>OX596268.1:420661-760964 GCA_951394255.1 Polyploca ridens
ACTGCATGCGTAAACGCAGTACAGTAGTACCCAATTAATATGGCTTACCGATGTACCTGCGCAGAAGATACATTTTTAAAGCGCTATTGGCCGACAGCAACCGCCATGTTAGCGCGCGCCGTGCGGAGGGGCGAGACTTGCGAGTGAGACGGAACTAACAGCTCCAGTGTATTATGAACCTTATAGTAGTGATCTAAGGTTGATTGTAAGTTTTAAGAATTCTTTCGTTAATCTTCGGGGCCAACCTTTCTTTTCTGTGCGAACGAAGATTCACTACGCGCCATATAAGTTGGGTAATACTGTACGTAGGTTTATGTTGAACAAGGTAGGTTTTTGTTTGAACTTGGTCCATTTCAACCCCGCTAAGACTCAAGCCTGCGCGTTCACCGCTAAAAAAACCCCATGGTCTGTGGCTCCACAATTCCAGAACACTTCCTTGAACTTCAGTCAAAGCATCGGGATCCTTGGCATCGATATTTCTAGCGACGTTTTGTTCCGAAGTCACTTGGAAGACTAGGTTAAGCTGGCATCCAAAAAGTTTGGAGTACTCAATAGAGCGAGGCAGTCATCACTTCGAGGCAAAGGCTGCAACTTTATAAGTCGCAGGTCCGGCCTCATATGGAGTACTGCTGTCATCTATGGGCGTGAGCACTTGGATACAGTAGTACCCAACTGATATGGCTTACCGATGTACCTGCGCAGAAGATACATTTTCAAAGCGCGGAAAACCGCTATGGGTCGACAGTTCCCACCATGTTAGCGCGCGCATGTGCGGAGGGGCGTGACTTGCGAGTGAGACGGAACTAACAGCTGCAGTGTATTATGAACCTCATAGTAGTGATCTAAGGTTGATTGTAAGTTTTAAGCATTCTTTCGTTAATCTTCGGGGCCATACTTTCTTTTTTGTGCGAACAAAGATTCACGACGCGCCTCATCAGTTGGGTACTACTGTACCTTGGGCCTTTAGACTCAGTTCAGCGACGTGCTGCTAGAATTGTCGACGATCCCGAGCTCACAAACGGTTTAGAGCCTCCTTGCCTCCTTATGTGTGTTCTACCGCTTGTACAGCGGAGAGTGTTAATCATCAGGCTAAATCTTCCCTACACTTTTATTTCTTTACCCTGGTTTTATCTATGTTTGCGTTATATTATGTCCATTGGGGGATGTTTGCATTATGCTGGGGTAAATTTTAAAGTATTGTTTGTTGTTCAGGGCATGTCATCAGGGTCTGGTCTGATGATGCGGAAACACTATATGGCACGACAGGAGCGACGGAAGCGCGGCCTGGCCGCCACCACAAGAGGCAAACACGTCCGCCAGGCTAGGCTTGGTATGTCTATATCTCGCCCTCAGTATTTCTTTCCAAGTATGTCTATGTCACCGTAATATTGTTAACACTGTTAGTTTATAATCTATCTAGCGATTTTATAAACTGCCTATAAATTGTGAACTGTGTCATACTGCTTACAATATAACGTATTAATTTCCGATCGTTTATAATCTATCGTTGTCAAACCGTCATATTGTGAACCGTCCCTGATTGGTCAGTCTTGGCGATAGTTAGTTCTGTGTCCATAGAGTTAGAAAACAAACATAGGAGTTAAATAAAAAAAATGCATATTTAATTAAACTCCTCCTATTTAATTGTTTGAGATCAAAATTAAATATGTCAATCAAAATATTTTTTCATTAGTATTGTAAGCAGTATGGTAAAGTTTCTTTTTATGTTTTTTTTTATTTATTAAGCAAACTAACAGTTGTTACACTTATTTCATACATTAATTACAATTATCTTAAAATCCTTAATCTATTATGTACAACTAATTATAAGTAAGCATAACATGCAAATAATAAAGACAATATAAAAACAGTTCACAATTTATCGAGAGTTTACAATCTCGCTTGGTAGATTATAAACTAACGGCTTCCGCAAAAATACGGTGACATATTCATGTTTATGTCGTCGACTGTACATACATTTTTATTATCAGTGTATCGTGGTAAATGTATGTATTGTGGTGCGCAGGTCAGTCCCGCGGCGGTGCGAGCGCGGGCGGCGGGGGCGAGCGCGAGCGCGCGCGCCGCGCCAGCTCCTCCTCCATGTCCTCCGCCGACGACGACGACGACTGCGCCGCCAACAAGTGCCTCCGACCCACTGGTAACCTATACACTATACATACATACACACACATACACACACTAGTATTGTAAGAAACAAACAAAGAAAATTAATTTATTGCCACAAGATAAGTTACAAATAAGCTCGCTTGGCTCGCGGTTAAAAATATAACAATGACATCAATTGTTATAAAAGGACGCGCGTCCCTCGCGAGAACCAACGGGTTAAAATTAGGTACAATATAATATATGGCAATAGGGTTGGCTCAGCGAATGTAGCGTACACATTTACATTATGCAAGCTACGCTGTTTTTCAGCTTACCCCTGTGTTGGGACTAAGATGTTCGCTGAAATAAATAGATATAGGAAAAAAAATTGTCATAAAAATTAGTTAATCTAACCATAACAAATAAAAATATTTAAAAAAAAAACTGAAATATGAATAACTCCATAACAATGCGTGTTTGTATTGTGTATGTTCTGTGTATTACATAATGCTATTATTATAGCCTGCAGTTTATGAAGGTATTGTAAAGCAATCATGTGCCTCCAAACACGTCATCAGCGTATAATGTACCACTGCTGAGCACAGGCCTTTTACAAATGAGTGAATGAGAATGGGCAGATACTCCACCACTTATGCCCACTGCGGTTTGGTGGAGGTAGGCTATCACGTATTCCGACAGCTGCACTTGAGAGCCAGTTCCTTCTAAGCTTTGTGTGCTTACGACCTTCGGCCGCATCATCACTTACCAGGGTGAGATTGAGGTCAAACACAGTAAAAATAAATATTTCCTTTGTTTGGTTGGTTATTCATATGACTCCGCTGTCCGCCCGTCTGTCAGTCTGTCAGTGCGCTGTATCTCATGAACCGTAATAGGTAGAAACTTGTTTTTTTTTAGGTATTTCTATTACCGTTATAACAACAAATAATAAAAATTAAATTAAATTAAAAATTAAAGTGAGCGCCCCATACAAGAAACGTCTTCTTTTGGTGTTCTTTTTTGTTTCGCGTACTATATTTATTTCATAGTCAATTTGATTCAATATTATTATATGACTCGCACACCGGTTTTTTATTTATTATTTGTAACTAATTGGTACATACGTGTATCTGTGCCCTCCAGGCAAGGTGGACTGGGTGCAATGCGACGGTGGCTGCGACCAGTGGTTCCACATGCACTGTGTGGGGCTCAGCCGCGGGGCCCTGCGCGAAGACGAGGACTACGTGTGCGGGGCCTGCGCGCCCGCCCGCGCCCCCGCCCCGGGGACCTCGCGGCAAGAACTCACTGCCAAGTGAACGTGACGTGCCACATCAAGTGATATTACTGAATAAAGTGATTAAGTGTTGGTCATGCTAAGGGTGGTTTTAGTGATAAGTTTTCTAAAATGTTGTGCGTGTGTGTGTGTGTGTGTGTGTGTGTGTGGATGTTCAACTATAACACCACTACCACCACAGGGTGGATACCATCAAGGCATCATGATGAAATATTGAAGGTAGGTTTACTAGGAACAACATTGGCGAGAAATCAAACTCAAAATTTGTATAACTTATAATTAATTAGGCCGCCCTAATTTATTAGTCTGGTACTTCCTTTCACTAAAATACAAAGTTATCTTGCATAGTTTTGCTAATTGTATAAATCAAGTTGATCTCATGATGCGAAATATCACAGGAAAAAATTTCAACTACTCTAAACTTTGTGTTTATAAAAATTCAAAACCAAATGTTTTATTATATTTTATGTAAAATTGCCCTTAGTATTACGAATGTTATGATACCGGAATAAGACGTTTTAACAACAAAACATACATTGTGAATTAGGCTAGCGAATTGCCAAAATTTTACATATTTATGTGACGAAAATATGTGACAGATACAGAACATTAGACCAAATAAAAACGCAGTTCTAGAAAATATGCCTGAAACATAACAGAGCACTTGCACAAATGCGTCAAAACAGAAGTAACTTGCTTAAAATTGTATTTTAATATTGAATTGGCTTGTTTCTACATATTTAAAACACTTACTAATAAATATTATCATGTTGTCTCACTCTAGCATGCAGAGATCTTAGTAAATTAAAAAGAGATAGTGTTTATTAGTAGGTATGTTAAACCAACAAAACATGACCAGAGACCACCGGCATAAAGATCACTTTACAGGGATTTACTGTTAAATTGTTAACAATGAAATATCTACATTAAAACTATCAGGGGAATGCTGATTTTTGAATAATGTGTCTGTGCGATTGATCGAAAGATAAAATGTGTTTGGTTAACTGATAGCTGATGTTTTTGATTGAAAAATTAATCAAATTATAATAATGATTGCGTGTTGTTTGTTCAATGTTAAAGTTATTGGAGCTTTTTGCAATATTGTCGATGAATTGGTTCGATGGAAAACGTTGTTTTTATAGCGACTTCTAAGCGGTTTTTATTGACAGTGAGCAGTTTTTGTCTTCATGACATACACTGAGTGATGTATTTTGAATTTGCCGACAATATGAAAGAAGCCATTTTTGAAATTCATGTTTATTGGTGTTTGTAGGAACCCCCCCCCATCCCCTTAATAATAAATGCAGTTAAAATCGATGTTATAATGTTGTTACTGGATCTTTTAGTGAAATATACATCTATCTCTACTGTTTTCAAAGTGTGGCAAGCTTCGTTTATCGAATTTGGACAATATGATGTTTTGCCCAAATTCTGTAAACAATGCGCTTTAAGATTTCGTATTGAAATGAAATAATGATAAAACAAATCGTGATTATTTTAACGATTTGTTGAATAAGATATTAACATCCAGTGTCCGGACTGTAGAGGCGAAATATTGTATTCAATGCCAGAGAGTGAGAATGCATGTAACACTAGTAGTCGAATCAAATATGAACGGTTTTATACAAGCGGATTCGATAGTATTTTTATCCCTCTCTTAATAATAGTATTTTTTATATTTAATGTTATCAGAAAGGGTTAAAATTACCCTGAATCTGCTATAAATTATTACTTGTATATGCATTCTGATCCCTCTTCAAGATCGTGGTATAAAGTGACGTAGTGAATAGAACTTGGACGAGAGTTTTTTTGTAAATATTTTTTTAATAAATTACTTAGTGAAAGAATTTTTTTAATGTATTGGAAACTTTTGCAAGAAAACTGATAGTTTAAGTAGTTATATGTATGAGTGCGAAAGAGATAGCGAGAGATGTCGAGTGTACGCGTTGGCGCATGAACATGATTGGAGCGTTTGATATTTTTTAATTATTTTGACTTATATCTTCCCGTCTAAATATTTAACTATAATTTAACATGAGATAGATTGATGGATAAAATAAAGTCAAGTATCAAGATTGATCTATCTATGTGATCACTACACAGGGAGATATAGCGGATCAAAACATAGTATTACTTGAGTTGAGCTAAACCGTTGCGGTTGTCTAACACGGCCACTTTTATATCGCAATTTATATATCTAAATCTATGACTTGACGGTGGAAATATCGTTGAAACAAATTTAAACTCTGATACCTTTGGGTTGAAGTCGATTATGCAATCCTCTGTATGCAATCTCCAGTTTGCCGTCACCGTTTATAAATGTACTGACAGATTGGTGTCAGTATATTTATAAACGGTATGGCAGTTAGTCCAAAGCTTGAAGTCTTACGCGAAACGGACCATTCATTTATTTGTCTTTTTTTTGATAAAGAATCTTGTATGGTAAGTTATGTAGCGTTGGACGCAAGCCCACCCCTGAGCTGTAAATAATATAATGTAGATTGATATATATGTATGTATATTGAAGGCACCGCGCCATTTTTAGGGTTAAGAATGAGAGCTTGCGACGACGAAGCGTTGCCTTAAACCCTTGTAAGGTACGATGTAATATGTGTTATTAGATTATATTTATTTTGAGGGATATTAAAAACTATATTAAAATGAACTTGTTTGGTTGTTTGATACTTCGGGAACCCTTATGTCAGAAGAAGGTAAATTTATGCGCGAAAGAAAAAAAAAGGTTTTTTTCAAGACATACAGGTACTTTATGAAATTTTGAATAATTCACGTTTACATTGATATAAAGTAATTTAAACCTTAAAAGGTACAACATATCGCCTAGATTCGTATAACTTCTAAATGTTTATCATAAAATCTATAGTACTTTTCGTTGGTATTATGAACTCACGCTTCGTGTTTTTAAAGACTATATTTGACTGCAATAATATATTTGTTAGATTCGATTTCAGTACGGTGCAAGTATTGATATAAACAATTGTTTTGTTATTTATTGTGATTTTTAAAGATATCTGTCAAAATGTATAAATGTATGTGTATAATGTCTGTAACTCACTGGTCTTTGATGTGTGAATCGGTTGCATTAAATGTATATGTATGTTTTTTTTATAATATAACGCTTGGAAATCAAATTAATCTATACCCACAGTGTATTCCAGTCCTTAGCAATTTGGTTCGCCGAACAGATAACTTATATTCATTGGTTAATGTAACAATGACCCTTATTACAATTCCACAGAGATTAAAATACAATAGCAATTCTGCAATTTTAGCACCATGATTTTATTACCTGATGCCTTTTCGATGTACCTTATTGCATTGATTTAAACATGTTTTTAGCGTGCCTTTCTGTAATTGCAGAGTTGCAACTGCCTTATTTATATTAATTATAATATTCCGAGCTTTATGACAAATTCTTCGTTAAGCCAATATGAACTTTAACGCTTTAGTTTAAATGTTTTTATGTAACGGCCGTTTATGCCGCGAGCCATTTATTTTAGTCCCAATAATAAAAAAAAATCGTTTGGATTGTTACTTTAATTGTAAAATTATTTATGTAATGCGATTGATTTGACAACAAAAGTAAGATGTCTACTGAAATAATTGGACTGTTTTACAAAAAAACTTAAACCGACTTCAAACTACACTAAGAAGTAATCAAATCTGATGACAATGGGACCAAACGAGAAGTGTACCCTTTCAAATAAAAAAATAATTTTCCAAATCGGTTATTAAATAACGGAGGTAACAAACATAAAAAAAAATACAACCGAATTGAGAACCTCCTTTTTTGAAGTCGGTTAAAATACTTTGCATTTTTGGCATGTTGTGCATGTTCCTCAATATAATATAACAATACCTATATAACTAGGTTCAGGACAAATCAAACGCATTACATAATAGAATGGCTGTTAAAATTATAAGTTGTTTAAGTTCACATCAAAGTTCATAATTTGTCAATGTGATCTCTGTCCCGCGTCTGATCTGAAATTATTGTAATTGAAAGTAAACCCTCTGATTTGTATGAATTGTACAGTAAACACTTAGTTAAGTGGATCCGGTCGATTGTGCAACTATACTGGCGAGCCGCGCGACCAATCTGTACAAATAAACAGTTTTATAGTTAGGTATAAACGAACCATTAGACAAATGTGTGAATAAATGCCGACATCACCACGTATGGTTGGACAGGTTGACGCGTTATCGTGTACCAAATAATATAGAAAATTATAGAAAAATAATTGATGAGTTTTTATTTGAATCTGTTTTTAAAGAATTTAGGTATTGCGGAACTGCACACTACGCTACGGTTCATGCAAACAATTTTGCGGAGTGCTATATAACAACCAATTTACTAGCTATCAAAATTACAGACTTATTCTAAGGGTGTGTCGACGCGCACTCCACGGGCTTTATACTTCTTGCTTCCAAATAAAATATGAAAATGAAAATGTGACTAGGCATTTATTTTAAACAAAATAAATTGTTACATACATCACAGCACTGCATCGTTGCATGATACCCGACCTTGTCGCGAAATAATAAAAGATAATCATATCATATCAATATGTATCACGCTGAGAGTATGTGGAAATAATCGGTGGTATCTTAATGTAGCAGCGGTGTACTACACCTTCGAGCAGACACTTTCCTCTTATAGGCTTCCAATGGATCTTTATGTAAAGATATCCTGGATGCTAGCTCCTCGGGCGCTAAGGGACGGCCTCTGAACTCATCCTCGATTTGCTGAAGAGTTTTACCTTTCGTTTCTGGTAATAGAATCGAGATCACTGCCAAACAGTAAGCCAGGAGGGCTGCATACACCGTATAAGCACCGTATACGCCAATACTTTCAATCAGACCCATAAAAGTCTTCAGAACTATAAAGAACGATGCCGACATCGTCGCCAAACTAATACTGCCTCCAATACTTCGATATTCAAGTGGGAAAACCTCTCCTCCGATTACATTTGGCAACGGCAACATACCCGTGGCCACCGTAAAGAACTGCAAGTTAATCAGGAGAGCAGGTATCCACACCGCGTCATATGTTAACATACCAAATGTTTTGCAGTAAACATATGCTGCTATTGCCAACTGACTGAAGACGCAGAGACCGCCAGTTACGAATATCATGGTTCTTCTCTTGATTTTGTTTATGAAAAATATTGCTATGCAGTTGAAAATGAACCGTTGAGTGTCCAAGAATATCATCCAGAAATGTGCGTTGACTTCGGGGCCCATTATGAGGCCTATGATTGTTGTGGAATAGGCGGCCATTATGGTGCCACCTGAAAACTGCACCATGACGTATGCGTGCATCATTAGAATAATCGGTTTGTAGAATTCTTTCTTTTGTGCCGTTAACATCATTTCCTTGATACGGTTGTTATTTTTGCTTAATCTCTGTGAGATCTGAGTTTTTTCGTATATTTCTCGAACGTGTATCATTTCTTCCAGCTCGTCCTCCTCGTCATAGCCTCTCAGCCATCTGAAGACCTCCCTGCACTCGCTATATCTACTTTTCGATACCAGCCAGCTCGGCGATTCTGGCGAGTAGATGGTCATTACTAAACTAGCGAATGAGAAGAAGACACAGATTATCGCAGTCTGCTGCCAACTGAAGAACGATCCCACGAGATGGACGAATAATACTCCAAAGGCTTGAGTGAGAGACACGACGGTGAGGAGTGCTCCTCGGTACTTTGGACTTGCGTACTCCCCGATGAGTACAGAGCGTAGTGGAGCCATCATGCCAACCGAGAGACCTTGGAGTATGCGTGCTATAAGTAAGATCTGGAAACAATAAAGTTTCTTTTGAAAAATATTATCTGTATTTATAGGGTGTCATACATTTTAATTTAGGTCAAGCTAAAAAATAGAATTAACAGTTCGATAATCACAATATTTGTATATTATGTGAGTCTTACATCAAAGCTGGTAGCTAACGTAGTGAGGAACCACCCCACGAGGACCGGGATGGTGACGGAGTAGTGAGCCGCCTTGCGACCGTACCGACTCATTATCGGAGGAGTGATGAAGCTGCCGATCAACTGGGTGATGCCCGTAATTGATGCTGTAGGAGACATGGTAATGTTAGAGGGTAAATTTCGAATGAATATTACGTTATAAGAACCTGTGTACAAAATAATAATAAAGAATACATTCTTTATAATAAAATCAAAGCTTTTATCGTCTACATTCGGCTTTGACTGATCTTTTGCAACCATTATGGACTTTATATGGATTATGGTTTTTATATGGATCGCCTTTAGTTCGGAAAGTGATAATGTAGTCGAAGGTTGTACTCAAGCACTCAAGTGTTGGTGATCAGTTCCGTCTTTACCACAAGGGCACACTATATTTTCGGTAGATAGTAAAATTACCTACTTTCAACATTCTAATTAAAATGTTAATCGGACACTAGATTAGCTTTTTAATTTCAAATTCTTATGTGCCCAGGGCCCCAGCATGGCTTAAGACGGCCCAAGGGTGATCATAGTCTGGAAGGCGCCTGGCTCCCAAACGCGTAACTTACTCAGCCAAGAGGCGGATGCCAGATCGAGTGTTATGGGGGAGTTGGCTTGGTTGAGCTGTGGCAGCAGCACTGCAGGGTATCCGATGACGCAGCCATGACCAATGATGTTGCTACCCACTGCCGCAGTCACGAAACACTGCAACCAGTTACAAATGAATATGTACCACCGATACTTCTGACTTGAGTCAGCAAAAAAGTTATACAAAGCGCGTCACCAGAAAACCTACATTGCGCTATCTAGTTCTCCCGACGATGAGCGTTTCTTCATTGGGCGACACGACACGACACCGCAGCCGTCCACGACATCAGTGTATGCATATTTCTATGAGATTGTACTGCACGCTGTCTCACTGGTCCGGCACGCGGCGGTGACATGTCGTCGGCAGCAAGTCTCCCACTGCTGTCGTGGCGGCTCTTTATGCATGTGTTGTGTACACACGCAAGCTTCCATGTGGGCGTGCGAGTGGACGCAGCGCCCGCGCCCCTGTGCGACACATTATTACCGCGTCGTGTCGTGTCGTTCTAAAGAAGAACGTAGCTGCCGGAATTGCCCGACGACATGTCGCCGCCGGCAACGGCATGTCGTGTCGTGTCGCCCCAATGAAGAAGCGCCCGATATATACCTATCTGCGAGTTCTCAACTTTCTTCTTCTCCTCACCTTCTGCTCTACTGTCTTTTGTTTTCTTTGTTCATAGATGAGTTAGGTTCCTACCAAAGAATTTAAAACGTCCAGAAGGATAGTCGCCTCTATGGGAACACGAAATAAACAAGCCATAATTGACAGTATTTAAAAGTCACGATGCCCTATGAAAATCTTTGGTTCCTACCTACTATTATTAAAAGTCAATAAACAGCTTCGGTATGTATTATGTTCACTATCATAGATTAACGATAACAAAGTAACGTAGCAACACAAAAAAAAAACAAAAACATGTATTTAATGTTTTTGGTACTTACTTGTCTCAGAAACGGTGAAAATCTACTTTTTGCTTGAGGCATATTTACTTTGTAAATAAAACAGTGAGTAAATCAAAAGATTCGGTTTTAAAAAGGTAAGTATTTGCAATTAATCCATTAATTCGTTTGGTTTCTTCATTTAAAAATATATATTCGATTTCACAATATCATATCACAATTTTTCATATTAAATAAAACCTTCACAAAAGAAATATAAGTACATTTTAAAAAAACAACAGTTTGACCACGAGATCACATTAACAATAATCGCACATAAGAATCGTAAAACAATAATAATCTAATACTTATCATAATTTTACTGCACTCAAAGGATTATGGCGTTAAATTTGCTTAAATTTGGCAAAAAAAAAAAACTAAAATCGATTGTAAATGCTAAGGTTGAATACTGTCACATTTAACAATTTCCAACGTGTAAATAGTCAGGATTATAACTAAGTGTGCATATTTTATTATCATTTAAAGAATATCGATTGTGTATCGCGAAAATGTTACGTCAAAGAGTTCACGCACCTGCCCACTGGGTGCTGTGACGATTGTGATAAGATTGGATGTCATAAACGGCTTAATTTAAAGAAAATGTCAATCATCGATAAATTCAGCACCATTCAAGCAAGAAACATAAAGACAGCTTTTTTAAACTATGTAAGTATAATGTAAAATGGTCAGTTAGTACACAAACCCGAGAAAGACACTCGAACATTCGAATGCGGCTGTTGGAACACCAGTAGATGCTTTGGTGACGGATTTTTTACTTGAGGGTGAGCTTAAGAGGAAAGGATGGTTGCAAGAAATTTGAAAAATAGGTATTTAACAAATCTATTGCTGTCGCGTTGTTGCTAGGATATAAATATATGAGGGACGATAGAGACAACTGCAGCTTGGATCGATTATACCTATTTAAAATAGACGGAATCGCTATTTCGTAATCCCCAGTTTCCTCCTCCAATACTAGACCTGTTTTTTTTTAAAGAATAGTAATGAGAAGGGCTTTGGCTATGTCTGTCGGTTTTCCTTTTATTTTTTATATTCGTCAAATTTGTTTGCTGGACGTCTGATAAGGGCAGTAAAAATGGTCAGTTTTTGTGATTTTAGAAGGCTCCTAATTCTTATAATAATTAATTTATGGAGAAAAACACAACCGAGAGACATACAGTGGTACCTACAGATTGCATGGTAAAAACGCCACCAGTGTTTCCTCTTAAACTTATTGTAGGATCCGAACAAACCTGTAACCTTCGTCACAACACTGAGATATCATCGCCCCTCCAACCAAAGGCTTTTCTGAAAAAGGAAATTCAAATGAAGTTTTTAAGAGAGATAGTGCGTTGCCAGTGGCGTAACTATACCATCTGGGGCCCGTGGAAAATTCTTTTGATGGGGCCCTATCAGTAAAAATCGTCACGTTGTACTCAGTTTAATTTTAATAAACTTCGAGATTTTCAGCTTACTCAATTACACGTTCGTTGTATATGTCCCACTAATGGCCATAGGCCTCCTCTCTTAGGCGAGAGGAATGGTCTGTAGTCCCCACGCTAGCCCAATGCGTATTGGAGACTTCACATCCATATCCATAGAACATAATATCTCAATGCATTCATCATCTATTTGCTAGCTTTTCGGTGAAAGAACAACATCGTGAGGTCTGTAACTCAGGTACAATGTAAAAAAAAAATTTTGAGCTCGCGGCCTCTTGGGCTGGGGCCCTCTTGGGTCGGGGGCCCGTGGCATTTTGCCAGCCCTGCCACCCTATCGTTACTCCACTGTGCGTAGCGTTTATTCGCTCAAAGAGCGTCTCGACTGGGGAAATACCTCCTTACAGAATACGGCAGTCAAATAACAGTAACAAGGTAACTATTTAAAAATCTATGAATGCAGTTTAAATTGTTTTATAAATTAAAATAATGTCTTCTTTCAGTAAAATGTTCTACAATATTTAAGGTACTTTCACTCCATGTGGCATAGCCGTGGGACGCCCTGTATATAAGCATTTTCAACAGTGGAATCTCCGCTATAGAAATCCAATAAGAACTGTGCATCTGCTTGCATTCAGCGAACCCTCCTGCTCGGCCCTCGGCACTCTTTGGTAGGTAAATCACTCGAGAGATTCTGCCTGTCTTCCCCCATCATTTAGTTACCAGTAATGTGGCTAACCGATTGCCACTTAATTGTACTTAGTTTCTTAAACACTATAATGTTTGCACAGTGGATTAAGATAATTTTCGGTAATTCATTATATCATAGTATGATAAGTCGCCGGATATATCAACTTGTACCTATTGCAAATTAACTTCGTGAATTAAGATATAAGTAAGTAATAAGGCGCGATGGATTTCTTTTGAGCGCATAATTAGTGCTCTTTGGGCTTTACGTACCGAATGACCTAGTTAATTTTTGTTGGTTCTAAAATCAGAATCATGTTAATCAGATCATCTTTAAGGGATAACGCAAAAAGCTGTTAATATTTCTATAGGGTTTTTGTTCCAGCGTTCAACCAGTTTTGAGTGACCACCATCCTCCAGAAAAATGTTCTCCTAACCCCGCCGCCGCCACTCACGAAAGTAGCTTGTGATCGTATCCAAAAAAACACATAACTTCGACAGCCCTAACAAAACAATACTATGAAGAGTTCCAGTGGATCGCATGGCATCGACGCAGCAGACGAGCTGGATAAAGCTGGATCGAACGACAACGCGATAGGCCAAGAGCCAATAGACCCACTACCCTTTAGCCAGCTCATAGAATGGAGGCAACAGTCAGGGAACCTGTTATATTTACACCGTATGGACCTGCACATTTACTTACTATTCCGACATCTCTATTAAAGGTGCTACTAACATCCTCTGTGTAGGTCAAAGAAACGGTTGCCTATGTCATCCTGGAATGAGAGGGATTGCCCGAGCTACGGGCACAACACATTGAGATCACTCAACGAGGTCTGTGAACATCCTAAACGTCCTGTGCTCTGGACGGAGCTAGAAATACTGCCAGCGATCTTCTCGCAAAAAGGACACAAGCGGCCTTCTTGCGGAAAAAAAGAGCCCACAATTACTAACTAAAATGTGGGCCGTGTATTCCCACAATGACCAGCACATGTTTCTGGCAAAGTCAAATGAGTAAAGACGAGTGAAGGTTGCGGCTATCAAAACAAACGTGTTAAAGTATTATGATCACAATAAAATCAGACAGCTGGGTACTTTTGTATCGAACCTCGTGAATTTATTGATCGTATTATACTGATAACGCAAAATACATACCTAACTGTGAAAATTAATCATAATTATACGTTAGCTTCCGCCCCGGGTTTTACCTAAGTATCCATGTTTTCCCAGGATAGAAAAGACAGACTTTCATCCCAATCCGCCGCGTTAATGAGCTGAAAAGTAAGGTTTGGACTACTTTGGACTGTTAGGGGATAAGACTACTATGTCTGAGGTAGTAAATATAAAACAATCTTTTGCATTGTGTGGTGTATGTCTCACTCATACAACGATGGAGTATCAAATACAAAACTCGTGCCGAAATTACTGTAAAGGGCGGACTTACATCAGATTATTTATTTGATGAGTATCCTAACTTAATATTATAAATCCAAAAGTGAGTTTGTTTGTTTGTTTGTTACGCCTTCACGCCTCAACTACTCAACGGATCATGAAATTTGGATGCATATAGCCTATCTATGGCTCTGTGCCTATGGTATTTTGAAGGACATAGGCTACTTTTTATCCCGGGAACGCAGGTGAAACCGTGGGGGACAGCTAGTAATAATATAATCCATCAATCTAAGCAATAAAGATAAATACATTTTAATAGTTAGCCGTAAAATAAGGACGAACGCACTGGGGTATACAATAATGTGTAAAAGTCTTTGAGCTATTATTACTACGTATAGAGAAGCTATCATAAGCAAAGGTTATGTCCCATTTTTTTGAGTCAACTAAAGTTCTCTTTAGCGCTGAAAAAAAAAATTTTCGTCTAAATAGACAGTAGAAACACGTAGCGAGAACGCTTTTAGGAGTATTTTTCTCGCAAACACCTTGATTTTCACGGCGCGGCGGCGCTTACGCATCTCGTTCATCTTTCTACAACAACAGTTGTGGCCGGATGGCCTCATTTGAACGGAACATACTTGGTATATGTGGCGTCTTCTCTATAAGTAGTAATAAAAGCTCAATGGTAAAAGTAAAATATTTTATTACTAAATAACCTAATATTTTTCAAGGAAAAAACTTCTCATTATTTAAACAAATACCTACTTACTTACCTATAAATTCTGTATAAAAATACCCAGTTTCAAAAGCAAGAGGAAAAGTAATACCTAATTTACCCGAATCACAGATTACTTCTGTGTCCGAATGTCTCTTGCAGTATACTAATTGTTATGGTATTCCTAATCAAATATAATAATATGCCGTAGTTTGCCGGGTCTAAAAAAAACCTTTTCTGTTTCATCGTGTCTTTGTATCGTATTTCTCCACTAAGACATTATTATCTGTTGACAGCACAGTCTCATCAGCTACGGGGCTCGAGAACTCTGGTTGGCAACGGGTTTTTTATAGTTCTCATGGTCGCCTGAGTAAACCGGCCAAATATGCAGATATAAAATGCTTTAGTTATTTATTTAGAAGCACCACAGTTTCGCCTCCTTCGCCGGGATAAAAAAGGATCCTATTCCCTCTTCATACCACAGACAATCTACGTCTAAGTACGTGCCTTGATTGCGAACGGTTCAGAAATACCAAACATACTGACGGATTCTTCCATTTATAATTCGTATGATAATAGGATTTAGTAGTTAGGTACCTAAAGCGTCCAGGATGGGTTCTAGGATTCTAGGAAAATATAAATAAGCCATTACATAATTAAGAGGAGTATGAAATACCTACCAAATTCGACTACATTTCGTGAAATTTAAATCAAGCTTTTAGAACCCAGTCGTTTGGTGATGTGTGTCAGGGTCATTAGATTTATTCCGCCTAACCATCTGGTGATACCGAACGTCTGCTGCGGTAATTAATACCCTGGATTTAAGCGGCAATCAAATGAATAATTAGGTCAAGATTCTGTATCTGTGAACTGTGAGCGTGTATCTTGTTGCTAATGAAAGTGATATAGGCGTTTAGGTATGCGTGTTTCCCGTATCACAAGTTTGTAAAACAAGAATATTTTTAGCAAATAATATAATTTTGTCCTACTTGCTCAGAAGTTGAAAGAATGAGCATATAATTACAATTTAGCCCATTATATTATAGATAAAATTGTCTTCAAGGAGCTGCGCACTTTGCACAAGTGCACATTGTTCATGCTTGCGAAAGTATAGAAAATATGAACTAGATTAGGATTTGTTGTTGATTTTCTGTTTTTGTGAGTTTATGCTTAAAAGTCAGTAGGTGCATATTACCTATTTAAATCGGCAAACGAAGCTTAGAACAGCCTCTCAAGTGCTAGGTCACACAATTATTGGGTACTAGCTGCCCCGCGCGGTTCCGCATTCCCGAGGGATCGTATGTTTTCCCGGGATAAAAAGTATCCTATATGTAAACATTTTAAGGCGATGATAGCTCAGTGGTAGTGACGTCGGATACCGAGATGAAGGTCCCGGATTCGAATCCTACAATGAGCTTGAGCTTTCGGTGAAGGAAAACATCGTGAGGAAACCATAGCACGGTGGTAGGGTACTTTGTAGTACCCGCCTGGCTGGCTACCACCCTCAAGTTGAAAATCTGTCGCCAAGCACCTATCGGTGTATTCCGATAGCTGCACTTGAGAGCCAGTTCCTTCTAGGCTTTGCGTGCTTACCACCTTCGGCCGCATCATCACATACCATGGTGAGATTGTGGTCAAACACAGGCCTATAAACAGTAAAAAAAAACTGTGTGCCAAACATCCAAATCCGTTCAGTAGTTTTTGCGTGAAATTTTAACAAACATCCATACATACTTTCGCGTTTATAATGTTAGAAAGGATTTATTAGAATATTCTCCGCACAACCGTTTTTATTTCATAGGTACCACTAAGGTGGCAAACAAGCATACGGCCTGCCTGACGGTAAGCGGTTACCGTAGCCTATAGACGCATGCAACACCACTATCACTGACGCCTTGCCAACCCTCTTTTCAGACCAACATGAATCAGCTTGTTACTAACCATGGCAATTGCTTAACTTTTTGCACGACTGCCTTAGATCCCTTTGTGAGAGGATGGTGATGAAAGAGTTTGCGTAAGTCTGGAATTAGTATCGGCTTTCATCTTTACAGAGTTGCGGTGCAGTGCGGTTGTGGCGAAAGTGAGCTTGCGTAAGGGACGACGGCGAGAGGTAGCCGTAGTGATGGGCCTTTGAGATTATTGGAGTATCGATCGTTTTAATCTATTAGCTGGCATTTTATTGGGAAGCGGGCAAAGGGTAATGTGCAAGTGTTGCCCAAGTGTTGCAAGCGTCTATACTGACCGCCTAGTGGTATTTCAAATCGAGCGTTTCTGTGCTTCAGAAGGCACGTAAAGCCGTTGGTCCCGGTTATCACTTAATTGTGATAGTCGTTAAGCTAGTTGGATGCCTCCTAGGCGGCTTGAAAAATTCCAACAGTAGGTTGACCACTAGCCTACCTCCACCGATCTGCAGTGGGCACGCGTGGTGGAGTATTGCCCATTCCCTTTCACCCTCATTTGTGAAAGGAGGCCTGTGCTCAGCAGTGGGACATTATAGGCTGATGATGATGAACGCTTACCACGAGGTAGGACATATGCTTGTTTGCAGACTTCGTCGTATAAAAACAAGTTGTACTGAGCATTTGTCGATGCACTATTTTTCTACATTCTTACGCCATCTGCTCCCAAACAAAGCAGAGACCATGGAAACCAGATAACTGATATAATACTTTTTAAATAGATTACACCCAGGCTCGGGATAAGCAGACATGCATGCAGATATTTGTCCTGCTGGGAGTCGAACCAGCAAGAAGGGATAGGACGGAAAGATGCCTAGAAGCTATCTTACTAAAAAAAAAATCCTCTTGATATATTTAGCTTATTGAGTTCAATTAATTTGACCTAACATGTCAGTTATCATGATAAACAGCGTCTGATAATATTTAAGAGTGAAGCAATCTTTATCAAGACTTATGTTACTAACTAAGTACTATTTAATTATTATTACAAGATAAAACTTCACACTCAGTAAATAAGTAGGTTAATCTGATACCATAAAGACATCACTAATATCGACGGTCCCTACGTATAAACGGACATGTCGAAAACCATGGTTTACAGGAGAGCGAAATAAAGATTCAAATCAATCTAGAAATAACACTATGTAATAATGTTATATTTTTGTTGTTGTAATGTTATACCGAGTTTAGAAAGTTTATAATGATATTATGTACATTCCAAATTTTTCAGATTTTCTTTGAAAAACTGACAGATGACTGCTTTTACATCGCCTTTAAAATAAATCTTTAACAGTCAAGTCTAACATATCTGTTTATACGTAGAAGATAACATAACACAAATTTATGAAATAATTAAAGAAAATATTAAAGAAAATATGGCATTATATTTCCATCTTCAAAAAAGTTACCTTAAAAATCGTTAGTTCATATCCGTGAATGTATAAAATACACTGATGTAGACATATCTGTTTATACATGGTCATTACAAACTGACTTATGACGATTACTTTGCAATAAAAAATAGACATGTTGGTGAAAACTAAAATAACGGAGAGGGTTGAGGGAGATATTTGTTAATTAAAAAAGATTTTCAATTAAATTATTAATTTTAATAGTCAATCAACAATTCTTTATATTTTTATAAGACTCAATAAATTAAGAAATTAAAAATATAAAATCACAGCGTCATTGAAGATTAAACTAGAAAATATCGGCCTTAGTCATAAACGCTATTTAACTAATCCTACTGATTTAATGGTCAAATAAATAACGCCACCTTTCTGACATTGAAAAACAATTTGACCTTATTAGAGTCGCAGATTAGTTAAATAACGTTTCATGAGTAAGGGGGTAAGTGTTAATACTAGCCAGATCAATTATTAAAAAAACCGGAAGAGTCGGACTCGCTCACGGAGGGTTCCTTACAATAATAATAATAACTAACTCAACTTTGCTATGAAATTATTTAATATAGACGGATGAACAGCGGAGGCCTAACTCTTGCTATCCATCCATTCGTCCGTCTGTCTGTCCGTATATAAGTTAACAAGATGGTTGCCCAGCGCATTAAGCTTGTCCTGTATGAGAAACATTATTTAAACACATATTTGGTGACTTCCTAGTGGTACTTCAACTCAAGCGTATTCCGAGTTTTGGGAAGGCACGTAAAATCGTTGGTCCCGGCTATCACTTAATTGTGATTATCAGTACATTAAGGGCTAATGATGATGATGATGATACGGAAAGGTGGATAGCGAGCGTCTTAGCTCGATTTCGTGGCCTCCTCATTCTCCGTACCAAAATACCCTAGATTTCTTTTACTGGGGCTGCATACAAGAAAAAGTGTGCTGCTGAAAACCTATATAAAATCTAGGTAAACTGCGCTATAAAATTATAGTTCTCGCATTATGGAATAAAAAGTTTCAAGTATTGTACTGTTTTGAAATTGTGAATAAATGGGTCTTCTTTAGAAACTACTTGCCGGGGTTAGTGTAGTACTTTTTTAAACTATGATGTGTCAAAGTTCGCTGGTATATTTTTTCTAATACATGACTATTAAATATCATTAATTTTGACTAAATTAACAATGTTCGTTGTTAGATTTGTGACTACGAATTGATAGCATGGTTATTTAGGAAGACGTTAAAAAAAAAAACACTGCAAAATTGGGAAATCTGTAATCACAGTACCCAAGATATGGTCTAGGGTGTCAATTTTCAACTCTACTACAACTATGAGTAGTTTAATGTAAAAGAGCTGAAAATCAAAAGAAAAACAATCCATGTCTCGACATTGATTCGTTTTTCTTTTGATTCCCATACCGGTATTACTCTTTCGCCCACTTGACCCACTTGACCTTAAGTATCGGGACATGATAATCTTGCTTTTATAGGTGTTTTTTTTTTAAATAAATTATGTACCTAGTTTATCCATTACAAACATATATAAAATCAATCTCTTTCTCCTTATAACATTAACGAAATAACTAAAATAAAACAAAAAAAAACATAAATGAAAACAAAGTTGTAAATAAATTTTGTAATGAAACATATAAACAAACATGTAGGACATGCCTTCATTTACATTTATATTATATATTGCTAAATTAGAAAAATTTTCACACTTTTTATGTATTAACTAATGCTTTAAAATATACATTTCGGAATTATTACTTGATACTTCCTCATAAATCCATACTTAAATTTGACATGGCCGCATTCACACCGTGTGGCGCGCATTTTAAGACACAGTACAAAACGACAAGTCTGATATGTCCGCATCTACGACACAAATTCTTCGATTTTAACATAGTTGTTCTCTTATACGTTTTTAATTTCCAGTAAACTACTTTATATTTTACTAAATATTGTATATGGGTAGTTGCGTATCGATTGTCTGAACCCAATTATGCAATAAAAAAAAATTGCATTTTTTGACATGTCTGTTTATACGTAGGGACCGTCGATATTATTGGTACATCCCTAAAATTGTCGCCATGTTTTGTTTGACAGATATCAGTGCGCGCCAAATAAGTTAGCGCTCAACTCCTTGCTAGGAAAACTTCAAAGTAAGTATACCATCATTCACGATTAGTTCCGTTTTTGGCCACGCATAGACTTGCTCTGACACGCGAACTATGGATAACAGATGATCGCGATAAAGATCTTCCTTATCCCATACTACCTTCACTCAGTATGTTAAACCTATATTTTAACTGAATACATCAAGTGGAATATTTTGTTTGTTTTCTTCGAGTGAATTAATAGTTGAGTGAAAGTTTGGATAACTTTGATTGACGAGACATCAGTAAGTTATTATTTTTGATTATCTTACTAAAATGCATTCAATAGCTCAAAATTTTAAATTATTGTAACGTATTGAATCTTCATTGGCTGAGCAGAAAGTTCACTAGAGAAGCAAATCCGTTGAAGATTATTAATACTTTGTCTGGACATTCCTCTTTATAACATGATTTGGTTTAAACCAATTCTAGTTTTACATAAACTTTCTAAAGTCATTATAAGAAAAAGAGCTATGAGATAACCCAGGTTTTAAGATAGCCCCTTAAAACCTCGGTTATCTCATAGACTAAGCAGAAGATACTTTATTTATTTGTTTTCGTAACATTCATAACATTAAATAGTAGACCAAAAGACCTAGGTAGGAGTCTAGATAATACCATAGCGGGAAACTTATAGTCGCTTTCCATGACCTGAGTATTTATGTTTAATTAACCCTAACTCAAGATTATCCGCATATAGTATATACTTAAGTAATTGATCCTTTTATTGTAAAGATACGTATAATTAACGTTTAAAATTGTATAATTATTAACATCTTTTTTCAACCTACGTTTTGATGCCGGTGCTTTTCTACCCAGTAGAATGTCGATCTTCACGTGGCTAGTACGGGAAGTACCGCGACATTTGAAAGAGTAGGTATACATATCGACTTAAACTCATAACAATAATAGTTATACTTGTACGTAGTATTTATATACTCTGAGGTTATACCAACCACAGTCGTTACCTACTCCAGCAGTTTTGGAACAAAGCAAAACATGCGAAAGTTGTAAAAAATAATGATACGAGTTTCATCATTAGTTAGTCAGATTCATAATGTCATACAATGACCGAGAGAAAAATAAAAGATAACGAAAGGGCATCAAGAAAAAGTAAAAAAAAAATTTTACGAGCGGTCAGCGGTAACAAAAAGGTTAATAAAACTGCTATAAGCCTTTTACTTTTACTTTTAAAGCGCGGGAAACGCTATTGGTCGGCAGCTGCCGCCATGTTAGCGCGCGCCGTGCGGAGGGGCGTGACTTGCGAGTGAGACGGAACTAACAGCTGCAGTGTATTATGAACCTTATAGTAGTGATCTAAGGTTGATTGTAAGTTTTAAGCATTCTTTCGTTAATCTTCGGGGCCATTTTCTTTTCTGTGCGAACGAAGATTCACGATGCGCCATATCAGTTGGGTACTACTATACGTGTTGGTAGACTGTGGCGCGACGTGGTGGGCGCGGCGGCTCCAGCGCTGCCGGACGCGTGCCGGACGCGTTCATGCCTTATGGCAAATCTTCCAATTTCCGAATACCTTCAGGGGGGCTAAAAAGGAAGCTAAAGCAATATTGCTAACGGAATTCATTTTTTCGGATTCTCGTCAGATCCTACGTAATTTCAATATTTTTTGGTATACTAGGTATACTACACTCATTATATACAATTCAATTCAATAAAAGATTCGGAATTGATGAATTGCATAAGATCTGCCGTAAATTCGAAAAAATGAATTGCGTTAGCAATATTGCATTAGCTTCCTTTTTAGGGGGGCAGGTCATTGGACGAGGTGGGCATGTGCTGGCTTGCCTTATGGCATGCCTTATGGCAAATCTTCCAATTTCCGAATACCTTCAGGGGGGCTAAAAAGGAAGCTAAAGCAATATTGCTAACGGAATTCATTTTTTCGGATTCTCGTCAGATCCTACGTAATTTCAATATTTTTTGGTATACTAGGTATACTACACTCATTATATACAATTCAATTCAATAAAAGATTCGGAATTGATGAATTGCATAAGATCTGCCGTAAATTCGAAAAAATGAATTGCGTTAGCAATATTGCATTAGCTTCCTTTTTAGGGGGGCAGGTCATTGGACGAGGTGGGCATGTGCTGGCTCCTTTACGGTGCTACAATAATTATAACTCGATTTTTGATTGTGTTTATCCTGTTGTTGGACTCTCCTCAATTTAATAACAAGCGATTTGTTTATTTTTCAAATAATTCATTTATTTACATTGGCTTATCCATTCATTATCAAAATGTAGTATCAGTCTATGAACATACAGTTGACTCTATCGGCTCTATAAAATATTTAGTATACCAGAAGATTATATGGTGAAATTGCTGTAAGTATAATAAATTTAAATACGAATAATATTTGAATCCAAGACAGCCAAGCGAAGCGAAAGGGCACTACCTACCTTTTCTCGAAGCGCTTCGTCGTTTTTTTGAACCCTCATAACTTGGGTTTGGATTATACCAGATAAACAAAATTCTCAGGATATGACGTCAATAGTGAACTTATTAAACATATTAAGTTTCAATAACATAGCTCTTATACTTTAGATTTTATTGATATCTAAATAACCCCGATTTCGTCACTGACTCACTGATGATCATCAAAACTCATAGGGTACTTCCTGAAGTCCTAGAAAGCTGAAATTTGGTATGTAAGCTTGTATTAGTACACAAACAACAAAAAAATTATAAAACTTGGAAATTTCAAACAAAAAAATAATAATCATAAGCAACTTACAAAAAGAAGTGTAGAAGTGTTTGAGAGAGGTAGAGCATAGCGTAATATTCGCTCAAAGAGCAGCTCGACTGGGGAAGTACCTCCACCTTACAGAATACCGCAGCCAAATAACTTGATGTTCTGTAAAGTTGTGTTCCTGCGCGTGAGTAAGGTCGCCAGGGCTCATAGGGGAGGGGGGAAAGGTCGGTAACGCGTGAGCGATGCTTCGTGTGTTGCAAGCGTCCATATGGCTACGGTAACCGCTTACCATCAGGCGGGCCGTATGCTTGTTTACCGACTTAGTTGTATAAAAAAAAAAAAAAAAAAAAAAAAAAAAAAGAAGTGAAATCCCACCAAAAACATTTTTATTATGTAAAATGTTGCCAAGACATATGGCTCGCACTGTCAAAACGTTATCAGATCTCATGGAGAGCCAAGCTTATAACTCTACAAGCATTTACTACAAGCCCTAACTTCACAAACTCTACACACCGTAGTCAAAATATGTGGCTTGGCCGTTTCGCTACCGTCACATGGGAATAAGGATGGAGTAAGGTGAAAAAACGGCCAAGCCACATATTTTGACTAAGGTGTAGAGTTTGTGAAGTTAGGGCTTGTAGAGTAAGTGCATGTAGAGTTATAAGCTTGGCTCTCCATGAGATCTGATAACGTTTTGACAGTGCGAGCCATATGTCTTGGCAACATTTTACATAATAAAAATGTTTTTGGTGGGATAGTTTTGTCACAAAATAACAAAGAAACTCACGGGGATCGATTCTAAAAAATTGAGTAATTTCTATAATATGATAGCCTACATTGAAAATACCTGTACACCATGTGGGTGTATGATGAATAGTGTTGCCAGGTGTCCCGATTTGCGCGGGACGTCCCGATATTCAGGGGTCTGGTGACACGTCCCGATTAACCTTTGATCGGGACGCCAAATGTCCCGATTTTTCACCAACCTCATGAGGCTTTAGTATATTCGATATTTTGATAGGAAAAACGAAAATAACTAAGCTGTTACTTCATAAAAATATTTTTGTTTTCAAATTTTCTCACCAAAATCAGACTTTCATGAAAAAAATTAAAATTAATGATTATGAAAAAAAAAAAATTCGCAGCTGTCCCGATTTGAAACCCAAAATCCCGATTATTTTATCCTTACGTTCCGAAATTTGACACACGGGACCTGGCAACACTAATGATGAATGTCCCAGGATATTATTATCCTGATAGACCGAGATCCCTGTGCCGCTATACCTGCCTTATTTGCAGTCGGACAAAATATATAACATTGAGTGAAGACCTGCTAACTTGTCCCGTCGGCAAAAGAGATACCAGGCATGAAAGGAATGTCATAAATATCATGCACTTTTCTTAAATTCTGAGAGCTAACATTTTATTCATCAGAAAATAAGGCGAACGTGAGTTGGTTTTGTTACACTTTCACGCCAACGATCATGATGAAATTTGGGACGCTGATATGGAATGGAGAAGGACAGGAAACCGCGGGGGACAGTTAGTTATTTACGTATAAACGTTACGCAATACGTTACGTTATTAGTATAAACTTGTCAATAGTCACAGTGATAACAAATTGCGTGTTTAGTAGTTTCCCCTTAGTTTATTTTTTAATTCTAAGGCAGACTTAAGTAAGTCATGCTCACTGTGACGGGTCGCTCACTTCCCTCCAATATCGCGAGGAGGGCGATGGCTGCCACACGCGTCATACTTGTGAACAGGTGCTGCTTGTGGGCGTTGGTCTGCTTAAGTTTGCCATTTATTTATTTACTTAATTCAGTCTACTTTGTAGTTTTGCCGCCGCGCCGGGTTGTCAGTGGGATTAGAATGTAAATATTATGTAATGAATCTAAGCTTGTTTTGAAAAGAGTAATTGCTGAGTTTATTGCCGGCTCTTCTCAGCAAATGCAACCTTCCGAACCGGTATTAGAGTATTAGAGTCAGACTTTTCATAAGTGCCTGCGAAGGTCTATTTGAATAAATGATTTTGTTTTTTTTTTAATTTTGACGTGTACTATGCTTGTACTATTCCAGCGTCTTTAAAGACTCCACGAAGCAATCAATGAAAAAGGATCCTATTTTATTAACCGTGAAAAATTATCCATCTGGTAAAATCACAGCACGAGAAACTCGTTCAATAATATTATTGTTTTGTATCGTTTAGATGACGCACAGCTATTAAAAACGAAGTGTCCGCTCGCGACGACTCGGAATTGATCAATTGAGATAATTCCGCGGCCTTGACACCGCGCACGCGCCGGTGACGTCACCCACCAGCTGTATTGATAGACGGATAGTTTATTTCCTCGTGTTTGATCGATTTCGTACGAGATGCAATTTTTCGTTATACAATAGTCACGTAAAGGTAGTTTTAGTGGTAATGGTTTAAGGGCTTTTTTTTCCTTTGATGGACGTGTTCTGGTCAACAGAATCTCCAAAGGTAAGTTTTTTTATACCACCAAAAAGCATAAAGCCGGCTTTATAAAATAAAATACTGATCAGCAAATTACATCACTACGGCGTTAGAGACACTGCACTTGATCTTTTGATTTCTTACTTATGTGACAGAATTCAAAAGGTTGATGTTAATGGTAAAGTATCCCCTGGGTCATCAGTAACTATGGGTGTACCACAAGGTTCTATCCTTGGACCTTTTCTATTTCTCATTTACATCAACGACTTACCATATCTTGTAGAAAAAAAACATGAGATAGTATTGTTTGCTGATGACACTTCACTTCTTTACAAAGTGAATAGACATGATTTTAATTCTGACGATGTGAACAATGCTCTTTCTGAAGTCGTTGATTGGTTTACTATTAATAATTTATTGCTAAATGAGAAAAAAACAAAATGTATCAGATTCAGTCTACCCAATGTGAGACATTCGGACACAAATATTGTAATTAAAGGCGAAAAACTGGATCTTGTTGAAACAACTGTATTTTTAGGTATCACTTTAGATAATAAGATACAATGGAGCCCTCACATTTGTAAATTGGTGGATAGACTTAGTTCTGCAGCTTATGCAGTGAGAAAAATTCGCGCTCTCACTGACGAATCTACGGCAAAATTAGTTTATTTCAGTTACTTTCACAGTTTGATGTCTTACGGTATCCTCCTCTGGGGTAGTGGTGCCGAAATCAATAGAATTTTTATACTGCAGAAGAAGGCTGTCCGCGCAATATATAAAATAAGGCCTAGAGATTCTTTGAGAGACAAGTTTAAATCTATTAATATAATGACAGTGTCGTCACAGTACATATATGAAAATCTTATTCATGTGAGGAAAAACTTAAATAACTTTCCTAAGAATAGTGACACTCATAGTTTGAACACTAGAAATAAGCACAAACTTGCTGTACCTTTAACTCGGCTCAGCAAAGTCCTTAACTCTTTCAAGGGGCAATGTATACGTTTCTATAATAAAGTACCCAAAGAAATCCAAAAGCTACCTATACATAGATTCAAAAAGATAGTTAAACAAAAGTTATGCACGAAAGGGTACTATAAAGTTTCTGATTTTGTAGATGACAAGAATGCATTTGAATGAATTGTTCGCTTCGCAGGCTATTGTTATATATATTTTGTAATTGTAATACTTCTATTTACATATTTAAAAAAAAAAAAGACTTGCTGAGTTTCTTGCCGGAGTCTTCTCAGTTCAAGTTGTATTTGGAACCGGTGTAGAGCCATTTGTTAACGTTCACAAGTGCCCTATCAGGGCCTAAATTGAATAAATGCTTTTTGAATTTGAATTTGAATTTGATGGTAAGCAGTTACCATAGCCTAAACACGACTTTCATATAAAAATAAAGATACTTTATTTGTACACCACATAGGTAGTAGTAGACGAAACATAACAATACGAGAAGAAGTGATAACACAACATGCGGTCTTATCGCTTCCAGACAACCTGTGGGTACAGTATAAGGCACGAGTCGTGAGCACAGATAGGTAGTAGTGAGGGCAAGCTCGCCCATATACACTTTTGACCAAATCACAGTAGCCAAATGACACGCAAGAATCCAATAGACGACGAGCATCAACTGATGAACCAATCGTGTGCAGCTCGGCGCTCCCCACTTCTTCATTCCGCCAAACAGACCGAAAAATTAACTGCGCAGGTGTCAATTTGTGCTCAAGACTCGTGCCTCTTACTATAACTGTTATTGTTGGTTCGCTCGGCTCCAATCGGTGTCATTCACGCGCATGGCTGCAGTGTTTCTTTCAGACAAAATTCTCCAGGGGGGCGGTTAAGAGATCTGGGGGGGTGGAGTAGGGTGGGAGAGTCTTATGGGATAGCGTTAGAGGAAAAGGGATGGAGATGTTCTCGAAAGTGTCTCGTTCTTTCTAGGGGCTATTCTGGTTTCTGATTGGCTACTTTAATGTGTCATGCACTACTCAATTCTTGATTGGCTGATTGAGTGCCACGTCACGTCAATAAAGGGTTTCCAGGTATAAAATGATACCAGGTTTAAATAATTTGCCAAATTGTAGGGATATTCGTCGCGAATATACGTAAATCTGCTGTAGACGCGTGAAAGTGAGCAAGCGGCAACCTATTGCTATTGATTAAGTTTCAAACGCCCCGGGGGGGCAGTAAAAGTTTTTCTGAAATTGCTTTGTTAAACATCTAAATTCAATCTTACTTAGGTAAGGTATGAGGACAACACAATGTGATAGGAACCCAAATGAACAGTCATATATCTATAATTATACTCATCACCTCCCCTGCCTACGGGCCTAAATAAAACAGTCTTTCTAGATTGAGTGGTCATACTTAGATACCTATTGACAATAGACTCGTCTAAATAATAGTATCGGGTTTGTGTTTACGACATAGGTATATTTCTACTGGCACGGCCTCTCACCGAATACTAAAGAACTAATGTCTCCCTTTTTAAGGGAGGTAGAGCTTTTTTACTCAACGAACAGCTAGACTGGGGTAGTAGCTCCACCTTACGCAATGTTGTGTACGTGCGCGTGAGTAAGGTCGTCATGAGAGCTCACCTTGAAGGGGGGAAGGGTCGGTAACGCGTGAGTGATGCCCCGTGTGTTGCACGCGTTCATATGGCTACGGTAACCGCTTACCACCAGACCGTATACTTGTTTGCCGACTTCGAAGTATAAAAAAGGACGGTAACCAGATACAGTTGGAGGACCGATTTGTGGCAATATTTTACCCCTTTTTTATGTTAACTTTTTCCGTGTAATTTTTGTCACATATAAATTTGATTCTATTCTATTCCATCATCATCACCTTGCCTATGTTAAAATATAAAAAAAACAAATATTTTTCATATTTAACCTTGCTCCTGTCACAGTGACAAGACAGGAAACAAGCTTGCAAATAAATCACACGTAAATTAGCTAAACGAACTAGAGGCACGCTATCACACATAACGTGGCTATTTTCCGTCCACAATCGGGTAAAATAGGCTCCTAGGCAACACATTAGCAACGTGGTCAATTCCCCTGGTACTGTGTTCATAGGTAACCGCTTACCATCAGGTGGAAATCCTGACTACTTGTCAGCTTTCTGACATAATTAGTAAAAATCCTATCCTTACATCTAATATTATTAGGCGAAAGTTTGTGAAGATTTGTGGCGGTTTCCTACTCTTTCATGCAAAACCTACTGATCGGATTTGGACAAATATTAGCACACCGATAGGATATTTTTATCCCGGGATACAATATATCCCTAGGAAATTTATTTGTCAAAGGTTAAGGGGGTGTGTTTGTCAAACGGTACTAGTAAAAAAAAGCGAGGAAGTGACGTGTGGCCTTCAGCGTCTGATAATGAAGAGACGTCATGGAAACGCGCCAAATTACTAGTTTATCATGAAATAACACGGGAGTTTCGCGTTCATGTAATAATAGAGTTAGTTGTATTAGCTTGACCAAGCGGTGATTTCTTTTACGCGATTTTTTGTTGAGATGCGAACACGTTTTCCTGTTTTCCTATACATCAATTCTAGATAAATAAAAGGGTCAGTTCGTTACTCCCCCGTTCCGGTTCTCACCCGTTCGGTTTGCACCCGATTTTATTTCGATATCATAAACTTATTCCAAACCGATTTTTAATCAAAAGTACTGGCAGTCACAAAAATGTTATTACTGAAATAATTATATATTGGAATTGTTATAAAAATAATGTTATTATTTTATAAATTTGATGAAATACAATTGGTTCGAGTTACTTGTTTAAAAATAACTAAAGTCCATTTTTTGTAATCGTTTATTTTGGACTAATGTCAGTTATTGCTGATTTAAATAGGAAATAATTAACTTGAAATTAAATGTTAGGACTACTATAATCGAATTAAAAATGTCAGTCTTTGATTCAAAAAGTTTTTGAATGGAGTTAAAATTAGTTCGAACTTCTTCCTTTATTTGGTTCATTACGATCTTTACATCGGCCCCATAAACAACTGGATGACACTCAGGAATATGGCTCCTTTGGATTTGCACATTGTCAGTATCTTGCATTAATTTAATCGAACCACAACACTTTTTCGGTTTCTTATAAATGCACGTCCACACACTTGATAATATTTTCTGTGTATGGTATATGAATATCCAGCGTGAAATAATGTGTTTCCACCACGTTTATTACGAATATATTGATAATTTTTTTGGACTAGCCCTTGTGAAGGACCTTCACTCGTCATTTTGAGATAACATACTAAACATTCTTAATATTTGCATATTGAAATTCTTATGTGCGAAAGGGATAAATATAATGACATTCCGGACTTTACTATTGTTTTAGTTCAGGTAAGTGCTACACAATAGGATGCGCAAACCCATGGCTGCTGTCGCGCGGTATTGAACAACATATTATTAAACAAAATAGTGACGTATTTTCATTATTATACCAGTACAAGTTACTAAACAATCTATAAATTCACTTGTTCACAAGTTGTTTCATATATAACACGTATAACTAAATTATCGAATTATTTAAACAATTCTGTTGCCGACAGTACTTAATGCCAATGAACTCAAAACTGACAAAAAATATTGATATTCAATTTAATCGAATCGGGTGCAAACCGAACGGGTGAGAACCGGAACGGGGGAGTAACGAACTGACCCAAATAAAATATGGTAAAGAGCTACAATGGCAAAAAACAAATCTTTTGTACCTGACAAAACAGTGGACTACCTCTACCTATAATATATTTGATCAAGTACCTCTTACAAAATCCATCAATCCTCCATATTCATTCTATAGGTACTTAGTTATCAGTTGTTTGTCTACCTATTCAAGTATGATTTCCTGAATTTCAGGCAGGAAATAACTTAGCCGACAACCGCGGTTTTTATTTTGCGAGGAACATTTTTTATTTTTCTTTTTCTAAAATAAAAGCGTACATAGGCTACGGTAACTGCTTACCATCAGGCGTATATGCTTGTATACCTATATTAGATACTCCGAGCTTATTTGCCACCTTAGTGGCATAAAAAAAAATTACAAAAGGACATTTAAATTTTATTTATTTGTATAGATATGAGATACTTCTTTAAATAGGTATGTTAGAACGCGCTAATATCAGGAAATACTATTCAGATATTTTTATTCAGGAAGGTTATAGGTTACATTATGCATGTATAATCCACATTTAGCGCGAGTGAAGACACGGGATACACTTAGTTATATTTAGAAGATAGAGCCAAAACTGTATGTCAAGCTCGCGTTAAAGAAATCGCATCATTTCGCGTTCATCGAATATTTTTCAACGCTAACGACCTTCTTGTATGTTTTGAATCTGTAAGTGTCCCGCGTCCCTTTGCTACACACAATTGTACCGGGACATTCTGTGAACGTGTGTGTTAGTTTGTTAGTGTTGTTTATAGTGAACTTATGTATTTACATAATACAATACAAGCAAGGTTTGTAAATATGTTGTTTATTTTGTTATTTATGTCTGGTTATCGCCGTCGGCCTTATATAACTGATTCTGATTCTGACAGTTGTTAATACTCAGTGATCTAAATGTAGGTATAATAGTTATTTGTGATCATATTGTTTGCTAATAGGTATGTTCACAGGGTTATTCAATGTATCACCAGTAGAAATAATCCCCATAAGTTTTTATGCTATGGTATTTAGTGACAAAATTAATCTAACTAAGTGTATTTTTTTTAAGTAACAATTATTTGAAATATCTTTGTAATTATAAGGTGTTTTGTAATTAAATTAATTATACAGCATGGGTTATTTTGTATACTAAAATTAAAGATTTGTTCGTTACAAAAAAATACATTATGGCATTTCTTTGGCTTTATTTTTTCAACGACCGCATTAGACAAAACAAAAAGAAAATTCTTGGCACGAACAAATAAACAAAACACTTACCCCACAGAAATTCGGATTAATGTTCACCCGCATTGAGAACAATGAATGAATTATGAAACCGCTATAAAGCTATGAATTTATTTATTATTCAGGAATAATAGGTAAATAAACACCAGAAGCTCTTATGTACTTCGAATATGTAGTAAGTATCCTGGGTCGCCCGACCCACATGAATCTCGTCCCATGGGTCGAGTTGCCTGGACCTTTTTGCATTGGGCAACTAAACAATAATCTATAATTTGTTCTATAGATTATTGTTCCTACTGATGATTAGATTGAGAAGTCTTCAAACGAACAAAAATAATACAAGTTGGTTGGATGAAAAAAAATACTCAAATGAAAAAAAAAATCCAACTGAGAAAACATCAAATTATATATTCAGAATTTACAATGAATTAATTGTTTTACAATTTAAAAAAAGAATATAAAAATCGAAAAATCGATTTCCGTCAATAACCAATATCAAAAAAAACGACATAAAATATTCCACAAAACAGCAGCTGCAACTTAGCTAAATTTAAAAAACATATATTTTAACAAATTATCCCGGAATAAGGAAGAATGTTTGATATAATCAATGACGTTTTTTTTCAATATATTTGCAATTATTTTGTATATTAATTTAGCAGTCTATTATAGTCATCAATTTTTTCGTACCATTCTAATGGACCACGGACCGAGTTTCCTCCTATTTTTGAAATAGTCGTTTCGGTCCACTGTAAAACAAAATAAAAAACGATAGTGTTTTTTTTATAGTTTATGTACTGGGACCCAATTCTCACTTCCCTCGAACTAGCCTTCGAATCGAACTTACGGTTCGAGTCCTATTCGACTGCAAAATTTCGAGGTGCGGAGTCAATTCGAACGATCTCGACCAATCAAAGGACTAGTTGAGTGGTTTTCCTTCTAAAAATGCCGGCCTCGAAATTGCCGGAATAACGTAACGTGATTAACACAGGATAAAAGTTCGAATTCGTACTTTTTTCTATCGAGCGATCAATTTCGATTGGCTGAGAATTGGCTCCCTGGTAGCTAGAAAATTCTTAAATTGAAAAGTCATCGGAAACGAGTTGCTATCAATTTTCCTTGGCTTGAGATGTCATGGCGCAAAGTGCTAATGCCTTGAATATAATCGTATACCACTTAGGAAGTATAATAAGTGTTTTGCTAGTTGCATAAGTACCCACATTGATGTATTTTCATAATTGGTAACGTCAATTATACTGGTAGATGCTTCTAGATGTTTTCTTTTCGAAAACTTAGGGAACGTTGAAACTCATAAAATACACAGTAAATGTATGTTATGATTTTACGATCGGGGTCCCTACGGAGAGTGTGGCTAATCCAGTTCCATTTGCGATGCAATGGACTGGAATCCGCAGGGGAAACGAAAGCGTGGCCGTCCCAAACAAACGTGGCGACGCACTGTGCTTGACGAAGCGAAGAAGATCGGGAAGTCTTGGAGTGAGATCAAGCGCGAAGCTCAAGACCGATCGGGATGGAGAGTTTCTGTGGACGCCCTCTGCCCCATCTAGGAGACACAGGATCATAAGTCATGATTTTACGGGATTTCAGAGTTTGACCCGTTTTTTAGGGTTCAGCCCAAAGGGTGCCAACGGAACCCTATTACTAAGTCTCCGCTGTCTGTCTGTCTGTCAGTGGACTATATCTCATGAACCGTAATGTATAGATAGTTGTCATTTTCACAGAATGTGTATTTCTATTGCCGCTATAACAAAAAAAAAATTAAGAATTTAAGACCCCCATACAAGAAGCGTCTTTACTAGAGATGCGCCGAGTACTCGGTTATTACTCGGTACTCGGCATACTCGGCCAATTTTTTAGTACTCGTAATCGGCCGAATAACTCGGTTTAACTGCCGAGGGTACTCGGGAAAAAATTATAAACTTATAACCTGACCAATCAGGTCAGGTTATAATAAGTCGGGTGTAATAGCTGCCACACACGTCATACTTGTGAACAAATGCTGCTTCTGGGGGCTGGTCTGCTTAAGTTTGCTATTTATTTACTTATTAAATATCGATTCAGTCTACTTTGTAGTTTTGCCGTCGCGCCGAGGCACGCAATTGTTGTCAGTGGTATTAGAATGTAAATAATATCTAATGAATCTAAGCATGTTTTGAAAAGAGTAATTGCTAAGTTTATTGCTAGCTCTTCTCAGCAAATGCAACTTTCCGAACCGTTATGAGAGTATTAGAGTCAGACTTTTCATAAGTGCCTGCGAAGGTCTATTTGAATAAATAATTTTGAATTTGAATTTTGATGGCATACCGCTCGCTCGCCAGCAGCACGTTACGACTGTTGCAACCAAGTTTAAACTTGTTTTAACATAACCGAGTTATTCGGCAGAGTACTCGGTTCGGTAAACATAATACCGAGCAATACTCGGTACTCGGTTACTCGGTAAAACTTGTACTCGGCGCATCTCTAGTCTTTACGTAGGTAACCATTCGTTCGTATGCGAGCCCGATTCTCACTTGGCTGGTTTTTATTTTTCACTTTTGTAGAGGTAAGTAGAGTCGTTAAAACTTCTCTTACTGTGTTAAAGTCAAGAACACACCGTAGTGTTGACAGTAAGCTAGTCTATACAATGTTCCCACTGCGTTATCTTAGTTTATTTCTAGTTTCGATAATTATAGCGCCAAGGCATCAGCTTTTTACATAGCTATGAAGGTAAATATGGAAACATTGTAAATTATTAATATTATTAAGGATATGCGGGTGTATGTTCGTATTCGTGTCAACATTCCGATGATAAACACGGTATTGCTTCTTCTGTCCTCTGCAGGTATTTGTACATAGATAAAATATTATTTATTATACTTATCACACACGAAGCCTTTTTATTTGTTTTCAGAACTCTTATAAATATAATATAGAGATAGAATATTAATAGAGTGATTGTACTAGAGTATGTGCCGTGAGCAGGTGGCCAAGTCAAAATGTCATACTGACACGATAATATTACAATTCCTCATTAGGGGCCTACCACAAGCTCTTAAAATAAGGTTAAAATAACCTTATTTGTCTTTTGTCCCGTTTTGACGTCGGATGTCAAAGAAAGGCAAAAGTCAAATAAGGTTATTTTAACCTTGTTTTAAGAGCTTGTGGTAGGCCCCCAGGTATCATTACATATCTTAAGGCGATGATAGCTCAGTGGTAGTGACGTCGGATACCGAGACGAAGGTCCCGGGTTCGAATCCTACAATGAGCTTGAGCTTTCGGTGAACGAAAACATCGTGAGGAAACCATAGCACGGTGGTACATAGTACTTTGTAGTACCCGCCTGGTTGGCTACCACCCTCAAGTTGAAAATCTGTCACCAAGCACCTTTCGGTGTGTTCCGACAGCTGCACTTGAGAGCCAGCTCCTTCTAGGCTTTGTGTGCTTACAACCTTCGGCCGCATCATCACTTACCATGGTGAGATTGCGGTCAAACACAGGCCTATAAACAGTAAAAAATAATAATTGAGCCGATGTGCGCAGTCTATTCATTATTGTCTCATAATTAATTAAAAGCAAAAACTGACAACTAAAAGATCATTGTGAAAATTCATCCTAATTGATTTACCAATTAACCTTTATTTGAGAAAAAAATATTAAATCTTTACTGTTTCGATTAACGAGTTCGATTTAATTACCGGAATATGCTTGCAACGACACGTTACTCGAACTTCGATAGGATCGTTCTTCAACCGTGCATAATGTGTTACGAGAATACGAAAAGCAGTTTCGATTGCAATTCAATGAGGAATGTTACTAGGTATGCAAAATCGCTTGAAAGTTTGTAACAGTAGAGCAATTATGTATACAAATACACTAGTTTTTGTTTCATTAAAAAAAAACAAGTTGTTATGATTTTACAGACATTTGAAATTTCCCTAAATATCGAAGCCCACTAGCAGTCACGTGACCCCAGTGTGACGTCATCTTGCAACGCTCCGCTCACTTGCGTTAGTCGCCAGCGGTCCTTGCGCTATAATATTAGGGGAAAGTGTTTTGTTTCATCCGTGAATTATTCTACTGTTACGTTCATAGTGTGTGTATTCTTAATTAAGATCATTACAATACAAAAAAACCTTTATTAAATCATGAAGGATTAAAATAGATAGCCTTATAGTTGCCCATTAATTTATCGACGAATAGAGATTCCGTTGCAGCTGAAAAGCGAGGAGTAAGTAAGAATGCACATGCTTCCTGTGTGTGTATTTGAATTTGTTTTTTTTTTGCGTTATTTACCTAAAATAATTAATTTTAAGTAGGTACTTACCAAACCTTTTCCCCCTTATTAATAAATAAGGTGTAAGTCAGTCTTGTAACACCCAGGTATTAAGATACCTGCAGCCCTTTTTGTTTATATGACATTAGAAAGTGGCGGATATATTTTAATCCTAGGTTTAACTATACTTGACTTACACCTTATTTATTAATAAGACGGTTTAAGTTTACGTTATATGTAGATAACAAATAAGTAGTAATGTTCTATCTGTACCTATTTATACCCTTGTTATACGGGCCAGTTGGCGCAGTTGGTTAAGGTTCACCTTACGCGCCGCAGGTCGTGGGTTCGATTCCCACACAGGACATGCATTTGTGTGCATGAACATGTCTGTATGTCCTGAGTCTGGGTGTAATTATGCATATGTATGTATTTACAAATAAAAAGTAGTATATGTATTATATCAGTTATCTGGTTTCTATAGTACAAGCTCTGCTTAGTTTGGGATCAGATGACCGTGTGTGAGGAATGTCCCAGGATATTTATTTATTTATTTTTATAGTAACCGTCTTCGCATGCGGATTAAACATTTGACACAGTTTGTTCCGGCCTCCTAACTTACGTAGTAACTATTTAGTAATCTGTGTCCTAACCTCCGGAACGGTGGGACCGATTTTAAGGAGACTATCACAGGTAGATAGCGTATGTTATAAGAAGGAACTTAGGCTAATTTTATTTTAGAAAAATAATAACGGGGTTCCGCGCAAAAAATTCAAACTGTAGGTACGCGCTGGTGAAACTGCGGGGGTACCAAAATAATGCACACTATAAATGAATAATGTGTAGATAGCAGACTCTCACTGACGATCTTCAAAACAATAAGCATTGATTTTATCTCTAAACTAACACTCCGCCCCGCCGTTTTACCTGCGTCCTCTTCTTTACCCACAGGATAGAGGGATGGAATTTCTAAAATCCTTTCTTAAGGCGGCCCTCTGTGGCCGGCGCAACTTCAACGCGAGCATAGTCTAAAAGCTTGTTGTTTCATCCAACGTAATGTTTGACTGCGAATAAAGAGAGATCAGAGCATCAGAGCCGTCGGTTACCAGTCGGTAAATTCCGCTGATCACTCGCGGCCGCTTCGCTAGGTCGTCATTCATGATTTCGTATTGATAAAACTTGTTCCAGGAGTATACTTCTTGTGAAAAAATCTTACAAGTTTGTGAAAAAAAAGTTAGTTATTTAGAATCTCCAATACATTTGCAAGCCTGGTATATAATTGTTTTCTTTACTTTTACAATTTATAGGTACATTAGATATGGCCAAAGTTCAGGCAAAAACGCTGTTTTTCAGAGGCTTTGACTGAATTTGTTTCACACTTTTTTTAAATTACGCCAAGATACAAGGCTAGATTTGGTACACAAGATACTAATTTGTTCAAAATATCTAACGAAAAATGTTTAACAACGCCATAATAAGTACAGGGGTTTTGTATGAAAAGTATGACGAATTGAGTCCTCTTAAGCTACAAAAAGGAACTAATGTATTCCAATTTTTGAGTTAATAGAGACGTAGTAAAATCCTCCCCTTAAAACATTATTACCCCTTTTTGCCCTACTAGGGGTCGATTTTCGCGAAACCCACAAACACGTGTTTCTTTATTTTTATACGATGTATTAAAACCGTGTTTCAAGTTAATCGGACCGCGCGGTAGGTTTATTCCATACAAACTTTAACACCTCCTAAACCCCCTATTAGGGGTAGTTTTAAAAATCTAATAATGAGAAGCTGTATTATTTGATTAGATAAGTAATAGTGCTAAGTTTCAAATTTATAAACCCAAGGAATAAGATTTTTCAAGAGAAAAAAAGCGCGACGGACTGAGCGAGCGTTGAAACATGACGTCATACGCATCAAGTACCGGGCGGTCGAATCCCGCGTCGCGCGCTCATTTAAAAATTCTATATCTCGGAAAGTAATTGTCGTATTGAAATAATTCTTTCACAGATATTTTTTATTTTCTACAGAAAATGCGATGAGCTAAAATTCAAAATTAGTGAACATTCTTCATTGTAAAGTCGTTTAGAAGTTGTTGACGTTTTGTTACGAGAATCAGGCTACTGGTGCTGTAAGCGTTCTTAGGCTACGGTAATCGCTTATCATCAGGCGGGCCGTACGCTTGTTTGCTACCTAAGTAGTATAAAAAAACCCTATGGTTTTAACTGTTTCTCGAAGGATTTTATATCCTGGAAAGTTCTTCACACGGCTATCTGATCTCAAACTAAGCAGAGCTTGTACTATGGAAACCAGATAACTTATATACTACATATACTACTTTTTGTTTGTAAATATACTTAATATACATAATTACACCTAGACTTAGGACATGCAGACATGTTCATGCACACAAATCAGCACCATTGTCACTTGTAGCTAGATAACTATTGTAAATGCAAAGTTAAATACCTACTAGTAGGAATGTATAACGGCCGTGTTACCATGAACTTGGCTCGAAATCAGGGTCAAATCGAGTTCATTTATTTTTGTTATCAAATCTTGATACTTTGCCAAATTTACAGTGTTGAAGTTATTAGGAAATATTTGAGGTGTGTACTGAACCCCGAGTGTAAAGAATTGACGTTAGTAAACGGTTACTAATGTGTTTGCGTTTACGACACTTCTCTATAGGAATTGGCACAGCGCCTCTAGCGGAATAATCATGGTACTAATAATGCAAACGCATTTACACTCGGGGTACTGTATGAAGGTAAATAATTGTTATAACAACAGTCTCATATAAAAAAAATTCGGCCAAGTGCGAGTCGGACTCGCTCACGAAGGGTTACGTAGACGTTTGTTATGTGGGGTCCCCTTTAGTTTTTAATTATATTTCATTTTTATTATTTGTTGTTATAGCGATAATAGAAATACCTACACTTACTGTAAAAAAAAACAACTGTCATGAGATACAGCCCACTAACAGACGGACGGATGGGATAGGGTAATCTTTGTGTACGGAACTATATACAGTAAATAAAATAAAAACAATACAACTCCGCTTTATTATATTAGTATAGATTTTTTAATTCATTCTAATTATTTCATTCGCATATCTTTTAGAAAAAAAAAACCAGTGAATAATTTGTAATTTTCTATGTGTTTAACAATCCTAAATCATCATAAAACAGTCAACATGAGAGAGAACTACGTCTCGCACTTTTCCACTTGAGTGTACGTTCAATGAAATTATAAGGCATTTTCTATTTTTGTTCCACCTCATAATTATGTAAGGTTGTAGGTATAACAATGTTGCGTCTATCTGTACCTAGTATATCTATGTACAATAAAGTTGAAACCTAATGCAAGCATCCTAACTAATATTATGTGGTCGGTTAGATGAGGTTTACCACATATTGATGGAGTGTGTTCGGGGCGAGGCTTTGAAAGTTGCTCTTGGTCCTACACTAATGCAAACTGAAGGATGTAATAGTGTTCTGGCTTTACCGTTTTCGGATAAAGCCAGAATACTTTACAAAATTGTGGATATTGATTCAAGCTCTAGATCTGATCCCAATACTACTTAAACTAACTACTATATTAAACTAATTACTACTTAAACTAATACTATAACTAATTTGCTATTACAAATTGTGTTCCAATGAACTATCAGTGGTGTCAAAATTGATACATTTTACCGTTTTGGAAGTCTACTAACACAATAGCGTCATAATGGCGCCATAATAGCTTTCCGATGATTTTCCACTGAAACTACAATCGTGCCACAGTGATCTTTTAGTTGTCAGTTTTTGCTTTTAATTAATTATGAGACAATAATGAATTAGTAGACTGCGCACATCGGCTCAATGATACTGGGGGCCTACCTACCACAAGCTCTTAAAACAAGGTTAAAATAACCTTATTTGTCTTTTATCCTGTTTTGACGCCGGATGTCAAAGAGGGACAAAAGTCAAATAAGCTTATAATAATATTGTTTTAAGAGCTTGTGGTTGGCACAGACAACAAAAATTACAATCAACGAAATAGATCCTACAATGAGCTTGAGCTTTCGGTGAAAGAAAACCACCCTCAAGTTGAAAATCTGTCGCCAAGAACCTATCGGTGTGTTCCGACATTTGAGAGCCAGTTCCTTCTAGGCTTTGTGTGCTTACCAACTTCGGTCACAACATCACTTACCATGGTGAGGTTGTGATCAAACACATTCACAATCTTATCGAGGATGATATCCGACCCGAAGGTGTTGAGTAAGCTTATTGAGGTAATTAAATAAACAGCAAATTTTAACAACAAATGACAGATAGCGGGCGCAGTCGCATGACCCGTATCTACGTTACATATATATAGTGTTATAGCAGTTATATAGTCACGCGGTGTGCCCCAGTTTAGCTGATATTTGCCCTTTTATCAACTTGCTGCGATTTGGGTCGTTAGACGCCATCTTTGTTCTATCAAGAGTTTCGATACTAAAATCGATGTTTTGAAATTATGTGGAGAAATGGATGATGTAAACATAATAACTAGTTAAATAAGCCCGAATTGATAGCATTTCATAATTCATGACCTACTGCAATAAAAGAAACCGAGAGTGATATCAGTGCAATTTTTTCGGTAATAATTAATATTTATTGCGTATTTCGCTTTTGTTACTTGCCTCATAATCGAAATGAAAAGTATTCTGTTACCAATTACACACTCGCGTGGAATGGGTGTCTTTCATCCAGCGTTGCCAGATTTGTTTTCGGGCAAAGCGGGATTTTGAACCATCTAGAGTAAAAAAAGCGGGATTCTATCGTCGAAAGCGGGACATTCTAAAAAAACCGGCCAAATGCGAGTCGGACTCGCGTACCGAGGGTTACGTAGAAACTTGTAGGTATGTAAATAATTCGTTCATCACGAGAGTCGAGTCATGAAGTTTTTTTCTTCTTCCTTCCGATTATGTTGTAATGTAATCATTTTTTTATGATGTACACACGGCTACAGATCAAGCTATACATTTCCAATATAAGCCTCTCCTTGTACGGAAATCCTATACAATGCGAGATCAGCTTATACTGGAAATGTATAGCTTGATGTGTTGCCGTGTGTACCTAACTACTTTACGCTTTTCGGATTCCTTCCTTGAGCTACATGGAATTACATCTTGCCAAATTTCATGGTTCTAGGTCAACGGGAAGTACCCTATAGGTTTTGATTCCCTTGCGGGCGTCAAAATATGCGGCATATACGGCCGTGTCTTTTGATTGCATTGACTAGAACTAGAAGTTTCAGTGATATTTAGCGCACTTTGGCGCGACATCGCGACACCACTGCGGTGTTTAAGACGCGTCGCAGGAAAGCTGGTACCATTTCTGAGCAGTTGTGTCTTTACAATTACCCACTTCTACGTCCAACGATGATTTCAATTTCACCGACGAGTAATGCTCGAAAAGCGGGACTGGGCCTGTCCCGAGCGGGACATTTAATTTTGGGCTAAAAATCGGGACGTCCCGCCAAAATCGGGAAGTCTGGCAACGCTGCTTTCATCCCTCACTTACCGGCTGCATTGAATTTGGCCCAAGCTTTTAGGGTCGGCAACGCGCGAGTGATACCCCTGGTGTTGCAAGTGTCCATAGGTAAACGCTTACCATTAGGCGGGCCGTATGCTTGTTTGCCACCTTAGTGGTGTTGTGGTGTTTTTAGCAAAGATCTTCTTTAAAGTTGATTTAATGCTCTAATATCTCTATTCGGTATCATTTACAAGATAGAAAAGTCAGCATTTAGAAACTTCAATTGAATTTACTGTGCCATTTCTCAAAATGTCAATTAGTATGGACTGTGCGTTAATTTTTATATGACGATTGTAATTAAATTTTGTAACACCTCAAATGGCAAAAATGATCGTTTCCACATTTAAAATGACAACAACGTTTGCATATTGGCTCTTTTAGCTTTGAAACCCATGTTTGAAACGATATCAAATGCAGTGAAGAAAAAGTAGAAAAAATATTTGCTGAAAAAACTTTTGTATCAAATTTCAACCTTGGGCAAAATCCTATGCAGCCGATAAGTTTAGATTGTTCACCAAGGGATGAAAGACATCCATTCCATACGAGTGTGAAATTGGTAACTGACACCCGAGTTAAACACTGCTTTTCATTTCGATTATGAGGCAAGTAATAAAAGCGAAATATACAAAAAAATATTAATTACTACCGAAAGAATTGCACTGATCTCAATCTCCTACTCTTTGTAGGGTACGAACCAAAAAGGTAAAAAACTAACTTAAAAAAAATTTAATCGACTTCAGAATACACTAAAAAGTATGAAATAACTCTAATCTGACACTGATTTGAAGTCAGCGAATTATTTTCAGTGGAATACGTCGTGCTCTTTCGCTGACTTCAAATCAGTGTCAGATTAGAGTTATTATATTATATTTTAACGCCATAGTGCCAGCCAGCTTTTTCCTCTGTTTTGAGACAGTCGGAGCCAGATAGGCGGGTATTACAGAGTCTTCCACCAAGCTATGTTTTTCTTCACCGAAAACATAACAGGTGTAACTTGGTTCTCAAATGTTTGATAGAATTTTCGTCGGCATGTAAACTACTTATTTTTTTTAAAAAAACAAGAGCTATTCCTACGTAATGAATAAAATGGACTTTAAATTGCAAATTAGATTCAATTTTGTTATTTTCTACGCGACTGTATATCAAGATCATTTACTTATATACTTTATTACATTTTAGTAGTTTTACAAATAAGGCTTTTATTATTAATGTACTAAGGTTTTATTTAAGTTTTATTTTGTAACATGTCAATAAAGATCATATTTGTTTGAAAAGTATGAATGGTCAAAATGTCTCTCACTTTTTTTGTTGTATCATTCAAGTACAATTACGGAATTAATCAAACATCGTGCCGTCTGGTCTAACCACATACATTTAATTCAAATCAAATACAAGTAATTTTCTATCAAAGTAGATTTTCGTTTTTATAAGGTTTTTTTCGATAGCTTGTGGTAAAATCCTTTTAAATAAAAAACCGGTGCGTGTTGAGTAGTGTTGCCAGGTCCAGTGTGTCAAATTACGGAACGGAAGGTTAAAATTATCGGGATTTTGGTTATCAAATCGGGACAGCTACCTACAATGGCTAGAAAAAAAATCGGTCAAGAGTATATAAAATATTTTAATGTAGTACAGTTTACAGAATCAGATATATTCATTTTTCCTGTCAAAATTGACGAATATAGTACAGCCTAAGAAGGTTAGTGAAAAATGGGGCATTAGGCGTCCCGATCAAGGGTAAATCGGGACGTGTCACCAGACCCCTGAAAATCGGGACGTCCCGCGCAAATCGGGACACCTGGCAACACTAGTGTTGAGTCTGACTTGCTCAGCTCTAAGTTTGTTTGTAAGTTTGGTATAGCGTTTGAAGGCAGTCTCCGATTGGGGAAAAGCCAATCTGCCCCCCTAGACAAAGTAGTATGAGATTGACGTAAGTTCCTAGCGTAACCAACAGCCATCTTGTCTAGGGGGGCTGGTCACTTTTAACGCCACCAAGTCGCAGGCGTGGCTTTTCATCGCCAAACGGAGTCTTTTCCACCAGTCTCCTATCCAAAATGTCTTGCCGATAAGTGATCGGCTTGATCTTCTCGAACTTAAATACCAAAAAAAACTTTGCCTGCTCATTTGCTATTTTTTTATGTTCATTTGTCATAAGATTCGGTGAGCCATACTTAAAACTATTTCATGAATGGTTGCTAAAATATATCGCTATGACAGACCGGACACAGATGGACGGTCTTGGCACCTTGCTTCATTTTAGGTTCGATACCCTAAAGACATAACTTATTAACATAATTATCTTCTCTATTTATTCATTCGTTTTTGTACACACGGCAATACATCAAGCTATAAATTTCCAGTATAAGCTGATCTCGCATTGTATAGGATTTCCGTACAATGAGAGGTCAGCTTATATTGGAAATGTATAGCTTGATCTGTAGCCGTGTGTACTAGAGGCACTACTGTACTACTGGCAAACAAGCTAACTGTCCGTCTAATGGTAAGCGGTTACCATAGTCTATAGATGCTTGCAACACCAGGGCAATCAATCGTTGCCGACCATACAAAATTCTCTTCACACCCTTCTTGAAGAACCTCATGCTGTACTCTTGGGAAAACCATGGGTATTTTGCTATGGTATGATTGTGGCTTATCCATTGAAACAGAACTTTCTAATCTTTTGCCAATTTAATTAGTAAAAATCTATTTTTTACCCAACTGTACATATACAGGTCGTTGTTTTGGTCAGCGACGAGCGACTCAGGGTCGATTATACAAATGATACTGGTTCTAAAAAAAATACTTTATTTTTTTTAATAATAAAAATAAAAAAATTAAAATTTTGAAAATCATGTTATAAGCTAAAGTGTAGACATAATACTCAACGGGAGTACGAGGGAGTAAAGGGGTGGGGCGATGGCGGCTTGCGCCTAGCTCTAGTCTGTGCACGTGCCTATGCGGTAATTTTATTTCAAATTGAATAAGGTATTTCTCATCATATTTACAGTATTTAATGGAATTAAGTCCATTTTTGGGGAATATATATTTTGTACTACCGCTCCTAGGTCGCTTGTCGCTGACCAAAACAACACCCAGTATATTGTAATCCATATCACTTTATTGTTATTCCAAAACTAATTTATATTTTTTTATGCGGAATCGATGAAGTTTGATTCTGGCTTCCTTATTGATTATGATCGTTGTTTTTTTTCTGGACACTTTTAGTTATATTAATTGAGATACATTTATTGCATCATAACAATTTAAAGTTATATAAATACTTCGGTCTGTTATAATTTGTATTTATAAACTTATTTTATTATTATTCTATATCTTACGACTATTAGCTATGTTATACGTAGGTTTAAATATTGAAGTGTTGAAAAAGGACTTCGTTTTATTTATTAAATACATACCTACCCTTCTCGGCTTGTATAGTATCAGGATGGCTTTCGATTAGAGCTACATTTCGAGGTATATGCTTACTTACAACTCACCGGTCCGTAGTGGGCACGCGTGGTGAAGAATTGCCCATTCCCTTTCACCCTCGTTTGAAAGGAGGCCTGTACTCAGCAGTGGGACATTATAGGCTGATGATGATGGTTGTGCTTACTTGATTGTATATTCCTAGCTTAGCTCATCCCTACTTAAAGTATTTCTTCGATAGGACCAACTAAAATCTTTTGAACAACAGACGCTAAGCACCCTAAATAATCAATTCCCGTCTGGGCTTGGCCTCATCACCACTTAGCAACCATTATCGATGATAGAATGACATTGACAACAGAAAAAATATCCGTCCGCTATCACTTCACTCACATATCCTAAAACAAACTGTATTTCAAGATGTAATTGAAAATAATTACAAGAAACTGCGATAACGTTCCCCAAGTTATTTATAGCTAATGTAAATATTGACTTAAGTATATGATTTGATTACATATGTTTTTTGATGATTACATAGGGTTTTGCTTATCGTACATGTGTGATTTTAGAAAAAAACAATAACACATCAACACTTATTTTTATGTTATGTATAAGTGGATGGATGGATATAGAAGAAGAGGAAGACAGAATAAGAGATGGATGGATTGTGTGAAAGATATGGGTAAGAAAGGAGTGCATGTTGTTATGACGGATAGAAGAAACTAATGAAAGAAGCGTACATATTGCGCCCACCACAGATACATTATTTATTTATTATTTTTTACTTTGTTAGAAACGGCCGCAGGCCACTTACAACTAATCAAAGACACAACTTTCATACATTCTTCTCACAGTACACCAAACACGCCGACAAAATCTTCTTCCATTCATCCGCAAACAAGTCACAATCTGGACTGGCATCCAAGAGAGCGATAGATCTGGATAGGCGAGTATGACCGCGCGACTGTGCGAAAATATGGCACGCTAAACATTATATGTTTCCTGCTACGTCTATAGTTATCAGGTACAAAAAGGCGACACAGCTGATCATGCAGTTCCGGGGCGTCAATTCTAGCGTGCAATATTTTGAGTGCCGTTATAATTTATTTCACTATTTTTTTTTATTTCACTACATTTGATCATTCATCCTCCTGACTTCGATTATGAACAGGGCAGGAAGGTAGATGATGAACTCAATCAAAGTAAAAAGCATAAGTCCGTTAGTGCATGGAGTACTGTTGTCACCTCTGGGATGGATCTGCCAACGACCAGTTGGAATCGCTTGACTCGCTAGCTGAGGCGACGTAAGCTTTCATATTTTTCGGTCTTCTATAGGATATATTTTGGAGTGTGTGCCCATTTCTCCATCGAACCGCTACACGCCGCGGGAGAATTTCCACCCACACGTTGTCGCTTATGTAAAACAGCGTTTCGCTTCTTCATTCCTCACTAACGTTACATTGGTACATACAGTTGAATTTACCACCTGTTCGGAATACACTTAAACTGAGAAGACGCAGTTTTGTGGAAGATCTTTTAATGACGGTAGCGAAACGGCCAAGCCACATATTTTGACTATGGTGTGTAGAGTTTGTGAAGTAAGGGGTTGTAGAGTAAATGCATGTAGAGTTATAAGCTTGGCTCTACATGAGATCTGATAACTTTTTGACAGTGCGAGCCATATAATAATATATGTCTTGGCAACATTTATATAAAAATGTTTTTGGTATTTCACTTCTTTTCCCATAATTGTAATCTTAAATAATTAAAGTTTTATTTTATATTAATAAATCTTGGTTTTTTTTGGGTCCTTCGGCTGTGACATTCATAATTATCTGTACGATATCTTTATTTACAACAAATATGTACAATTGTTTTGTTAATTCAATTTGTAATGTCATTGCGTCACGCGTTGTTTTTTTATTTGGGACAGTGTAAGTTATCAGTGTTCGGCGTCGAGACCCTCGGTCCGTGGGGTCACAATGCCCGGCTCCTCTTTGAGGAGCTTTCATAACAGCTCGTCGACTCCACCGGAGACCAAAGGGCTGGCAGCTTCTTCGCCCAGCGAATTAGTATCGCTATTCAGCGAGGAAATGCTGCCAGCATCTTTGGGACAATGCCACGGGGGCCCTTTTTAGACGTAATTTAATTAGTTTAGAAATGTGCCGATTCTGTTGTAAATCGCACTAAACTAATTTTAGTCACATTTCATCTCTTTCTTACGAACATGATTGAAAAAGGATAGAACATATTTTAAGTTGTCAAATTAATCTTTGCCGTCTTATTTTGCGTAACCGCGATAGATGGCGACTAAAATTATATTGAAAACTAGCATTGGACTAATTTGACAGGAGTAAATTTCTTACATCCTTTTCTTATGTTCTTTGTTAGAAAGAGACATAGTGACATTAACATTAGTTAAATTGTGAACAACAGAATCAGGCCCATTATTAATTACAAGCTTTTATTTAGTTTCACCTGTCCCGTTGTCTGTAATGGAATTTTGCAAATTAAATTTGACCCACTTTCCGGTTTCGATTGAGCTGAAATTTTGCACGAATATGCAAATCGCGTGACAATTAGGGAATGCAAAACCGTGGCAAAATGAAAACCGGTTTTTATTTCGGTTATGAGATGAAAAAACCGGTTAACCGGTTTTAAACCGGTTTTTTAAATGTTAGTTCGTTTTTTTTTCACGTTATTTCTACAGCTCGAATTATAGATAATAACCGTGCCTAAGATTTAAAAATCGCAAACTGAGGAATTATTGTCAGTTAAAGTTAATGAAGTGGGTATAAAAGAAACATCAAAGACACCATCACCATTTGCCTGTCCTGTTCCCTATAATTTGGGATCGGCGCAATATGTACGCTTCTTCTATCCGTTATACCAACATTCACTCGTTTCTTACCAATATCATCTTTCACACATTCAATCCATCTCTTTTTCATAAAATTTATGGAAATAATCGTTTATTTAACTCTGTAGATCAGATACTCGTTTATATAGACTACACGGTTCGTTTATGTTTCGTAAGTTAGAATATTAATTTCACACGTAATATACATGGCATATTGTAGCGGCACAGCAACTTGCGTGTACACTAAAACGTGGTTATTATTATACGAATGTTTTCCTTAGATAAAAAAAAATACCTAGTTTTTGCTGTCGTGCAGACGGGTAAAAAATAACACCAATCATGACTGATTGCTTGCTTGCTGTCTGGCAGATACATAAGAGCCTTCGTTGATAGTAGTTGCTCCGATAGCATGACATTAATGCTGGCGTCCCGAAAGGCTCTAAATTATCCCCAACACTGTTCCTCCAGCATATGAATAATATACTCTCTATTGCCAGCATTCATTGCTATGCAGATGAAATTACATAGGACGCTCATTACACGAACCGTGCAAATATCTCACGTTCTATATTGGAGAAAAGGCGCGAAGGACTTGTCTTAAATCGAGAGTACACAAACTAGTGACTCCGATTGGGGTCGACTAAACCTAGTCTATTTCAACCCCACTAAATCACACGCAAGCCTGCAATTCACCGTTGAGAGAAGTCCATTTGCTGTGGCTCCTCATTTCTAGAACATGTCCCTCAACATCACGAAAAGCATTGGGATCCTTCACGTTAATATTTGTAGCGACGTTCTGTTCCAAAGTCATCTACAAGATATCCAAAAAACTCGGTGTGATTAATAGAGCGAAGCAGTACTTCTTATCGGGACAAAGACTGCAACTATATAAGTCGCAAGTCTGGCCCAAATGAAGTAATGCTGTCTTCTGTGGGCACCTGGATACCAGCTTGGGTATTTAGACTCAGTTCAGCGACGTGCCGTTAGAATTGTCGATGATCCCGAGCTCACAAGTGTTTTAAAGCCCCTTAGTCTGAGGAGAGACTGCCTCCTTATGTGTGTTCAACCGCTTTTCCAACAGTGTTCTGAAGAATTGATTGACCTGATGCCCAGTTACCTTGATCCATCGTAGTCACCGATGGGGAGTCCATCCTCACACATTGGAACCAAAATGTTCTCATACTGTGCGGTTTCAAAGAAGCTTCCTATCGTGGATGCTCAGGCTGTGGAATGAGCTCCCCGCTTCAAAAAGGTTGAGGGTTGGTAACGTGCGAGTGATAACCGTTATGTTGCAAGAATCTATAGGCTAGAGTAACTGGTTATCATCAGGCGGGCCGTACGCTTGTTTGCTACCTAAGTATTGTAAAAAAAAGTTTTACATGTTTTATATCTATCATAAAAACAATCATTATTTTAAGTTATTTTCTTACCAGCTCAATAAACTACACATCAACACACTTCAGTTCATCACAAAAATACTCACTGCATTGCACTCAGTTTAAAAAACGGCGGCAAATCTTCCTTTTTTAGTTTTTCCAAACATTGAAAGAAAAACCGAAAAAAACCGGAAACCCGGTTTTGGTGTTATGTGAAACCGGTTTTTCTTGTTGGTCAAAACCGTACCGAATAACCGGTTTTTCGATTTTCGGTGAAACCGGTTTTCATTCCCTAGTGACAATGCAATATTATGATGACGTGGAGCTGATCTGATGATGTAGCTGGAAGGTGGCCACATGATCTCCGATGAAACGACCTGCAGATAGTTTCCAGGGCCTGATGATGGAGTTGGAAGGTGGCCACCACCAAAAAAGGCTTGTATTAAAAATGAAATTTTTATCAAAAACTTTTTTAGTTTTTAGTTAATTTTAATTGTATGCAGTGCTACTATAAAATCGTCATTTTTATTCAGTTATAACGATTAACTTTATTCCAATACAAATTAATTAAATTGAACTAAGAAGAAGTCGATGGAAATATTTGGAAAAAACATAGCTAATATTTTGATTTTCCATAAAATATTCAAAATCAAAATCAAAATGTCATTTATTTAGTTTAGGCCCTAGTAAGGCACTTATGAACGTTAAATTGGTACATACAGTTTTAAAACAGTATTAAAACACAAGTTTACTTGTGTATTTTAACTAGGACTCTGCCCTGCGATTTCTGGCGCGTCCTCCTATATTATACCAGTAGAAAATGAACTTTAAAATTAGCCTTAGCATAGATCTGGTTTCCATAGGATACAAGCTATCGTATTTTTTTCAAATGTGTTTAAAGTCAGAATACATAATAATAATTCCTACTAATATTATAAATGCGAAAGAAATCTTACTGTCTGTTTGTAACCTCTACACGACTAAACTCTGAACTGATAACCATGGGACTTGGCACGCAGATAGCCTATGGAGAGGGCCACAGCATTGCCTATGGGAGGGGCTTATTTATTAACTTGCAATATATGTATGTTGGGTCAAATCTAGCAGGTCGAATTTCACGCATTTCCAGTGGTCGATTGACTTGATATACATTAGTATATTGGAAGACAATGCAATTACAATCACAAAAAAAGCTTGTATTAAAAATGTTTTTTTAACAAAAACTGGACCGGGTGGTATGTCTTTGATCCCTTGGAGTGTCGGCAAGTCGCTGGTGTGGGATGCCACATGTGTCGATACACTCGCGCCATCTCACTTACCGGCGACTTGTAAAGCTGCAGGGGCAGCTGCGGCCAGTGCGGAAATTTAAAATTCAAAAAATGCGCATCGATTGGACCGAGCGTATTTGCGGTCGAGACCATGGGACCGTGGGGATCCGAAGTTCGCCGTTTTGCTCGCACCTTGTCATCAAAATTGATCGAGACCTCCGGAGACCAGCGGGCGGGGAGTTTTTTCCGCCAACGCGTCAGCTTGGCTATCCAAAGGAAACGCTGCCAGCCTTCTGGGAACCCTGCCGTTAATCGGAAGCAGCGGCAGGCTTGAGGAAATTTTCTATATATAGATTGTATTTTGTACATATTTGTTGTAAATAAAGATATTTTACTTAAAAAAACAAAAACTTTTTTTTAAGTTAAATAAATAAAATAAGTTTATAATGAATAAGAATGAATCCGCTATCGAAATTCATCAATAAAATAAATTACATCACTTTTTTTTTAGCTAGGTTAGTTACACTTCGAATTATATTTTTTCTTTATCAATAGAGCACAAATTAACGAAATCTCGAGACGTAATAACAGAAACGAGTTGCGGCAAAATTGAGTTTTTTTAATAGACAATACTTTAAGGAAGGCAAGTGCCCGAAATTGACTGTCGATTGTTTCCGGGTATAGTCGAAACTGCCGAAATTGTTGTCTTATCTTTTTGAACGCACGTACAGACGGACGAATGCAGTTCACTATAGTTGAAGGTCAGGGAAAGTTGAACGGCTGACGACATGATACAGCCTGAGACGAGTCAGTTCTGCGAAGCACGTGGTGATAGAGATGGGCTGATGTCGATAGAATTGTACAAAAGAATTTTATTTTGTTTTTGTTGTTTGTTTATATTTGAAATGGGTGATAAAGTTGTATTTTCTTTGTTCAGAAAGCATCGCTTAATACGATACGTAGGCAATATTTTTTATAAATTTATTCAAGGGATGATCAGTATTAATCTAGTTTACTAAAAAACTTTAAAAATATTTATATTTAAATTTAAAATATATATATTTGAGACCTTCACAATAACCATTCTCATTTGAAATGGCAAACGGTACAGTTTAATTTTTTTTTTAATTTTACTATTTATTTACGATACACGTCCGTGTTTGGGTCACAGAAATTCATATATGTGTACCAAACAACTTAATCGGTTCAGTAGATTTGAAGCAAATCGGCTGTGACAGACAGACACAGGAGTGATCCTATAAGGGTTCCTTTTTTCCTTTTTAGGTACGGAATCCTAAAATCATCTTGCTATCTGACAAGGGCATCTAACAGCCTTTTATCTCTGTAAACAAAATATCGATATAAATATAATAATACGCATCTCTAGTCGTCAGATCGGTTGTCGTTGCGTTGCGCCGGCGCACTCCAACATACGTTAGGGTTTATATCAGTTTAATGAATCTGCGTTCGCTAACAACACGCGTTTACTGTTCAGTTTATTAATTATTACTAATTGTTATTGCACGCCTAAATAAAAAGTGTTAAAGTGTTACGTGTTACATTACAGGTAATTATTAATTTATTGTTGTTTTTAATTTCGCGGTATTCTGATTTGGTCTGTAACTAATTAGTTGTAAAATGCATTTTATTTTTAGGGTCATTATTAGTTTGGATATTCTTGGAAACTTCTGATTTATCCTGTTTTTGAAGGCATTGGTTTAGGATAGCTGTTTGTAATTATGATAGACTAGGATTTGCCTGCAGGTCCACACACGTTATTTTTCTTTCAGGCAACTATCTTTAATTACAGTGCGATGATACACAGTCTAATCATTTTTGTAAGAACCTTCTAAATAACCGAGATTATATCAAAATCTGTTCTCGAGTTTATAAGCTAAGAGTTTATAAGATCGTTGTTTTGTTTTTGTCGATGGTCGATGTATGTATGGTTGGATAAATATTAGATACTTACAGAAAAATATTAATTTGTGAAGATGTTTTTCCTTTTGCGGGATAATTTAAGTATGAATAATGAAATAAGAAATTATTACATGATTTTTAAATTAATATATAAATAAGAAATTATTACATGATTTTTAAATTAATATATAAATATATAAATAAGAAATTATTACATGATTTTTATATTATTTATTTTTATCCAAAATATTTAATAATGGTTAAATACAAGAGTTTAAATCTTATACAATGAAATTGATTATTTTTAGACAGTAATTTTTTTTTATTTCTTTTTAAATTTTTGAGTAGCCACAACATGATATCGAATACAGCCTGTGTTCGATACAGCATTGCCGGATTTTTTTTCGGGCAAAGCGGGATTTTGAAGCCTCTTGAGTAAAAAAAGCGGGATTCTATCGCCGAAAGCGGGACATACAAAAAAAAAACCGGCAAGTCGGACTCGCACACCGAGAGTTCCGTAGAAATTTGTAGATATGTAAATAGTTCATTCATCACGGGAATCGAGTCTCGAAGATTTTTTTCCCTTTTTTTCGATTGTTGTAACAAAAAATTTAGGACCACTAGGCGTCGGGCGGGTCTCCACTGCTTCGTCGTCGACATTCCGACTTTCCTTTCGTTTCGCTTCCTCTTTTCTTATACGGCCAAGTTGTGGAATGTTCCCAGACAACGTGTTTCCAGACACTTATAACATTGGTCTATTCAAGGCCAGAGTGAACAGGCATCTTAAGGGCGCGCGGTCCACCCTACACTACATCTTTGCTTAGCATCAGGCGGGATTGCGGTCAAGCGCAAACCTTTTAAATATATATAAAAAAGAATATATTAAAACTAACAACTGTCCACACGTCCGCTGACGCTCAGATTGTGGAATGAGCTCCCTGTCGTGGTTTTCCCAATGGAGTACAGCATGGGGTTCTTCAAAAAGGGTCTGAAGAGATTTCTGCAGGGTCGGCAACGCGTGAGTGACACCCCTGGTGTTGCAAGCGTCCATAGGCTGCGGTAGCCGCTTACCATCAGGCGGGCCGTATGCTTGTTTGCTACCTAAGTAGTATAAAAAAAAAAAAAAAAAAAAAAACACAGAATAACTTTTAAGTAGTCAGTCATCATCCACCTGGCTTGTTCCCGATTATCTGTGGTCGGCGCAATTATGTATGTCTTCCATTCGTCTCTTCTATCCGTCATACCAGTATTCACTCCTTTCTTACCCATGTCAACTTACACACAATCCATCCATCTCTTTTTCGGTCTTCCTCTTCCCGTATATCCATCCACTTTTATATATATGTCGGAGTCAGCGACAGCCAAGCGATACAAACACCACGATTAGGGTTCAGTAGTATCGGGATTCGGTGGGCGCAGTGCAGGCAATAAAACAACGTTATACCATCGCTTCGTAAAAGTCCCGTATGAGGAGAAGAAGCGACGCAACAAACTCCTCACGGGCCCAATGTGTTTATTACGTTATTATTACGACATAACATTACAATTAAATAATCACTTCACTTCGCTTCACTTCACTTCACACATGTACAGTCTTAAATAATTACAGGCTTCAGAACGGGGTGTAACAATGATTGCACTGAGATGTGTACAGCTCGAGTGCTTGTGATAAACTAACTATCCCAAAAGCAATACGCATCCCCTTATAAACTCTGTCATTCACGTTATAGTCAAATCAATGTTCTTAATATTACGCATACCCTCATTAAATCTGTTATTTATGTTAAAGTCAAATCAGTGTTGCTACTATTTTACCCAACCCTTGTACCACGATATTATCGTCATCCAACTGAGTCCAACCAACGATCTAACTCTCCGACACGACCATCCTGCGAATCACACGTCCTCGTGTGAAAAGCTCTACCAGATGTACCTGAAACAAAAGAAGTCCAACACAGTAACTGATAATTTCACTCGGCCATTCCTGCCTAAACTTTCGAGCCATTCTTGCTATCAATCGCTTCAGTTTAATCATTATACTAACGCTTACTCATACTGACGAATGATACAGTTCCAATCTCTAAAGTCAACTCAGGTAAGCAGTATGCACAGTTTAGACAACCCAAATTTAACAATTACTAAGATCAACAGCCATACAGCTCCACCAAGCACGTTTACTACTTATGTATTTACCTAAGGGAGACAGTTTTAACTTTATAGTCTTAGCTTCTAGGCAAGAATAGAACCCAAAGCCATTGCTTATAGAATATTCACGGACTACTCTGTCTCCACGGAAATTCGAAATCTATGGTCTCCACGCTGTACAATAAACCATCTCAGTGTTATGGAAACAGCCACCGCGCCGTTAATAGTCTAAATGGCCTCCAATGGCCTCCACGCCTTCCATCTAACTGGCCACCACGCCTTCTAGATTACTACTAATTCTGGCAAAAAGCATACAGCCTCCCGGATGGTAGCCGGGTACCGCAGCCTTTGGATGCGTGCAACACCAGAGGTATCACACGCGCGTGCCGACTCTGCAGAAATCTCTTCTAGATTACCACTAATTCTGGCAAAAAGCATACGGCCTCCCGGATGGTAGCCGGTTACCGCAGCCTTTGGACGCTTGCAACACAAGGGGTATCACTCGCGTGTGCCGACTCTGCGGAAATCTCTTCACCTCTCCTTCCAGATGGCCACCTAGCCTTCCGGATAACATCGTCTAAATGGCCACCTCACCGTTCAGACAACCTAACCTAACCTAACATAGAACCATAACAGTCAACACAACGTTGAAATAACTTGTAAATAGCTCACCCAGTTACGCTGCTGATTACATACACAGATACACAACGAGTATTTCATAAACAAAGATCTCACTATCATTTTCATCCAAAAAACATGGATCCACCTCGACAGCCACTCACGCAACTCAATAACCCTATAAGGTTCTAGATTTTGTTTGATTCCACCAATGATTTTTCGAGCGAGCTTAAACGAGCTATGCTCAGAATTTCTCTACGTGACAGGGTCCGCAACGAGGACATTCGGAGGAGAAAAACGACAGACATAGCTCGTAGAGTTAGTAAGCTGAAGTGGTAATGGGCAAGCCACATCGCTCGAAGAGCCGATAACCGCTGTGGAAGAATGGTTCTCAAGTGGCGACCACGTACTAGAAAGCGCCGAGTGGGACGCCCTCCCACCAGGTAGACCGACAACCTGGTCAGAGTCGCTGGGCACCGCTGGATGCAAGCGGCCCAAAACCCTTTAAAGTGGAAGTCAATGGGGGAGGCCTATGTTCAGCAGTGGACATCCATAGGCTGATATGATGAATGATTTTCCATTAAAATAATCTTTCACAGAAAATTATGTCACTATAACCTTATTTTCTTTCAAATCTTGCTTCATGAAGTTTGCGTTAGCACTTGATCGGCCAACGTTAATAAATTTAGGGTTCTAGTTACTCTTATCAGCAACTCAAGTAGAATGCCTGAATGACCAAGAATTTCGCTATTTATAGACAGCCGACAATAAGTTTGACCACAATCCTTATCACCTCTGGTATGACAAATTTAACTCTAAAAAGGAAGCTAGGGCTTTTGATACTACATTTTACTTTACTTAAAGCTTCCTACTATGCATTAGGCTACAAATCAAACTACTAGGGCTTTACAACCTCTGAGAACGATATCTAACTGTGTTTGTCTTTACATTAATTCTTCATAAGCTCTGCACAAGTTCTACATGAGCTCTACATTCGACTCTACATACGATTCTACATACGACACTACATCAGACTCCATTCTAAATTACAGAAGACGTTAAAACCATGAATTAGCTGTTCGAATTCAAAAGATTCGCATCTATATTGCGATAGTAACAATACTAAGACCACATAAGACACAAGGGCCAGTCCGTCAACCCTGACTCAACAACCAAAAGATAACTATCTCAGCCACGGTGCTACCCCTCGCGAAGGGTATAGGTACTGCACATAAAATGCTATAGCAATCCAAAACATTTACTAAGAGGTATCAGTGTAATTTTTATTGTCGCTACTCAAAATATCTAAATCAGGAGGAAAACTATTGATAAAGAACTCTTTTGACTCCGCGTCTGACTAATATGATATAAACTACAGATTACCATCGTTAAAGAAGTCAGTTTTTGAAATTAACTTTAATAGGATTTATTATTTTATTTTAATTTTAAAACGACTAATAGGTTCATGGAGTCATGACCATCTTTTGGAACTTCACGAGTATTTCTCTAACGTAGTGGTGTTCAATAATCTCTTACAGTTGAATAACAATCGCATTATCAAAGTAAATGAATTCAAAACTAATCAAAATATCGTATTGGCAAGAGGCAATAAGGTTGTGAATGTGAACCTTCTCAGTTGACTCTACTAGTGCTTTTTTCCTTTTTAACAAATAATAAAAACTGTCCAAAACGGAACGTAGGTAGTCTACCACTATGCTAAGTCAGTTACCGTAGTACTTAACCAAAATTAAAATCAAAATAAAAAAGTAATGTATTCAGTTTAGACCCTGTTGCCTACTTATGAACGTTAAACAGCTATAATAATAAAATAATAATAATAAACATATTTATTTGACGAACACATTAAAACTTAATATAGTTAAAAATATTTGATTTAAAAACAACCAGAAGGTCTGTGCCGTCAAAAAGGCGCAGCTCAGCATGGTGCTACTGACTACTGTCAGCAGCGCTGATTTTCAGCCGATGCCTTTAGTGAGTCACGGTCGTAAGTACACGTATAAAAAAAAAATTGAAATGATAAAACAATAAAATAAAATAAATATATAATATTGTGTGCGTGTAATTTAAAATGAATACTTAAGGATATAATATACATATAAAAATTGGTATGTCACAAGCAATGTCAACGACCTCGACACGCCCGCCGCGCCGACGGCGCGCGGCGCCGCCCCGCTTCTGAAACATTTCACTCTCTACTCACGCGCGACATACAAGCCTGCACCACCATAAAAAATCAACAATAATAATTCAAATACCATGAAAATAACAATAATACGTGATTAAATGATGATGTATATCAAATTAAAACAATTTAAAATAAAAATAATAATATTGGAGGTAAGTGTGAAACCTAGTTTTTTTTATTGTGGGTTAGATTTTTGTAACTCCAATAGAATTACCTTCATTTTGCCTTTAAAATGTCTAATACTTTGCAGACTGCGTAATGGTGGCTACACATCTACATGTACATCGACAGCTACATGTAGTTGCATCTACCTCATCTGTACTACACTATCTTTCAATTGACCAGCGACAGCAAAATGCTTAACCAGCAATACTAACGCCTAAAGTCATAACTTACAGTGAAAGAGAGACAAGTCAAATAACGAACCCTATTGAAGTGAACTAATCGATTCACTTCACGGACTACTTAAGTTTACTCAATAGATACCAATTTCTATCAGATTAAGTCTACCTAATAGTTAATGGTAAAGTCAACTTTCCTACGACTGATATAATATCACTCCAAAATGGTCTTCTGTTTCATCTAGTTTATCTGATACTACCTAATTGGCATTAGTTTAAACCTATCGTGAGATTATATGACGTAGGAGATTAAAACATTGTGTGATTTAAACGACCTAGAAATATGACATAACCCTACATGACCTTCACTATGTGAATAAAAATCAGGGACATAAACAAAGGACATTGCCAACCGCATATTGTACCAGCACAGTATATCACTATCAAGTGACTGACAAAACTCCTAGTTAGTTGCTTGACTACACTATTAGCCATCACAATCTATTTGTACCTACATTTTCCAAATCCGAAATCATCATGGAACTAAAACGCAACTTTAAAAACCTTCTTGTTGACATCGAGCCATTATTATAGAGAAGACGCCACACATCACAACTATGTTCCGTTCAAGTGAGGCCATCCGGCCACAATTGTTGTTGTAGAATGATAAACGAAACGCGTAAGCGCCTTGAAAATTACGGTGTATGCGACAAAAATACTGCGTAATAAAAGAGTTCTGATAGTGTTTCTACTGTCTGCCTAGACGACTAATTTATTGTTTCAGCGCTAGAGAACTTTAGTTCACTTTAAAAAAATGGGACATAACCTTTGCTTATGATAGCCTCTCCATACGTAGTAATAATAGCTCAATGGTTGTTGATAGGTTTCTATTGTCTAGTTAAAACAATATTGATTAGCACCACATCAACGCCTAGTCTCATTTGCGAACCAACGTAAACAAGGATAATTATAAAAGCATACCGCCACGTTACACTAACAATACATCTCGTTAACGCTTCAACACAAACTACGATAATAAACCACGTAGCCTAGGCGCGGCTCATCTTATTAAGCATGTATACTCAAATAATTTGGTGCCTATTTTATCTGACTATCCCTATAGGCCATAATGTTTATGACTGCTAAACACTACCAGTTCCGTAATAATAATTATACCCGTGATTATCCCCGTGACCAAAACGCAAAATAATAATTTAAGACTCAAGACGACACACACTTAAATCCAATTAAAACGCTAACCAACTATATTCTCAACAACAATGGGTACTTGTACCTCAGGTACCTTCGTAATCTATTAGCAAACAACATGAAATTGACTCACAGAAAATAGTCCTCTGTTCCGCCTGGTTGCTGATGCAGCACAGGTCCACCCGACGCTGGTTGCTACCGTTGCTCACTGCACCGGTGTTGTTACCAACCGCGCTGCCGTTGCCACGAACGCTTTTGACTGCAGTAAAGTTGCAGGCACGAGATCAGTTATTTTCAAAGAAGCCAGCATCACCACATCTGTAACATGTAACACCAAAAGCATTTGATTGCAGCTTAGACAAAAAAAATGATGTAAAAAGTAAAGGAACGATCACATGACCTGTTTTTCCCACACTCGAAGCGCCGCAGACAACCGCGCAGCATAAAATCACCACCATCTAGCTATTATCATGTCACGTAAGTAGGTGAAAATTGGGGTACCTGGATCAGAGGAGATCCAGGCACCACCAATTTTCACAATCATTCATCCATTCTGCCTAGTATTCTTATATTTTAAGTATTCGTTCAGAACAGATATGAGAAAACGTACCTATATAATAATTCAAGCATTCTGATAAATCCAATTTAGCCATTCAAGATCAAAAGAGATTAGGAAACCACCGGTTTTAACTATCATTCATTCATCTACTCTACTATACTCTCTGATTGAATCAGACGATAATCAAGAATCCCATCATAATTAATTCCAGTATTCTGATTGGATGATTATTGGATAGGTTTATTATATCATTTCATAGACAAGTTGAATTACATCATAGTAAAATCTATCGTAGAGGAGGATTACACTTATTTATTATCATTTTATCCTATTTAGATATTAGGAACGATATTTCATCAAGTGTATAGGATGCTAAATAAAAGAAAAAACAAATTTGCTGATAAAAGTTTATTCCCATATAATCACATTTTTTAAAAGTGTATTACTTACATATATAATTTTTTTTACGATACATATATTCTTATGATATAATATAATACAGCTTTATTACACATCAATTGATAGTTTTCATACAAATATAATAAACTGGGACTTATTTTCTAAATTATAAACTACGTATAATATCATATAACTTTATCCTCATCTAAACACCACTTTCTTAAGCATATTACATTTTTCATAACACATATTTTCTTATGAGATAAACAGCTATATATATCGGTAGATGACTTGTATTTCTCATGCAGAATTAGTAAACTAGGACAACCTTTATCTTCTAAATTATAAACTATGCTATTGTTTTCAATAATTTGCTTTAACCATACACTTTTTTCAACACCTTTAATGTAAATAGATTTATCCCGTAAGATATCTCGGATAATGTTTTTATAGTTTGCATAAGGTATATAACCCTCATTCCAGTATATACCTCTATTTCTTTCTATCCAACTGACTTGCCTTCTTTCAGTTTTCGTTAAATTATAAAATGGATATGGTGATTTGATTAGGAAAACTTGTAAGTGGTTATTGCATAGAATAGCAATTTCTTTTAAAATAAATTCGTTTTTATCCGTTTTAAAACCTTGAACATCAACTATAGCAGTCATGATAATTTTCTCACTATATTACTCAAAGGTTTATACTCTATAAGTCGGTCGTTTATGATAAGACAATAAGCTGTCGTACTTTCAGGAATCACTTGAGAACTTTCAATTTCTAATCTCACGTCTACTGGGCCGGATTTTAAATTTTCGTTCTGTCTTGAGCAATCGATAACAAATATTGGAGCTTTTTCTTTAAAAGTAAGTAAGTCAAGCGACGGATCTACGGAGGTATTATTTATTTATTTTTATTTTTTATTTATTTATTTATTTATTAGGACAACCAGTAGTCGTTACATTAAAATAATCTTAAAACTAAATAAAATTGAAAATGAGATCAATGTACAACTTTTTAAGGTGTCACAACATTCGTTATAAATGGTAACATAAAACAAAAGTATTTCAAATTTCTGGAAACAAACTAAAAAGCAAGATAAAATAAAAAGTCCAAAATTTAACGAATCACACACACAGAGAACATAAAAAACGTTATTATACTTATAATTTAGTAAAAAGTAAAGTAAAAGTAGGTAAATAGTTAATTAACAAATATTCATTAATTAAGTAAATAAATAGTCTTATCAACTCAACAACCTCAGCACAATTTTCTTGAAATTCCATGGAGTGTCATTAAACACATCCACTTCTCCGCTAATTGTGTTATACATTTTAGCTAGTCTAGGTATTGTCGAGGACTGCTTTAGATTAGTTTTCGCTTGGGGCTGATGTATCAGACCGGATGGATGTCTCGGTGTACAGCGCGGGACTCGTAATTTGACTGATTGCAAAAGTTCGGGGCAGTCAATTTCATTCCTTAATATTTTGAAGAGAAACATCATGTCAAGAAGTTTTCTACGGACCATAAGACTATCTAATTTGAAATGAATAAGTTTGTCGGCATATGTAGGTAATTGTTTGTGTAACCTGCAGGAGAAAGCGAGGTGTCTCAAAAACCTTTTCTGAACGCGCTCTATTCGCAGCTGGTGTACATTATAGTTAGGTGACCATACAACACTACAATATTCCAGGATACTTCTAACATAAGCGTTGTAAATAGCTATTTTAGTTGCAGAGTTTTTGAAAAGTTTACCGTTGCGAATGATAAATCCTAACATTTTAGATGATTTTGTAGTAATGCAATCAATATGAGGAATAAAAGTGAGTTTTGAATCAAAAAGTACTCCCAAGTCTCTCTATTATAATAAGACTGACGGAACCTAGTATACATCTCATATAATATACTATATTTGCTTTCATCAAAATTAAGATTGAGTGATTCATACGGATAATATTGTGAATTCAGAAATAGAGTTACATTAGTTAATTTACAATGATCAAACGAGGAACAATCTTTTGAATTTATATTTTTTCTATTAGTTTGTAGGGCAAATAAAACATAGCGGGGCTTTTCCAACTGCGAAGCCGTTTTAACTGACCAAGAGTGCTTAGTAGTCCTAGGTAAAAATGGATACTCATATAAATCCCAGTTCCTGAATGCTATTTGTATAGGTTTGTCCTTTTCTAATAGTTTAAGTAATGTTAACCTTTCACGATCTGATACTTTTACATGAGGAACACGCCATTGTATTCTTTCTATATGCATTTTTACAGTATCAAGATCATCAATTTTAACGCTATTTACATTATAATTACTTCTATTTAAAATAAGTTCATGTTTACAATTGATGATTATTTTATTGTAATCTTCAGCAAATCCCATTATTTTGTTCAATGGAATAACAACATTAAAATAACCCTCATTATTTTTAAATCCATTCAGATTCCAACCCCATATAGCTGCTACTTTACTTTGTCCTGGATTCATAGATGCATATGATTTTAATGTCGTTGTTATACCAGCATTCTTAACACGATCTATCTCAACACCGTTAATTTCATACCTGATATCTTGAAACAAAAACATTATTGGATTGTTAGTAAATTCAACTGCCTTATTAAGAGGCTTATGATCTTTTCCTATAATTGATGCTCGTCCTTCGATGTAAATAGAACTGGCAGATGGTAATATGTAGATATCTTGTTGGTGTATTGGAATCCGAATCTCGTCATTTTCTTTATAACTACTATTATATGCGTTGTAGGTATGGATTTCATAGCTTTCAATTGAGTTATCAAATTGTGCTAAATCAGTAACTTGCAGAATATTCATATTTTAAATCCAAGTGTTCGAAGGAAATCTTTATTACTTTTAGTAAGCTTCTTAACAGTTTTAATACGTCTGTGCTGTATTGCAACACGAGGAATAGTAAAACGTTTTGCTGAAATATTTTGACTTTTATCGAATACAATCATCTCGTTTTCGTAAATGAAGACGTAGTTGGATACACTCTTCTCTGAAGTCAATATAATCACCGTGTTCATCAACAATTTTTATACTTATTGATGATATAATATTTTTGTTAACAGGAAAGTAAATAATAGTTCTCGGTTCTTGTATATATCTATGACCAGGAGGCACGTTCGGAATAAATTCATGTATTATATGTGAAGATAATCCGTTAGTATAAGATCCTTTGATAAGATCACATTCGACTCTTATCACAGATGAAGGAAGAATGTTCACAGGGTTCATAGATTCATGCCATTTATTTGCTTCTAATTTAATATTTCGAAACCCCAATAATGTGCCAATACTATTATTCACATCAAAGTTCACCTGAGTAGAACAATATAGTAAACATTTTAATGTATTGTTATTAGCTTTAATTTTAATATCACAGTCCGATAAGTTATTTTGAAGGTAGTCAGCTATATCATACAGATCATAAGTACCACATGGAATTAGTAGCTTTTTTTCTATTCCATTTTTTTCATATGAAAATACGTTGTTTTTGTGGTTTATATTCGATATTGAATTAAGTGCTGAGAAATATAATAATCCACACTCATATTTATCCTGTATTGTTAAAGGTGGTTGAAAGTAGGTTTCTAGTAACGATCTTTTACCGGTGATGGTTAATGCAATAGACATGATTATATACTAAACATGATTTTATTATTTCAAGCTATTTATTTATTTGCCTATCTTTCCAAAATTTGCGCAAAAATTGTAAACACAGATGTCCACAATTGTAAGGATGATCCCTCTGAATATTAACATAATTATAATATAAATTTCGTCCAAGATATATGATTAGTTCTTTAGGTGGTTTTAAATTACCATAACTATCAAAATATTCAATATGATTACAGTACTTTGCATAGGCTACCCAATGTGTTCCAGGATTTTCGGAACTGTCTAAATTTACAATACCACATTGTTTTGAACTAATAAAGTAAAAGTTTTTTTTTGTACATAGTTTTGTCTGGCTGGTCAACCCAAGAATTTACCAGGCTAAAAGATGGAGATAAAGGAAACTGAATAGGCACTTACAAGGTCTCACGTTCCACCACAACACTGTTATTTTGCTTGATTGTTAGTATTTTTAAAATTGTCGAGATAGCGGCCGCTTCGGTTCGTTTTAAATTCAATATGTCTGCTGCACAGTGTTCTTTTCACTCAAACACGTATATCATTCGCCGTGAGAGGGCGACACCGTACATTGGTTGTAGTTTGTGGGTTTTAGGCGCGAAATTTAAACCCTGCGTGTTTAGGAGTTAGGAAAGGGATGGAAATGAAGGAAATTAGGGATTATCTCAAAGCCTGTTCATATCCCCCCACTTGAAATAAACCGAGTATTTCAAAAGATCAATAAGAAGATAGAGACTACTACTATGCGGATTCATATAGTCATTTTATAGTTACTTAAGTGTATTGATTATAATAATAATTGTGTTGAATAAAGGCTATGTTAAATATAAGATAAAGATTTGAATTAGGAATGTAATGTTAATTTAATCTATCGGAAGTGGACAGATTTTGATAGCAGGTCTCACAAGTAAACCTTTTGAAGTCTTAACCGTCACAACACGAATGATATTGTCTCTACCTGGATGAAGCTGTACTACGCGACCTAGTCGCCATTCGTTAGCTGGTAAGTTAGGTTCGTAAATAGTAACAAGATCGTTCAGTTTTGGTTGACGGTTATCGCTTTTAAACCATTTCATTCGTTGTTGCAACGTATGCAAATAATCTCTTTGCCAAGTTCGCCAGAAACTTTGAGATAGTCTCTGTAACAGTTGCCATCGAGATCGTAGAGTTTCATTTTCGGAATATACTGGTTCCGGCAACGATACCAAAGGTCGGCCTATCAGAAAATGGCCTGCGGTCAGAGCGTCAACTTCATCGGGATCGGACGAGAGTTCTACCAGGGGTCTAGAATTCAACATGGCTTCCACCTTCGTCAAAATAGTATAAAACTCTTCAAATGTAAGAATTTGGGATCCGATAATCCGTTTTAAATGATATTTGGTTGATTTTATACCACTTTCAAATATACCTCCGAAGTGAGGTCCCGATGGTGGATTAATCTTCCAAGTTATACCGCGAAATGATAGTTGATTAGAAATATGATCGCTTTCTTTGCTAAGCATTTCAGAAACTTCAGACAGATAGCGCTTGGCGCCTACAAAATTGGTACCTCCGTCAGTAACTATGAATTTACAAAGGCCTCTCCTAGATACAAAACGGTCTAAAGCTGCTATAAAGGCTTCGGTGGTCAATTCGGTGACCAACTCAAGATGAACGGCTTTAATTGCATGGCATACTATGAGGCACAAATATCCCTTATAAGTTCTAGCGTTACGTCGCTTATTCTCTTTAATCATGAATGGACCTCCGAAGTCGATTCCAACTGTTTGAAAGCAGTGATCTGATTTCAATCGGGAAGGTGGAAGATCGCCCATGACAGGCTGAAGAGACTTAGGTTTTACTTTAAAACAAATTACACATTTAGATAATCGGGATCTGATAAGATTTCGAATGCCAAGTATCCAAAATCGACGTTGAATTAAAGATTGCAGTAGGCGGGGCCCACAATGAAGGTAAGTTGCATGATAGTGATCTACCATAAGAGTACTCAAACGAGATAATTTTGGCAAGAGGTATGGATGTTTGACGCGTTCGGGTAAGTCTGTGTGTTTGAGTCGCCCCCCCACTCGCAAGACTTCGCGAGAATCAATGAATGGAGAAAGCTTCAATAAATGTTTTGGAAGTAGTTTATGATTATTAGATTTAAGATGGAGTATGACTTCCTCAAAATGTTGACGCTGAATATGTTTAACCAAATATTCTAAAGATTGATCGTGTTCCGTGGAGGTTAGAAAAGATGAAAGGTTACGCTCGGAACGTGTAACTTTAGCGTTATTAATGAAACGATAAATCCAAGCTACTACTCTTTTTACACGTAAAAGAGTGGAGGAACGTTCCAGGAGGTTGTCAAGCACGTCAGCATCTTGTGTCACTACACCAGCATGACACAAGTGTGACGATGACTTAAGCTCTTCGACGTTGTCATGCTTTTCAACTACTGACACAGGCCAGTTAGTTGACTCGCTAGTTAGCCACTTAGGACCTGACCACCAATTTTCACAAGTAGCCAACTGTAAACACGACAAACCGCGACTACAGATGTCGGCTGGGTTGTCATGAGTGGAAACATGTCGCCACACAGTTGGAACGATAGAATCGTTAATTTGCACTACGCGGTGTGCTACAAAAGTTTTAAGTTTGTGTGGTTCCGTGCTCAACCATGACAAAACAGTCGAGCTGTCGGAGAATAACATTGTTTGATTTAGATTAAGTTTTTTACTAAGTAAGGCGTGGATACGATTAACCACTTTGGAGAGCAATACTGCACTGCAAAGTTCCAAACGGTTAACGGTAAGAACTTTTAAAGGTGCTACCTTAGACTTAGCGATAAGAAGGTGGATTTGAACTTCACCATGAGTAACCACGCGGAGATAGACACAGCATCCATATGCTTTTGTGGATCCATCACAAAATCCAATAAGTTGGAATTGTTTTGACTGACATGGTATGACTCGACGTGGAATTTCGATAAGTTTCAAGTTGTAAAGGTCTGAGATGAAATTTTTCCAATCATGACATATGTCTCTGGGCACAGGTTCATCCCAAGAAAGATTGAGACGCCATATATCTTGAAGGAGCAATTTTGCTTTGAGAATGAATGGTGTGAGCCACCCAAGTGGATCAAAGATTCTCGCCACGTTGGATAAAATAGAACGCTTTGTTACATTGCCATCCTCAATCGGAGATTGTGAATAGGTAAAGTTATCACCTACGGGGTCATATTGGACTCCTAAGATTTTAAGCGTAGACTTGTTGCTTTCTTCTGAGAAAGGCTTTGGAATTTGACAATGATCTACTGGTAAGGTGTTAAGAAAAGATTTGGAATTACTGCTCCATTTGCGAAGTTCAAGTTGAGCACATCCTAATAGATTGACAAGTTGAGTTTTTAGTTCGATAGCTTGCTCTAATGAGGGTGCCCCGGTAGTGACGTCATCGACAAAAGTTTCATGACGAAGAGCCTCAGCGGCGAGTGGATACTCAGCGCCGTGATCACTAGCTAGCTGATGGAGAGTACGGATTGCGAGATAAGGGGAACTGCTAACTCCGTAGGTGACAGTCGCGAGTTCGTACTCATTGACTGGGTCACAAGGAGATTCTCGCCACAGCACGTGCTGATAGCTGCGATCCTCAGGCCTAACCAAAATTCCTCGGTACATTTTTGATATGTCACACGTGAATACTACCGTATGTAGTCTGAAGCCAGTGATAATGTCTATGATGTCAACTTGTAGCTTAGGTCCAGTAAATACAATGTCGTTTAAAGATAAACCGTTTGTGGTTTTGCAGCTTGCGTCGAACACTACTCGCAGCTTGGTAGTTGTGCTCTCAGGGCGAAGGACGCAATGATGCGGGATAAGGTAACGCTTGTCCGTTTGTAAGGACGCATTAGGTACAGGATACATGTGATCCAAACTTTCGTACTCGCGCATGAATTTAATATAATCAGTTTTAAGTTGACTTTGGCGGCTAAGCTTTTTTTCGAGATGAGTTAGACGCGACAAAGAACTATTATATGAATCACCTAACGGGCAGTCGCGATCCTTTAAGAGGAGTGGTACGACGTAGCGACCATTAGATTCTCTATAAGTTAAACTAGTATATGAATGTTCACAGATATCATCCTCGGGTACAGTAATAGGTACGTGCGGTGGTTCCTCGACTTCCCAGAACTGCCTAACTTGTTCATCGAGACTGCATGTAGTGACTAATAGAGAAGACGTTGTAATAGGAGGTAACGATAAATCAGAATCGACAGCACCGGTAAGTATCCAACCGAAAATGCTATGCAGAGCGGCCGGTAGGCCGGGCCCCAGTTTGATACGTTGACCATCATATATTTCGTGGAATAGTTCTGCCCCTATTAATATGTCGACTTCCGCGGGAATATCGTAATCGCGATCGGCTAATATTAAATGCTTGCAATATTCACGAACGACTGACGGTACATTACTGCTAGGCAGTTGAGCTGTTATATGATCTAACACGATCGGCTTAATGTTAAACTGCGGATCGTTACTATCGAGTGGTTTCAAAACGCATTCCGTCACACCCCTAACTTGAAATACTGGGTTTTGTCCTAAGCCAGCGACTGTAAGATTACATCGGCGGAGATTTAAACCGAGAGCTTTGGCGCAAGCCGTAGTGATAAAACAATCCTGCGCGCCGCTGTCAACCAATGCGCGCACGGTGCGCTGTGTGCCGGCGACAGGGTTGCACACGCGCAGCTGACACGTACCTAGTAGTACTATACCGCTACTGCTTCCGACATGAGCACCGGTGCTCGCCTGAGTGGCAGCGCTAGAGCTGGGTTGCGTTTGCTCAGTATGTAGTAAGGTGTGATGACGTAATCCGCATAAAGTACAAAATACTTTAGAAAAGCATTTATCTACGACATGATTAGTACGTAAACAGTTGGTGCACATTTTTTTGTTTTCAATTAAAGTGAGTCTAGCACCAGAGTCTAAAGATTGAAAAGTAGGGCACCTATAGATTGAGTGCGCTTCATTACAACAAGAACAAGTGAATGATGTCGTAGGTTGAGATTTAGTAAGATAAGATGAGCGTTTTGATCCGCTGCTATTCTGCCGATTACTCGCTGGCAATTGTTTTCGTTCAATGGTACGGGTAGAATTGGTAGAACTCAAAGATAGTTCGCTAGTTTCTAAGATCTTTACGTAGTCTTGAAGAAACTTTAATAGTTCACTAAATGAAGGTATTTCTGAACTGTTTTGAGATTCGAACCGTTTGCGGGTATCTGAATCGAGGGTACGAGAGGCTAAATGAAATAAAATAAAATCACCAAAGTTTTTGATATTTAAAGATTGGAGCGCATGATATGATTCATAAAACACGTTTGTTAATACTTGCAATTCTTGAAAATTACCCGATTTAACTGCTGGATAACTTAAGAATTTATCTAAATATGTCAAAGCTAAGATACGTTTGTTTTGGTAACGTTCGATTAAGGCGTCGAAAACAACTTCATAATTATTGGCTGTCATTGGAATCCCTTTTACAATCGATAAGGCGGGTCCGCGTAAACACGACACAAGGTAATGGTATTTTTCTATTTGTGATATAGAATTATTCTCATGAATTAAGTGAACAAACGTATCATAAAACGTTTGCCAGTTTTCGATGTTGCTATCAAATTTAGGTAGATCAAATTTAGGTAAACGCGCATTGACTTTGGAATTCCCGGAATGCGTGAGATCGGAGTCGACTCGCGCCGGCGACGCGCCGCCCGCGCCCGCGGCCGAGCCGTCCGCTGGCGATCCGGTGACGTTGAAGCTCTTCTCGTATATCGGCAACGTGCTACCCGCTGCGATCACCGCATAATACAATTCGTCAAATGAAACCATAGAATTTTGGTTAATTTGTACATCGGGTTTGATTGCTAACTCTAAAGTTTGTATTTCATTACACAACGAACCAAATTCTTCGCGAATTGAATGAACTCGAGTGTATCTCGACTTGAACGCCGATACCTTTGAACGATCTTGAACCATTTCGTTAGATAAGTCGTAAAGGATTTGCATAGCTCGGAATACATATTCGCGTTGTGATTGAAGTATTTTAAGTTTACTTGCTTCCATGTTTTTTAGTTCGAAGCTAAAAATAAAATAATGTTAGATAGCCTACTTTGGTGTATGAAGGTAAATGAAATCAATTTAGGTGTAGATTTGAGGTGGAGTGTGTAAGTACCTACTTACATATATAAGTTTTATAATGTAAATGTAACATAAATACCATAAAATATTGTTACGAATTCTATAAAATTTATAAAATATTTTGGAGGTAGGTTCCAATCTTATATGAAGACTCGAACAAAATGTAATGAAGATGTAATGCTACTAAATTGTAATGACTTGTGAATCCGTATAGTATCACTGTACGTATAACCAACACAATTTTATAAGGTTATACCTAGTTTTACAATAAAATGCGTAATTTTGCTTATTTCTCAGAGTTTTCGATCGAAATTGAACCTGAGATTAACAAAATACTGTTTTTCCATAGGTATCCGGCTCGAAGGACCAACTTTATGTTTTGAACTAATAAAGTAAAAGTTTTTTTTTGTACATAGTTTTGTCTGGCTGGTCAACCCAAGAATTTACCAGGCTAAAAGATGGAGATAAAGGAAACTGAATAGGCACTTACAAGGTCTCACGTTCCACCACAACACTGTTATTTTGCTTGATTGTTAGTATTTTTAAAATTGTCGAGATAGCGGCCGCTTCGGTTCGTTTTAAATTCAATATGTCTGCTGCACAGTGTTCTTTTCACTCAAACACGTATATCATTCGCCGTGAGAGGGCGACACCGTACATTGGTTGTAGTTTGTGGGTTTTAGGCGCGAAATTTAAACCCTGCGTGTTTAGGAGTTAGGAAAGGGATGGAAATGAAGGAAATTAGGGATTATCTCAAAGCCTGTTCACACATTCTATATTAAAAGGATGTTTAGGTAACTCATCACTCATAAATACCCCCCGAAAATATGGAATATCGCTAGAGTATTTAATAATATCGATATTGGTAAGAGCTCGATTAGGTAGCCTATTATTTAGTTTTTTTTATCAGATACTTGAATCCCAAACCCTTTCCGAAAAGATTTAATATTTAATCCTTTTCCGAAGCATAGAGTTTCCATTTTATTATCATGCCTCTTTAACTCTTCAAGACGTTTCACAGCTTCTTTATAATCATTAACAGCCCTATCAATTCCAGCAGCACCTCCAGTTATGCTACCAGCCGCCGATAACCCCGCAAAAATAGGTATCAATGGTAGAAACCCACCAGTTTTTGGAATAGGAATAAAACGTGGAATTTTGACGTCTGCATTTTTCGCTAATTCTTTAGCTGCCGCCATTGCTACTTTGATAGCAATTTTTTTACACATTGGTTTCATTTTTTGTAGATGTTTCTTTGTATGCATGATAATGTTTTTCAAATTTTTCTTTATTCCAGCACCAGAATGAATTTTATCTATTTTATTTCTTTTGCTTTTTCTTAAGCCACTGCCAGTCTTGACTTTCACCAACATCGCTTTATTAACTACATGAGCCGCTATCTTTTCACTTAAACTAGCATCAGATGCAGATATCCGGTTTCGTGCCATTTTCATTAGCTTTATATCTGCTTTATGTCTGTCACTTAAATCAGACGATTTGTTATAAGCTATATCGTGTTCTTTACAATATTCATCCAACTGGTTAATACCTCGTTCTCCTTGAAACAGTTTTTTTAGAAGCCTTGTTCCTGGCCCACAATAATTATAGCCTGGCAGATGAAGTTCGATCGGTAAGTTATTAATAACCCAGTTAAGAAGACTACTCTTGTTCATACCTTTTATTGCACTGAATACTACTCATTAATGTTTCTATTTAAATAGAATATTACTTCAAATTATAAAACTATATTCGTTTTATCAATCCAGCTATTTTCAGTAGATGGTAATCCTAACCATTTCACAAAAACTTTATTTCCTTTTCTCCTCAATACTTTTTCGATGAGGTATATGTTAGGATGTTTTGTTTTCTGTAATTCTTGTATATAAAATGCTCCTAATATGGGTTGTCCTCTTGAATCCTCTATCAAATATGTAATTGGTTTAGTTCCTTTTACTTTAAATATTTTAAATATTTCTGTAGACCAGTTAGGTGTATATCCTTTTTCAAATGTACCTTTATGCTTACTTATACGTACAAAGTCTCCAATTTTTAAACATCTGGGTTTATTTAAATATTCCTTTTGATTGTTATTATATATTTCAAGTATTATTTCTTTATTACCGTTATTGACTTTACTAGGCTGATGTTTAATAGTTCGATGATACGTATTATTATATTTATAGAGAACCTTGTTTAAGAGTCCATCTATCCACCTGTAATTGCCTTTCAAGCTAAACTCTTTGTACAGTTTTGATTTTAATGTTCTAATAAATCTTTCTGCAATGGACGCTTTTTTTATAGTATAAGTTGAATAATGATTTATATTGTGTGTACGAGTCATATTTTTGAATTTATCATTGTAAAACTCAGTACCAAAATCAGTTTGTAAGTTTTTCGGACTACGACCACAACCTTTTTCGAGCAATGTTTTGAAAGCATCACATACAATTTCTTTTCTTTTAGATTTCAGTGGAAATGCCCAAGCATATTTTGAAAAAGTATCAATAATAATAAGAATGTATTTGTACCCAGAATTTTCCTTACATACATTTTGCATATCTATTAAGTCAGCTTGCCATAGATCATCTATATCTCTCATTACAACTGTTCTTCGTGGAAAGTTTACTCTAGCATTTTTATGTATTTCGTTTACCACATCTGCTTTGCTCATTCTTATCACATTTATAATTTTGAACAAGGCTTTCTAAATTACGCGTTTTGGTGATTAATTCACTAACTATGTTATTAACAGTTGAAATTTTATTGAAACAACTTATTATAGAATTATCCACGTATTCTTTTGTGGCACTATCATTTGCGTTTATAGGATTGTGTAAATTTTTTAGTATTTTATTCTTTGCATCTAAATTTCCATCACTTAGGTCTAGCAAAAGACATTTATTTATAAACACTGGTTCATATATTTTTGGTTTTTTATGTAAATGATGTCCGAATTTATCAACTTCCATGCTCAAGTAATTTCTAAATACTAAAAAAAATAACAAAATACAATTACTTTTATTCTTTGATAATGCCAGATTCTTTCAATTCTTCTATTATTGATATTATCTCATTATCATGGTTAGTATTACCAGCATTTTTAGAAGCAATAAGTAATTTTAACCTATCGACTAATTCATTTGGATCATCCCAATACACAAGATCTACGTTGGATTTATATTTTTTTAGAGTTGGTAATTTACCTCCTAGTTTCGCTCTAGGTTCACATTTCTTATCGAAAAATAAAGGTTTTATTATTTCCCGGTATTTTATACCTTTATCACCTTTTATTTGACCATCATAATTATACTCTCTCTTATGTGCATTAGTATGATAGAGGATATCTTTATAGACTAGCTTATCTGTCTCCAAGATTAACGATAGATTTGGTTTCTTACGAAGAAGTAATTCTTTTAAACCAGGTGTCAATTCATACGATCTTTTGTTGATAGTTATCAGAACAATTTTATCTCCATTCGAAGAATTTACTGTTTTAGAGAATTGCACTTCTGAATTTCCCATCATACATTTTTTATTCTCCATACGAATACCAAATGGTATATCCGTATAATCATAAATATCGGTAATATCATCTTTCTTTAATGAAATGTCTAAAGTCTGTATTGACTGATTATTGGTTATAATTTTATCATATTTCGAAGACACAGAACTATTATCATTATTATCATCTTCTTCAAATGTTGATTCATTTCTAGTCATATTAAAATCATTTGCGTTTGTAGGATTATGTAAGAGTTCTATAGACTTGACTTCATCAACACTTTGAGTATTTTTTTCTTCTGTTCTTGTATGTCTAGGATGATCAACCAGCATATTTAAAGGCTCGGTTATGGGTTTTAGCATTCTATTAAGTGTTAAATCGGTTTGAAGCTCTACATTCTGCATCTGCTTTAATTTATTCTTTATAGAATTAGCTGATTGAATTAATTGTTTCTTAATATTTTGCTGCATGTCGAATAATTTTACGTGTACTGTGTATAATGATAAGTCTATTAATGAGTCCTTTTCACAGTTCTGTCATATATAAATTTTACATATTTATACTTCAAAATTAATAAATTTATCAAATGATTGTCTATATCGACCATTGTTTAAATAACAGTCTTTATTAATTGTCAAAAAATCATAAGGAGACGACCAGATTTTAGAACACAAATCTTTAAACTTAGACCATTCCATATCAGGACTAACATGTTCCATGTAAATATGCTTCATATTCATTTCATCTTGTTTGAAGATGATTAAAAAGTTAACATTGTCACGTAGCAACTGCTTTGGTATTTTTGAATAAGTCTGGGATAAATAAAAACAATCTATCCTCTTATGCCTTCCCATTGTAAAATAATTCCTTATATTTATTTGTTTTTCACTAACCACATCATCAAAAATGATTACAGAATCCAGTAATGCATCGTTAGGATGAATAATATCTTCATCAGAATTAAAAGTGAAATATTTTACTTCTGGAACTCTTTGTAATATTTGTTTTAGAAAACAATATTTTGGTTGAAAGTTTGTTTTAGAGTACAAGTAAACATTTTGAAACTTTAAACCATTTTCATGTATTAATAAAGAAATCATTACATTAGTCTTTCCACAATTTGAGGGTCCACATATTATACATCGAATGTTATTCGGAAAGAGCACACTATGTTTTTTATGTAACGTATCTTCTTTTAAATCAATATTTTGTATTTCTAACGATACTGGTTGTTTGACGACCTTCATGTCTGTATCTATTCGAGAAATGATAGTTGTTATGGTATTTATATGATTTATTTGATGAGGATTATAGTGTTTAGATCATAGGAAATATTGCTATATAATAAAACATATTATATTAATCATATTTTTTTTTATTAGGTAATATAAAAATCTTATACATTAATATTAACAGCAAATTAAATAGTTCTTAATAGTAAACCAATAGTTTTAGTTTGTTATATATAGCTCTTACAATAAGTTTAAAATAAAGCATCACAATGCCCCCAAGCCAACGTGTCTTTTTGATTTGATAGAACTTGTCTTTTATCATCAACTCTGTTTAAGATTACTTTATTAACTTCTTGTGAATACAATACATGTTTAATTGATTTTATCATATTCATCTTATGCTTTAATGTAATATTATTAAACAAAGCTCTCTTGTAGTCGGATGTTTTTAAACTTTTTGTAATTGGCTTTGATACACCTTTAGCTTTAGTAATTTGAGTCTTCAACGACTTAATACAATAAAGTTTAGCTCTTAAGCCGATAAATTCTGTTATTATATCTCCACCCATTTCATCTTTAAACAAGCCAGGTATTTTTTCATTTAATTTAGGTATACAGTAAGGATTATTAACATCAAAATTACTAGTATCAAATTCCTGTATATTATCACGCATATCATTATAAAAGTTATGTGTATGTATTAAGTACAATAAACTGTCAGTGTCGGTGTAACACAGTTTAGCTTTATCACCATACTTTTTTTTAATAAAATTATAATGGAAATTATATAAATGTTGTTTAGAGTATTCGAGAACAGCATATCCTATATAAATAGGTCTATCTAAAACAAGTTTTTCAAGATTCATTTGAATAGCAAGGAAATTTTCATTGAAAATAGACACACTTTTAAAATTTGGTTTTGTAATTAATTTCTCTGCACCTACTGATTTATTTGTTTTATTCAAATTTTCATTCCATTTCGTAACCAATTTGACATCAACCTGTTTACGCTTATTTTCAATTGTTTTCCCAAATATTGAATTATTTAAAAGCTTGAAGAAATCTTTTTCAAATGATGTCGCAGCTGCTTGACGCAATTTAGTATTTAAATCTATATATTTTTTTAAAAAGTTATCTTGTCTAAATTTAAGTATTCTATAAATTTTTTTTAGAACTAGACCGTTTTTAAGGCATTCCTTCAAGTGCACATAGTGTATTATATAATTATATTTGTCATACAAATTCGCTATTAATTTAGGTGTCATCCCTCCAATGGGTACGAATTTTTCTGGAGCGAAGGGTAAATCACCATGTAAATGATGTAAATGGTCTGGATACGTCATATCAACTTCTAAAATATAACCATAGTCACTATCATCAGGCACATCAAATAATTTAAAATTAGTAACATCATCATATTTCATAAATTTAAAATCTGATATGGGTAACTTCTTTGTCATAGCATAACCATAAAGGTTATTACAATCAAGATATATTAAGTAACTTGACGGTTTAGAATCATCATAATGAGGTAAGTAAATGTTATTGGCTTCGGCATATCGTTGAGTGCATTGTGCTAGCCCACCACGTATTCCTTTTTCTAGCATTTGATAAATTTCTAAATCATGGATCAGCTCTAATTGAACACCTGTGTGAAGAAGCATAGCATCCCAACTCAAGCCAGGTGAAGTAATATAGTATGCAGGATCAAGATTATAATTCTCTAGACATATTTTTCTAAAATTTTCGAACACGTCACATAGTAACAGTACATCACTTTTTAAATATAAATCGGTATATTCACCAAGAGAACAAATATTAAAAACATTCCAGACAGTTTGAGCATGTTCATATTCATTATCCGTTATGTTTTTCATGAGTAAACTGTTATAGAAATAGTCTTTGGGTGGAAGTTCAGTTTCATTATATTTCTCCCATGAATTAATATATTCATAGGGATAAATACCTTTTCTTCTTATTAAATCAAATTGATCTTTGTTGGGATAATAGGATGACAAATTCATAAAATCTTCGTCTAATAAACTTTTACTCAAAGTATCAAGACTTGAACTAAGGAACTGAAACGAGTCTATAAATTTAATTTGTACTGGCTTGTTTTTATCTGATTTGATAATTTTTGTCATGGATAAATACTTCTCTTTTGTTTTTGGAATTATTTTTATTTCACCATCATATTTAGATAATTCAGTGATAAATATATGGGAATCATAACCAGATAAATTATGAAATATAACTGGTATGAATGAACATACTCCAAATGATAAATTACAATATGAATGAGCTGCACCTCTATATTCAGATGTAATATGATCGTGGTCACATACTTTATCATCAAATAATAATTGTTTACAAATATGGCATGTAGTTGCATTCTTATAATTGTCATTTTGCTCTCTAGTCATGGGTTTCATAGGTTTTTTTATCATTAAAATCTTATGAATTAATTTTGATTCCTCAATCAACTTTTTTACAAATACTTGTACACAATCTAATCCTCTATATGTAACAAATTTATTGAGCCTCTTATCATGTGAACAACATATGTAATAGGCAAAACATGATGGTTGGTGCCATTTATTTCTTATGGTATTTTTATCGATATTTGTTTCTTTAAAATCGGATAACATACTTTCAAAATCTGCATATATAACAAAGTTGATTTTTTGTTGCCTCTCGTAATGATCAAATTTTAAAAAACTATTTTTTTCTGGTAATAATGTAATTATTTTAGAACAACTGTGTGAAATGTATTTTGCTTCACTAGCAAAAAATTGCAGACATGTTTCACATAAATACATTTGACCTTTGTGATGTGATACTTGTCGTCTCACTAAACGCAATAGGTCTTTTATCAAACAGTAATGAGCTTTGTTGTTTCGTTCAAAATACAGCAAGTGAATGTGTATAACTTTCTTACAACTTGTCACATATAAAGGACCAGTAACAGTAAAATTTTCGTCTAATCCATAAATATTAATACTTATTTGATTATTCTTTTCAAACCACTTAATATCTTTAGGTGATGGTGGGAATGACATCCCTTTTATATTTAATATTGTATTAAAATTTGGATATGAGCTTGGTCTACATACATTACTTTTAGCTGGAAATAATGCTGCGACTATGCTCCACAGAAAACAGTAGTCATCGTTATTTTGTATGTTTAAGCAGCTCTTTGTATTCTTAATTTCAGCAGGTAGCTCTAGGAAAGATCCACCTCGCATAGGTGAATACTTATTAATATTAATTTCTAAGTGACTTACAGACATGAATGACCATCCGGATTCACAATGCTCAAATTCAGTTAATTTCACTTTAAAAATCTCTCTTACATTTAAATAAAACTCATCGCATTCAGTACTTTTATACACAACTTCATATTTTGTATTAAATGACTTCAGTTCTTGTTGATCTGATTTAGGTAATACAAAGTAAGCAAATAACTCAAAGTTTACTTTAATACAGGTATGTTTCATTAATGATAACTCAATGATTTTAAAAACTTCATTTTGCTTACCATCTAAGAACGTCTCTGTTAGGAGGTACTCGTCTTCTTTAGATGGGTTTAAACGATAAGTCATTATTCGGTTTTTAAATGCAGTAGCCACAATATCAACATTTTCAAAATTGGACTTTATTAAACAATTTGATTTATGTATATTTGTTCTCTTATGATATCTGTATTCATGTTCGGGGATCTCAATTCTACATTTATTACAATTAATATAAGTGCTTGATGATGAACTACCATGTGGTTCAACTGAAAGGAAAAAAATGCATAAACAGTCGTTATAAAACATTTATTTAATAAGACAATACTTTGATTACATATCATAGAGTAAGGTTATAGATATAGTTATAGATACACATTTTAAATTAAAAAATTCATACATCATTAAGTTAGAACTATTGATATGAACATAAAAAATTAGGGGGACAGTCCTTAAACTCTTTTCTTACACTTTGTACGTAAGCATTGATGTGCTTCCATGACTGTGTCTCTCCTTCACATTTATTTTTGACAGTTATAACCGAGTGCCGCCATCTATTTACCGGTGGCACTCGTTCAATTTCATCACAGTTATATATCTTTAATTCTACATAATAACTCCCCGGTTTTCTTTCATTCATCTGTCTAGAGAATCCGTTTGCTAAACGGCGAGTTATATATGAGTAGATCGGTTGATTTTTTTTACCCGTTGCCTCCAATAGATGGTCGTCATCAGAATCACTCCCAAATAAGTCGCGGGCTGTTGGTCTTGTGTTTGTTTTAGTTTTCTTACTGGTTGATGGTTGGCACTCGGTGACCCCCTGCACCGGCTTACGCTTCTTTTTGTCTCCTTTCACCTTGACTGGAGTCTCCAACCCTGACTCATCTTCCGACGGGAAAAGTTGGTCTGCCAGTTGTTTGGACCTAGAATAGATTAAAGTATATGATTAATAACATGATGGTATCTTTATTAATATCAATTTGTTGTACATATTAAAAGATTGATTAATTTAATGACCAGGGTAGTTGAATGATTGATTAATAACATTATAGAAAGATGGATTGGTATCACAGTTAAATTCAATAATCAAGATAGCAAAATAAATTAAATTGAAACAAGTGAACAAGTAATGAGGAAAATAATCAAAGGTACTTACATTTTTTATTACAGATTGTAGATCTACCAAATACTTTTTCTGAATTCGATGATACCGCTAGGATACGAGGAAGTGCTTTGTGATCCAGCTTCAGCATGTGAGCTCTTAAATAGGGCTGAATTCACGTCATGATGTCCCATATACGGAAAAGTGCTTCATTAGATAACAACATCCAAATAAAATAGTTTACTTTGATAAGCAATATTTATATACTACTAATACACCTGGTCTCACCTATCAATCCTATTATAATATTATAAATACAAAGTTTGTGTATAAAGTTTCTCTATAAAGGCTGGACGGATTTGAAATTGAAATGAAATTTGGTATGAAGTTACTTTAAGTTCGGTCCCTGGAGTACCTAAACAGCTCAACTGATAATAACGATTAATATAACTTAATAATAGTTTGGGTAATCCGATACAACGCTTGGTGTAGTGGTTATATAGTTATCCTGAATGCTATCTAGAAGTCTTGGGTTCGATTCTCAGGACAAATATTGGTATTGAGTTATATGTTTGTTACTATCTTTTACCCGTTATATTCGAATTAAAAGATTTAATAACTATTCAAATTTTTTTAATCAAATTATTTGATTACTTAAACTTATAATAAACTAATTATTCTAAATAATACTATGCATGTGAAAGTTTGTTTGTTTATTTTTCTAAATCAGATTTTGTTAAATCTTTTAATTCGAATGTAGCCACGGGTATAAGATAGTATGTATAGTTTTACATTTGCACATTCCTGATCCCTATTTGGAAGACATAATGCACCGTCCCAAATATAGTATTACCTACGAGGCACTTTTAATTTTTATCATATTAATATAGTCATAAGAATATCATATCAATTTTGAACTCTATGATCAAATATTTACTAGTATATAAAGAATATTTAATCAATAATATATTATTAGATTAATTTCATCAACACGGCGACTGTAATCAACTTCTTAAAATATGTCGGTGAGTATTTATGACAATGTAAATAATTTTTCTTTAAAACCTTCAACTATTCAACCCGTTTTGTAATTCTATAAATACATTAGATATTATTTCATTCATTTATTAATGTTCATAGTGATAATTTTTCAGTCTTTAAATAGATATCTTTTTTATAGGACTCTGATAACGACCTCTTCAACTTCGTTCCAATGAACGCTGTGGCAGGACAAAAAAACGAAAGAATGCTGAATCTGGAGGCCCCTAACAGCAAGCAGCTCAAAAGATCTTCAACGGCTGCATTTACTTGCGTTAAAAAGCTTACGCATGGTTCTAAATTGATAAGAATCGAAATTTACGATGTAGAACATTTTCCTAATGGTATAAGTTCTTTATGTAATTGTGATGCTGAATTGTGTGTGCAGCATATAGTTAAAAACATATTTATGGATGACATTTATAAATCTGTAAAGGAAATTGCTGTAAAAGTATCAGATATTATATTGTAAATAAAGCATAATTCTTATCTAAAAAAGTATTTTTATTTAAGTACTACCCTTTTATATATCTCATTACTAGGTACATAATAAAAATATTTAACTATTATCCTAAATTCAGTTAATTTTCCACCACAAATAATCTATGTCAGTATGCTCATTAGGTATATAATATTAGTACTTTATGAGGATCTATATAATGCGACACTGGAGAATGTGTTAACACATTCAACTATCTGCACCACAATGTGATGAATCGACGATACTGTGAAAACCTTTGAACAATTAAATTCTTGAATAAATTGGATTCATCAGAATACTTGAATTAATGATTGCATAGTTATACATTCTCAGATCTTTTTTCTGAACAAATACTTAAAATATAAGAAGACTAGGCAGAATGAATGAATGATTGTGAAAATTGGTGGTGCCTGGATCTCCTCTGATCCAGGTACCCCAATTTTCACCTACTCACGTATAAGCACGCGCATCTCATGATCCATTTACTCGGTTACTTGGCTATAGAAACGATGCCACCAAACTTAATTCAAAGTCTTCATTCTTGACGTCATCCCTCGCTTGGCAAAACCCTCTATTTGACACGTGTTCGGGGTTCTCAAGCACATAACAATGCTCAAAGTATGTGGTAACAATCCAAGTATGGTTTTATTGCCCGTCTTTATCCCACGACTGATGTCGGAGTCAGCGACAGCCAAGCGATACAAACACCACGATTAGGGTTCAGTAGTATCGGGATTCGGTGGGCGCAGTGCAGGCAATAAAACAACGTTATACCATCGCTTCGTAAAAGTCCCGTATGAGGAGAAGAAGCGACGCAACAAACTCCTCACGGGCCCAATGTGTTTATTACGTTATTATTACGACATAACATTACAATTAAATAATCACTTCACTTCGCTTCACTTCACTTCACACATGTACAGTCTTAAATAATTACAGGCTTCAGAACGGGGTGTAACAATGATTGCACTGAGATGTGTACAGCTCGAGTGCTTGTGATAAACTAACTATCCCAAAAGCAATACGCATCCCCTTATAAACTCTGTCATTCACGTTATAGTCAAATCAATGTTCTTAATATTACGCATACCCTCATTAAATCTGTTATTTATGTTAAAGTCAAATCAGTGTTGCTACTATTTTACCCAACCCTTGTACCACGATATTATCGTCATCCAACTGAGTCCAACCAACGATCTAACTCTCCGACATATATAACTCTTTTATCACATGGGTTTCAATAGTATTGTCAAAGTCATATTCAATTTACCATTTATTAATGTACCCCACAGACTACGGAGGACATATTCTCGGTAACAAAAAACTGTGTCTATGGAGTCGGCCACCTCTCACGCACACCTTAGTTGGCTATTCCGCGGGAAACTAGACTCTGTCGCCGTTTACACAGAGTCGATTACTCGCGCTCAACTATTGTGTGAATGTGTGCGTGCCGGCTTGCACGTACAGCATGGTGGCCGACTCGAGTGACACAGTTTTTTGTTAGCGAGAATATATCCGACTTTTTTTAATATCTGTGATGTACCCTAATAGGGCACTTATGAAGGTCAAAGCCATTGAAGTTACCCTTCCTCTGCAGTCGTATACTTGTAGTATTATCGTAACCAGTCAATTATTTGAGCATAAACTTTTAATGTTCCATAGTAATAACCATGGACTTATAAAAAAATCAGGACGGAGCACCGCCTTATTAGAAAGTGAAGCACTAGGTATATTTCCTACGTATGTGCACAGAGGATAGGGTATTTGACATGACCTCCATATAAACTAGCGTTTTTGACATTTATTTAAAAGAAGCTGATTTGAACTGTCGTCAAATACCCTATTGTGGTAAGTATATGTGAGTAAAATCAGTACTGGCCCATGCAGGCACAAGTGATACTGAGCCTTATTGTCACTGTCGACGTCTCAATGCGAAATGACAACCAATTGGCTTACTATGGTATGCATGTGTGTGTGAGGCTTGTAATTACAAGACGGCCCGGCTTACTTGGGGTGCTTCACTTCGTATTAGGCAATGATATTATAATAAAAAAGAGGGTATTAGGCGACAATCCGTCCTGATTTATATACGTCCATGGTAATAACCTTATGATGTGATATAACCGCAAATCTGTTTCTATAATAGTGACTATAAAACCTTTCTCACGGCCACGGAGGTTATTTGAGGTTAAGCTAGTTGATTCATTGGAACTATTTACATAATCTATTCAAGAAATATTGAATAGTTAATAATAATGAGGTTTATGATGAAACAACCTAAGAATATGGCGATATAGACTATTATTTCACTTTTTATATCGAAATCAAAAATCTTTTTGTAAGGCGATGATAGCTCAGTGGTAGTGACGTCGGATACCGAGATGAAGGTCCCGGGTTCGAATCCTACAATGAGCTTGAGCTTTCGGTGAAGGAAAACATCGTGAGGAAACCATAGCACGGTGGTAGGGTACTTTGCAGTACCCGCCTGGCTGGCTACCACCCTCAAGTTGAAAATCTGTCGCCAAGCACCTTTCGGTGTGTTCCGACAGCTGCACTTGAGAGCCATGTCCTTCTAGGCTTTGTGTGCATCATCACTTACCATGGTGAGATTGCGGTCAAACACAGGCCTATAAACAATAATAAAAAAAAAAAAAAAAAAAAAAAACAGTTTTTTTAGCTGTCTTTACAATGATTGATAGGTTTTTGTCAGACAATGATATCACTTGTGTCGGTGGGAGAAGAATGAACAGTGTGCAGCAGTCAGAACACGGCCAGTAAGATGGTTGTCGACAATCTTTATAGTTAGTAAACGATCAATCTTTGTATGGGATTGACATTTCAAATCGAAATAGACAGTTTGCTATGTTGTTAGATTTTCGTTTGAGGGTGGAGCTCTCGTAGAGTTCAAAATGGACAATAGACATTTCGCATTGTCAGCGTCCATATACGGGTATTAAAATTGATTTTAATCTATAAATTCACTATATTTAACACCTTCAATTTAAATATAATTAAATATAAACTAAATAAAAAATACTGTAACCTGTTTTGGGTTATTTACTATTTATCATAAAGTCGACTTGTTTTGAGTAAATAATCTTTCTACTATTATAAAATAGCTGTCCCCCGCGGTTTCACCCGCGTTTCCGGGATAAAAAGTAGCCTACGTCCTTCTCAATACCATAGACTATCTGCATGTCAAATTTCATGATGATCTGTTGAGTGGTGGAGACGTGAAGGCGTAACAAACAAACTCACTTTCCCATTTATAATATTAGTATGAGATTTTATGGGTATGAAGATGTTTGTTACTCTTTAACGCAAATACTACTGAATGGATTTGGATTAAATTTGGCACACAGATACAATATGATTTGGATTAACAAATAGGTTACTTTTTATCCTTAGCCATATGCGATGAAATATATTTAAATAGTATTTTTTAAAACGTCATAAAGTTGGTCAGTAAATATCCTACAACCAGTTTTATCCAGGTAAACCCGTTTTAAATTCCTACACTGACACAAGTAGGTACATTACCTACGTCTTGTTTATTTAAAACCTATTTCCTATTAATTATTAATATTTAATAATAAAAACTGCACGTACTGAACGGTTGGATTCCAATGTAAATGTTTCAAACGAGTTTTGAGTGCTGTCTGTTTACGGCATACCTCATGTTATTTTATGTGTTTTTTTCTCGTTTGATTTAGTATTGTGCAGTATCGAAACAGACAGTTTTTTTTTTTTTTTTTATTATACTACTAAGTCGGTAAACAAGCATACGGCCCGCCTGATGGTAAGCGGTCACCGTAACCATATGGAACTGAATTAACATATTGTAACATATTGTAGGTACTGTACAATTCAATGTTTTACTAGTCCAATTAAGAAAAAAACAGATATTCGAAGCTGAAAGTAAACATCGTGACCAAATTGACAGGCCAGTTGGCGCAGTTGGTTGAGGTTCACCTTACGCGCCGCAGGTCGTGGGTTCGATTCCCACACAGGACATGGATTTGTGTGCATGAACATGTCCGTATGTCCTGAGTCTGGGTGTAATTATGTATTTACAAACAAAAAGTAGTATATGTATTATATCAGTTATCTGGTTTCCATAGTACAAGCTCTGCTTAGTTTGGGATCAGATGACCGTGTGTGAGGAATGTCCCAGGATATTAATATTATATTACATGTCAATTTACCAACATCTTTTTTTGTGTGATATCATAGATGCTCTTATTCTATGATTTAGGGGTGCTATTCTGGCTTATTCTACAGATAATATACTAAACTGAACGATTGCAATCGAATTCTATGGCAAAATAAAAAACGAGGTAGATTAGTGTGTCGATGTCTCAAAAATATACCTCCTACTTTGAGTTCATGGTACACACACATCGTAAATTAATTTCTAACCATTATTGATAGTATTAGCTTTTATGAGTCGCTAATATTATCTCATAATATTATACCTAGGCATAAGTTTAAAAAACAATTTGTAGAAAAAAAAACCTTTGCATTACGTGAATTTGAATCTCGTGCCGAGATTCGAAAACAAAATGAAGTATGAATGTGGTACTTGATTGTGGCCTGTAAAAGGTGGGCGATTTGTATAGAATATTAGTTTATCTAAGAAAGCGAACGGCAGGAAAACACATGCTATATCCTCGGTCTTATTGTATTTTCTTCTGGAATGAGGAGTTATCTTATGATACCTCTATGGCCAAAATACCTGTCAAATCGTGCTCTTTCTGCCTTTTTTTAATGGATAGCTATCTAGCTAAGATAGGCACCCTGACGCAGACAAAAACATTTCTGCTAGAGCGAGTTATCATAAGTTCTAGTCACGTTGAATCACTTTCACAGATAGCCAAAATTCAGTCACCGTCTGTATAAGTTAGGATTCTGTAAAATAGTGGCCTATTAGGTACTAAAACTTTTCAAGGACTTTTTGTAACAACTTGAGAAGTCACGATACACGCATTCATTCACTTTACTGGTACAGTTGGATTGGTAGATAAAACACCACCAAGATTGTGCAATAAGATCAAAATACTCGATTTTCTAAACGATAACGCAACGTCACTTTGCAAAACTGTCCGTAAGCAAAAGAATGAGATTTTTTTTATGCAAATAGATTGAACAATACCCGACTTTGGGGCAACTTTTTGAGTACAGTTTATAATATTACCTACTATACAAACATGAATTCCATGTACTCTACTATCACATAATCAAATTCCTAATTATCATAACATGATTATCTCTATTTATAGAACAATGTCGATACCCTAGTTTAAATTATCTGCCAGATAACTCGTAGTGCCCTAGTTGGTGACCAACCGACCTTCTGATAACTAGGTTCTGAGAGTACTTATGTAAAGCGGTGAAGGAGAACATCGTGAGGAAACCAGTTCCCAGGTACTAGGATTGGAGGTGTGGTCTAAGGTCGTGGATCATTCCAGTTGGTAGATTTAGGGTTTGTTTCAGGTTTGAGTATCATTTTTTTATCTGAGAACCGATTCTTGTGCTTACTTATTCGATATTTACGAGTACCTGCCATTATTATACACAAGCTATCCCGCGCGGTTTCTCCCGCATTCTCGAGGGATTATATGTTTTCTCGGGATAAAAAGTATCCTATGTGTTAATCTAGAACATATTCTATCTGTGTGCAAAATTTCACCCAAATCCTTTCAGTAGTTTTTGAGTGAAATAGTAACAAACATACATCCATACTCACAAACTTTCGCATATATAATATTAGTAGGATTTTTGCCATATTTTACAATTATTCACTTGAATAGCACTTCCTGTTTTTTGTTTTCATGTGTAGTTAAGCTACCACCGGTGAGGCTGGTACCTAGATGGGTGACCACCTAGTGGTATCTCAACTCAAACTCCAACTATCTTCACCAATCCGCGGTGGGCACGCGTGGTGGAGTATCTGCCCATTCCCTTTCACCCTCATTAGTGGATGGAAGCCTGAGCTCAGCAGTGGGCATTATAGGCTAATGATGATGAGACGCTTATCCCAACGATTGTGTTCAACTGTTTCCTTTGAAATGACTAAATGAAAAAAGCCAAACATTCCTCTGACCGGGGCCAGAGTCAGAGGTCCGGTATTTTCATTTTATGGTATTTTGAGGGCTTCATCCCCAGTTCGAACTCGCCCGCTTTTTTATATACCTATCAGCCGCAAGGGTCATGTATCAAGTCAAGTCATTTTATGTATTAGTATATTAAATTAACGTTTTAATTGTTGTACTTACTTAGATAAACGAATGGTTCTTTTAAACGAGCGTATTAAACCTTTGTTGTTTATTAATGTTGGTTATATTTTATGGACCTAGAGTTACCTACTGTTAATTTTATACCCCGTATAATAATGACCGAATAAAAGTAAATAAAAATCATTGTAGCACTTTTCTTACCATCAGTACTTTTGCGCTTTCTAGCTAGACCTGTAGGTATATGTATAAGGACCGGGCGATTTCGAACTAGGGATGAGTTAGGATTAAGCCATTTTGAGTATCAGGCCATGTTGGCCTTGACTTACTAACTACCCTACCTTTCTTGGAACTCGTCATAAATCTAAAATGGTTACCTAAGTATGCGTGCATACATTATGGACGAAGCGTGCAATACCACGCGGATGAATTGTTAATTAATAAAGGTGACTCGAACTTTATTTATCATGTCAAGTTCAAGTTCAAACAGTATCAAGTTCAAACCAATAAGTCTTTTATCACGTTTTGCTAAACAATACCTGTCCATTTTTATGAATTTCAATCATGCTTAATAATTCTTACGGTTCTCATCATCATCATCATATCAGCCTATGGATGTCCACTGCTAACCATAGGCCTCCCCCATTGAACCCCATTCTCCACTTCGAACGGTTTTGCTTGCATCCAGCGGCGCACAGCGACTCTGACCAGGTCTTCATTCCACCTGGTGGGAGGGCGTCCCGCTCGGCGCTTTCCAGTACGTCGTCGCCACTCGAGAACCTTTCGCGGTTATCAGCTCTTCGAGCGATGCGGCCTGCCCATTGCCACTTCAGCTTACTAACTCTACGAGCTATGTCCGTTGTTTTCGTTCTCCTACGAATGTCCTCATTCACGGTTCTAGTCAAATTGAAATCGTTTTTGGAAATTCAATGTAGAGAACACAATGAGTACAGCAGACAGCATGAGGTTCTTGTGAAAGGTGTGAAGAGGTTTTACAGGTCGGTAACGCGTGAGTGATACCACAGGGCCAGTAGACAAGATGGTTGATCAACATAACAATCTCTTATGTCAATACCATACAAAGGTTGAAAGTTTACTAACGATAACGATTGTCGACAACCATCTTGTCTAGGAGGGTTGGTATTACATTGTCTATAGGCTACGGTAACCGCTTACCATCAGGCGGACCGTATGCTTATTTGCCGCATTAAACATTTCCTGAATAAAATGAACTCTATCTTAACCTTGATCTTGTATTGAATAATATTGAACAATACTTTCAAGGTGTCCCTTCAGAGATCAAGTGAAGTCATGCGCACAATTTATGTTTACAGTTTTTTTAATGCGTACCTTTTTTTAAATGACAAAAACTTTAAGAGTAAAGGATGGCTGCAAGAAATTTGAAAAAATAGGTTTTTAACATATCGCTGTCGCGCTGTGCCCGAGCTATCCCGCCCGAGGGCGATAGAGATAGTTACAGCTTGGACCGATTATACCTATTTAAATTAGTCGAAATCGCTATTTCGTAATCCTCGGATTCTCATCCAAAACTGGATCGAATAAAAAAAAAATTTAATCATAATAAGAAGAGCTTTGGCTATGTCTGTCGGTTTTCCTTTGTTTTTTATATTCGTCAAAGTTCGCTGGACGTCTGATAAGGGGGTTAAAAATGATTTTAGAAGGCTCCTAATTCTTATAATAATTAATTTATGGAGAAAAACAAAACCGAGGGACATACAGTGGTACCTACAGATTGCATGGTAAAATAATCATTGCTCTAGTGTCATTATCCAGAGAGGAAACTGAGGATTACGTTTGTATGGAACAAACGCCACTAGCATTTCCTCTTAAGCGGTTACCGTAGCTATGCAACTCACGCGTTACCAACCCTTCCCCCTCCCCAATGAGCTTTGGCGACCTTACTCACGCGCAGGAACACAACAAAGTTATTTGGCTGCGGTATTCTAAGCTGCGAGGTGCTCTTTTCGCGAATAAAACATTTTACCTCTCTTATTTCTGTTGGACAGGCCTCCATTTCACCATTGCACGATCTGTCGACGATTATTTTTGTCTGTTTGTTCCTTTACTCACCAAAAAGGTTTTGATGGGACTATCAGTGGCAGATGGCTGATGTTATAAGAAATAATTTAGGAAAATAATAGGGTGCCGCTAAATAAAATACTGTCCGGCGGGAATCAGTACAAATATTCTTTTGATTTTATGCATTTTTCGTTGATAATAAACGATTATTATTGAACGATTACCTGAATAGGTAGACTGATTGATTTAAATACACATTAGGACTGGAATTCTATGTCTATAAAACTCCTCAACCTGTTCCGTAGATTAAAATTATCATAAGATATATCATTAGACCAAAATTTTATGTTAGTTGCGTCAGCAGATGTATTTATTCATCGCTAGGTTTAGGCACGATTAAAATTATCATAAGTTGTTTTTCTCTTTTATATTTAAGTAGCATTTCCATTCCACTCTATTAGCCGCATTTTTCACTCCTTATGCGACACGACGTCATTTTTTGCCTTTTCTTAGTCTATATACTTATACTTAATAAATAATGCGGCCATATTCATAAACATAAGTTTTATAGGTTAAGTACAGTAGTACCCAACTGATATGGCGCGTCGTGAATCTTCGTTCGCACAGAAAAGAAAGTATGGCCCGAAAGAATGCTCAAAACTTACAATCAACCTTAGATCACTACTATAAGGTTCATAATACACTGCAGCTGTTAGTTCCGTCTCACTCGCAAGTCACACCCCTCCGCACGGCGCGCGCTAACATGGCGGCAGCTACCGACCAATAACATTTCTCGCGCTTTGAAAATGTATCTTCTGCGCATATTAGTTGGACTACTGTACTTTGATCTTTAAGGTACAGTAATACCCAACTAATAAGGCGCGTCGTGAATCTTCGTTCGCACAGAAAAGAAAGTATGGCCCCGAAGATTAACGAAATAATGCTTAAAACTTACAATCAACCTTAGATCACTACTACAAGGTTCATAATACACTGCAGCTGTTAGTTCCGTCTCACTCGCAAGTCACGCCCCTCCACAAGTCGCGCGCTAGCATGGCGGCAGCTGCCGACCAATAGCGTTTACCGCGCTTTGAAAATGTATCTTTTGCGCAGGTACATCGGTAAGCCATATTAGTTGGGTACTACTGTACATCATTTGTTTCACTGTAATCGTCTATCGAACTGTATATAGAGAAATAATAAAGCTTGGTAACTCTTTGTTGGACTCCTGCGACACAAACTGCGTTTAGTGCAGGGACCGCAGTATTTTTTGTGTCTTTTTGTAAATTTACAAAAAGACACAAAAAATACTGCGGTCCCTTACATTATATTGGGAAATAAATGATTATTATTATTATTATTACTTGGTCTTCCCGTCCCTTGCTTTCCCTCTATATTTGCTTCTATATTTTTTGATAAATTCCTCATCTATACTTAATATAATAAAGTGGAAGAGTAAATTTGTCAACCCCAGGGGGCCTGTCCTTTGTCCTGTTTTGACGCCGGATGTCAAAGCGGGACAAAAGTCAAATAAGCTTATAATAATATTGTTTTAAGAGCTTGTGGTTGACCCTCTGGTAAGCAACTTACACTGAGTTATTAAAATAACCCAGTATGACCCAAGTGGGCCCTAAAAACGTGTCAAAAATCAATGCATAAGTACTTAATAGCAAAATAAAAAATACATCGTTTATAAAAATCAGCTGTACCTAAGTCATCTATAATCTATAATAATATAATAAAGCGGAAGAGTTTTTTGTTTGTTTGTTTGTTTAAACGGGCTAATCTCTGGAACTACCAGTCAGATTTGAAAAATTCTTTCACTAATAGGAAGCTACATTATCATACTATACTATCTATACTACTATAATAAAGCGGAAGTGTTTTTTGTTTGTTTGTTTAAACGGGTTAATCTCTGGAACTACCAATCGGATTCGAAAAGTTCTTTCACTAATAGGTAGCTACATTATCCCCGAGTATCATAGGCTTTTTATCACGGGAACGCGGGTGAAACCGCGCGAGACAGCTAGTCATTGTTTATTTTCCTATCTGTATGTAGAATGTATAGAGACAGCCACGTAAGAAAGAATACAATTTATGATTAAAATATGTACAAAATACAGTCTATATATAGAAAATTTCCTCAAGCCTGCCGCTGCTTCCGATTAACGGCAGGGTTCCCAGAAGGCTGGCAGCGTTTCCTCTTTGGATAGCAAAGCTGACGCGTTGGCGGAAAAAGCTCCCCGCCATAGAAATAAAATAAGTACATTTTAATTCTATGCTCCCCGCCCACTGGTCTCCGGAGGAGATGTTAAGGAAAAGGAAATATGTTAAGTTGAGAAACAGTTACATTTATACATAGCATAATTTATTCTCGTAGCGATCGATATCAACTTTAAAGCGATTGTACTTTTGTCAAAATGTCCCAAACTTCAGTGTTAATATTATGTGAGAACTTAACTTTATACACCGTGACTTTTTATTCGTCTTAGAAACGCAGTATTTTTTTTTTATTGATTAGTAGGTACATTATGTGGCCTGCTGATTTATTGATGGTTGATGATAATGACGCATTCTTTTTAATCTTTTCATCCAAAAATTAAATTATTAAAAGCAATAACCTAAGAATGTTTTTTTTTTGTTATATTTGTTTGTCCCCGACTGCAATATCTTATAAGCATTCAAGTTATATTCAAAATTCTATAGATTAAAGAGCTTGTTTTTCTCTTTTCAGTTATTTTTTGTTTTACGCAGTCGGGTTATTTGTTTCTTTGTTTAGTTGGACGATTTCTAAACTCTAGCTACTTTTGGATCGTTTCATATTACTAGAATCGGGCTACAACTGAAAAGTACGACTGAAAAGAAGAAGAATTTTTGAGACTTGATCCTAGTTTTGATCTCGTTCTCTTACAGACTGACCTCGTACAGACCTTAGTATTTTAAGAATATGTTATTTAATTATGGAAAATCAGTTTTATAATTACACAGAATCGGTTCACTTGATACCTATCATCTTACTGAGACTATCATCTAGTGAAAGACTTTTCTCAGTAACGGTCTCAAGTGACATCCATAAGTTATTTTTAAATTGACTTAGACACTAAGTACATTGTTAAGTTAAGATAAGTTTGACCTTAATTCGTAGGATATCTCTGAGAACAGCTCAAGTAAAAGTGGATCTCAATTCATTTAATTATTTGCTTTGTGTTTTTGTCTCAGTTACTTATATGTTTGACCAACCACCACCCCTGATAATCCCTAAAGCTTTTTAAGAGAGGTACAGGCGTAGAATTTATTCGCTCAAATAACTTTATGAATACCGCAAGAATACCGCAGCCAAATAACTTTATGTTGTGTAAAGTTGTGTTCCTGCGCGTGAGTAAGGTCGCCAGAGCTCATAAGGGAGGTGGAAAAGGTCGGTAACGCGTGAGCGATGCTTCGTGTGTTGCAAGCGTCCATATGGCTACGGTAACCACTTACCATCAGGCAGGCCGTTTACCGACTTAATCGTATAAAAAAAACCTTCAGTTGGATCCAGCCCCTTTGCCCCAAACTGAAATCCTGGATCCGCCACTGCAAAAGAGGGTGAGAGGGAATCGTAATCGTACAAATTGGTAGCCTAGTGGTCCAACTACTGTTGGAGTTTTCCAGGCGCCTGGGTGACCCCCAACCAACGGCTTAACATGCATAAGAGTTTTCCACACACCTTATGGGTACCATCGTCTTCACCGGTGATTAAGTTTACCATTTATTTATTTACTTATTAAATATAGATTCAGTCTACTTTGTAGTTTTGCCGCCGCGCCGGGCACGCAATTGTTGTCAGTGCGATTAGAATGTAAATGATATGTAATGAATCTAAGCTTGTTTTGAAAAGAGTAATTGCTGAGTTTATTGCCGGCTCTTCTCAGCAAATGCAACCTTCCGAACCGGTATTAGAGTATTAGAGTCAGACTTTTCATAAGTGCCTGCGAAGGTCTATTTGAATAAATGATTTTGAATTTGAATTTTGAATTGATTAGCTAGGAGGGCGCTTCAAGTGTGGTAAAAGAGATGGAAAATTGAACTTTCGTGACAAACTTACGCTAGATAAATGTGTATGATATGTCTGGCAGCTGGTAAATATAGATATTAAGAGGCAATACCCGCTTTATGGAAGTAATCGGACGGGCAAAGTCTTCGGTCAGCCTCATTGCGCATCTATTAGGCAATAACGTTCGAATTTTACTACAGCCAACCCCATGCTTGTTCAAAGCATGTTTTTATGAGAGCTTTTTAACCGACTTCAAGAAAAGGAGGAGGTTCTCAATTCGAATGTTTATATATATTTTTTTTATGTATATTCGGGCATAACTTCGTCATATATAGACGGATTTGCAAAATTCTTTTTTTGTTCGAAAGGGGTATATTCCGAAATGGTCCCATATAAATTTCATATAGATCTGATGATGTGTTTCGGAGATAGACAACGGAACTCTTAAAAAAATTACAGCAAATCAGCCACGATTGCTGCTATCGCATAAATATGCATTGTTTACGCAATCACACAACATAACATCAGGCCTGTACACTCGAAAGAGTTACGCAGATGTATTCAGTATATAATGAAACTAAAAATTCAAAAATAAATTAACTTTTTAATGTACTTTGAAGGCGGTTTACTTTTTTTTGTTAAAACATATTTTTAAACCTAAGATAGGTCTGCTGTAAATCGCAGATATCATGTACGATCAAAATGGATCAAAACATTTTGAAGTTATGGGACGCAATAATTAATTGACCAGGTTGACGAACCTAACGTTTAAAATTGTAAATGACTTCTATTCTATTTGAATCTGACTTTGATAATCGTTATGTGCCTTTTAGAGACCAAAATAAAATCAATTGCATCAACAGGCTTTTAATTTTTATATCTTTTTTTGAATAGGTTATCATAAATGCATGAGATTTGCCGCCACCTAATTGAATCTATTTAAAAGACAGATAATATTTGTGAAAACTATGAGAAAGAAACAAATAAACGAAGTAGAATGACTTGAAAGTAGGCCAATATAATGAATACCAGTATTCGAATAACAAGTAGGTATCCTTGTTACTCAAGTGTTTACTTGATTCGAGTTTTATCAAGTAAAGAGCAATCCTCTGCAAAGTACCTAATCCTTTGTGTACCTAAAGTGTAAAATTCAAAATATTTAAGCGTAGGGACACGTCTACTGCTGAACATTGGCAGTCACATTGGAGTTCGGCAACGAACCAGCCCTAGACAAGATTTCACAAGATGGACGATGACAATCGTCATCGTTATTAAACGATCAACTTTTGTATGGGATGTAAAAATCATGCGATGATCCGCTGGGCTATTGCGTATCTTTGGTGGTAATCGTAACGAACACCATTAATTATTTCATCCAATGATGCGTACGTGTTATGACGCGACGATGACCATTCGTAGGCCCTGATTGGATGAAATTTATTAACGGTGTTCGTTACGATTACATTTTATACCTACCAATAATGTCACAAGATTGATTGGTGACTGTACTTTTTGTTAATTACCTATATGCAATATACAAGTATATAAATATCAGTCAATCCGGCTACTGGAAGTGGGTGAAATTCGTCTTGCAAAATTTGACCTGAAAATACATACATTGCAAGAAAAATAAAAAAAGCTCGTAAAGAGAATGATTTTTCTGTGTCGTAATAAATAAATTGAATTATAAGTCACTCGGCGTGCTATGGAAAGAGCTAAGGAATTTTTGAAGGATAAAATTCGCATTCAGGTCTTCCAACATACATACATTTCTCAATATTCGATCTTAATAAGCAATAGGCATATTCTATCGATATCGATTTCCTTCATAAGTGTCCTTCTGAGGCCTAAATTGAATTAATGGCTTTGACTCTGATTACGTCACAAAAGTTGTTTTCCGGTAACTCCAAGGGTTGATGTTTTAAATTTCGACCCTTTTTCTCTTCTTCTCTGTCGTTTCGCTCTTGGCAGAGCGGTCGTGGTCACGTTGAGGCGTCCACATCGGTGGTAGAAGCGGACACGGCTCTACGCATGATCTCCCGCCATCTCTCTCTGTTGGCAGACTGTCTGGTGCAGTCAGATACGCGGTTTCCCACTGCAGATTTAACTTGGTCAGACCAGCGCGTAGGTGACCTGCCGCGCGGTCTAGTTCCCTCCATTTTTCACTGTATAGCCGTTCTATGGAGTCGTTATCCCGCCTAGAAACATGTCCAAAGTACTCCAGTATGCGTGACTGTACTACGGCCGACAAACGCTGCGTGATGCCGAGCACCTGGAGTATAGACACGTTGGTGCGAAATTCCATCCACGATATCCTGAGCATCTTCCTCCAGCAACACATCTCCAGAGCATCTATCTTCTCCTTTTCTCGCGCATCGTCCACGTCTCTGCCGCGTAAAGAAAAATGGGGAATACAAGTGTTCGCACAAGCCTGACTTTGGTAATGTTTCGATTCCTCCACACTTTCCTCAACTTCTCCATCGCAGTTTTGGTCTGATGTTATTTTACTTCATCTACGCAACTGCCGATGTTTGAGATTAAAGCCCCGATGTATACGTAGGACTGAATCACGCAGTTCGCTATCTTCAGGACCGCAAATCGACCTTTTTAGCAGGAAATAATAATAATTTGGTTAGACTCAAGTTTTCTTTATCATCAATCACTCATATCAATCACGTGAAATAAATCGCCAGCAATGCAACCAACCAACTAAAAGTTGTGGAACAACTCGAATCGCGATTATCGGTTGCTAAATGTTTCAAAATTCATATTCTTATATATTGTATCGATGACTTACACACAACACTTGCCTGCCAGCATGCGCATTCGTTGCAGGCATGAAGCGACATCTCATAAGACTTTATCAGTTGTTATTATATTTATTATCGTTTATAAATCATTTTGATATCTTTCGCCTTCGATCTGTGAATAGCGTTCTGTTAGAGAAACTAATCGATGTTTTGATTGAATATAATTCTTGTTGATTCGTACTAGTACTGTTGTACAACAGATTAATGATAGATTCCTCTTACTACTTCTCAGTTGAAGGCCGACTTCTGAACTGGTAACTTCAGTAGCTTCAAAGAAATGACTTATGAATTTTTGGATTTGACTTTGTTTAGTTAGTTAGTATTGAGATGGTTTGGTTTCGCTTACTTGCCTACTTCTACATTAATCTATAGCAAGTCTGTAGGCAACTTCCATAATATTTTTCATTGATGTTTTGCTCCCAAAGCTCACCATTACTAGAGTCAAGACATCAAGACAATCGTTTCCATTTTTTTTTAATATGTATGAATAGTTAGTCATGATGCTGCCAGAAATGATAACCTGCTTAAGTTTGCCATTTATTTATTTACTTATTAAATATAGTATCAGTCTACTTTGTAGTTTTGCCGCCGCGCCGGGGCACGCAATTGTTGTCAGTGCGATTAGAATGTAAATATTATGTAATGAATCTAAGCTTGCTTTGAAAAGAGTAATTGCTGAGTTTATTGCCGGCTCTTCTCAGCAAATGCAACCTTCCGAACCGGTATTAGAGTATTAGAGTCAGACTTTTCATAAGTGCCTGCGAAGGTCTATTTGGATAAATGATTTTGAATTTTGAACCACATATAGCAAATATTGGAACTAGTTATTAAGAGCAGCGCGGACCTGGTGACCTTGTGCTAGTGGCGGTCTTGGTGACCGATTTTTAACATGAGGGTGGTAGCTATCCAAAAGTGCAATACAAAGTACCTTTCCCCAAGATGTCCAATACCTTTTATGAATATCTTTCTTAAACATACAAACGCAATCTAAATCTCTAAACAATGCATAGGAAACCTTCCATTTTCCCACGTACAGTCAAAGCGCAGTATATGCAAACCTAACACCGCCCGTCAATTTTCCGTTTATAAATCGACGCACGCGCACGCAAACCATTGTCTCCGAGCACGGCTTCACCTTGAACCAATTATTGCATAAACCTGCTCATAAATATGAGTGCACTTAATGAAGACTGGTGGCCTAAAGATCCTTCGACCTTTGAAGTTAAGCAACTTTTACTGGTGCGGATTTTAAAGAGTGACTGTGAACTAGACTCTGGAGTAGCTTGTACCCTCTAGATTAAAATCTAGTGGCGTACATTGAGCTATTATTACTACGTATAGAGAAGACGCCACACATTACAACTATGTTCCGTTCAAGTGAGGCTATCCGGTCACACTTGTTGTAGAAAGATTAACGAAACACGTAAGCGCCGTGAAAATCACGGTGTTTGCCAGAAAAATACAGATATATAAACAACTAAAAGCGTTCTGATAGCGCTACCTATTTCTACTGTCTGTTTAGAAGACTAATTTATTGTTTCAGCGCTAAAGAGAACTTTAGTTGACTCTAAGAAAATGGGACATAACCTTTGCTTATGATAGCTTCTCTATACATAGTAATAATAGCTCAATCACAGAGGATTGTATTGTGCTTAATGGTGGCGTATAACAATACATGTTCTCCCGTTAAAAATTTGGTCAGCCCCATTGGGGAGTTAACCTTAAAAAATATTGCACCTAAATAAGATTAACTTTTTTAGTGTTCATCGACTCTTCTTTCAAACACTGTTGAAAGTCTCTTGGATTTGTGCAGGCAGCCACGCGCGAGTGCCCTTGGTGTTGCAAACGTCCGCAGGCTACAGTAACTGCTTACCATCAGGCGGGATATATGCTTGTTGCTACCTTAGTAGTATAAAACATTATACAAAAAATTTAATGTAAATTAATGAGTTTTTTTTGCAAGTAATATTCTTATTAGCAGTTCTTTTGTAAATATCATTGCAATTTAATTGAAAAAACCTTTGATATCGATTGTACAGTGTCAAATTAAATACCTACTTACTCCCGGAACTACTGAGCGACAAAAAATATCAGTCGCGATATTATCACTGAAAATGTTTGTAAAAAATATGAGGTACCTAAAATTTTTTCATTAATCACCTTGGCCGATTAGTTCTGCTATTTGAAATGATTAAATTTAGTCACAAAATTAAAGCTTATAAATTATTAATGTAATAATGATAATTATTTGTGAAAGGAAATGCCTAAAGACGTAAATCATGGCTGACTCAGAGAACAAACTAACACGCTAGAAGTAAATATAGTAACTTTTGTTGAAGATATTTATATGTTGCTAGTACGTCAAAAATGCCTATAGTTATTACAGTAAGCCTATACGTCATCATTACCTACAAGTATCCACCCACATTTTACTAATACCACCCCTTTTCGCGCGCAATACTGAATTAATATTTTGTTTGTTTCAGGAATCGATATGACAACAGACCCAAGCGAGAAGCAAGATGATGCTAAAACAATTCCAACAGAAGCCAATCTAGCTGAAAATAAAGAAAATAATAATAATGAACCAAAACCTATAGATAATACTAAACAAACTACAGATGATACGGATACTAAGCAACCAATTAGTGATAATGAGAATACTGCAAAAGAAGATAAGAAGAATGGAGCAGTTATGTCAAATTACATACAAAATATAAAGATGTCTAATTCAAGCGGTGTACTTTCGTTAACCGATAAAGACAATCCTAAAGAAGATATATTGTTAACTGATTCAAAGACCGTTGCCAGATTTTCTCCAGTTTGGAAACAGGCAAGTTTATCCATCGATATATAATAATTATCAGCTTTAACTGATATATTTCTGATGAACATAGACCTTGTATTGCTCAATAAACAGTCTAAAACCACTTGGGAACTTTCCATCGAGAGACCCAAAAATGGTAGTCTATAAGTATGGTTGTAGGGCGTCCCAATCAGTGCTTTCCTATTTTTAAACATGAATTCCTTTCATCTTCATCAACTCTTCGATCGTGATGTAGTATATCACCATTGTATATTATATTTTCATATGTCCTAGCATCAATCACTACATTAAGTCCTTGTGTCGAGTCATGAATAAATTCCTCAGTAATAAGCTCTAGAATAATCTTGGTATCAACTGTAGATATTGCAAAACCAACTCGAATCCCAATAATAACCTCTACTAAAAACTAGAAGTCAAATGAGTAAATCGCATTTTCAGCAGATGTTGCTCAACATATTTAAGTAAAATCGATCAAATTAACTCAAATAATTTAGGCATTAACATCATCTAATTGGAAATCTGTCTAAATATAATCATGTGACTCATAGACAAAAAAACAAATGCAGAATTGCATGACGTTACGAAACGTAAATTAATTAGTAAACCTTTTAGTAGGTAGGTAAACGTTAAATAATCCTGTGAATTATTCACAAAAGCATATTCAAATAGTTTTAAACGACATCTGTCTCACGATTCAATTCAGTAAATATGATAATTTACGAGGTGAAAGGACTCATTGCTCTAAATATCAATCACCCGATCGACGTGTGAGACCTTGACAACTTTTTTTATGTGTTCCTTGTAATATTAGTTAATATCCCTATATATATTCAGATGAATGTTCTGATTTTCTGATAAATCTATTATAAGGGCATGTAAATTCTGTTAATCTGTATTGGGCTGGGGCGTAGTGAATTGTGGCCTTTGTTGTTAAGGTAGGGTAGTAGCTCTGCAGCCGGGAAGTTCATCTGCTGGTTGATCTTGATTGTTTTATAACTATATGTCCGCTGTGGTTTTACCCGCATTCCTATCCTACTATAATATAGCTTTCTATTAGTGAAAGAAACTTCAGAATGGCTACAGTAATTCTGAAGATTAGCTCTGAAATACAAAATTTGCGTCTTTATAATATTAGTGTCTTTTTCGTCTCACTGATCGATTTATTAATGATATTCCAGAGCCTAGCAGCCTCAGCAGCAATTCTACTAACCTTCACTTCGGGTCTAACGTCTGGGTACTCGGCGATCCTGCTGCCTCAGTTGAAAAATGGAACTGGATCTATACCTTCGGATGAAAATACTGCTTCTTGGATTGGTGAGTTTCGCTAATCACTTAAACGATTTGAAGTCAGAATGTTAATTGAAGTTTTAACTCAAAATTATGAACAAAGATGTAGGTAACCCAATGAGTTTCATAAATATAGAATAGATTATATCATAGACGCGGAAGTCTGAATGCATAATTAACTAATGTAATTAAAATATTATATTCGATGATATGTTAGTGTCATTGTCTTCAGTACTGAAATCTTACATACTAGACGAAGGTATTCGGGAAGATGTTTTGACAATGTATGCTTTCACATCTTCTATTTGAAATCTACAAGTTTATTTCGTTTGTAATTTCAGCTGCAATGGCTGCCCTACCGATGGCCCCAGGATGTCTCATATCCGGCTGGTTGATGGAGAAATTTGGAAGAAGAAACTCCCACTACATCATCTGCGCGCCATACCTCCTCGGCTGGATTATCATCGCCTTCGCTAACAACCTGACTCTCATGCTCGTCGGCAGATTCCTCACAGGTCTCTGTGTTGGTCTCCATGGTCCTCTAGGACCCGTCTACATTGGAGAAACTTCCGAACCAAAGTATAGAGGCTTCTTCCTTGCTGGGGTCTCATTAGCTATTGCTATAGGAATATTTCTAACTCATCTTTTAGGCACTTTTATCACCTGGCAATGGACAGCTGCAATATCATGTATGTTCCCAATTTTATCCGTAGTGTTACTGACTATAGTACCAGAAAGTCCTACTTGGTTGATCGCAAAAGGACATATTGATGATGGAGTTAAATCTTTCGTTTGGCTTAGAGGTTATGGCGAAGAAGCGAAGGCTGAATTACAAGGTTTACTTGATAGTAAAAAGGAAGCTGATGCTGAAACAGCATTAAATTGGCGAGAAAAGCTAATTTCATTAAAGAGTCCAGAATTATTAAAACCTCTTTTTATCATGATTGTATTCTTCGTTACTTGCCAATTTTCCGGTGTGAACGCTGTTGCGTTTTATTCTATTGAAATTGTAGAAAAAGCTGTAGGTAAAGGTGTAGATCATTATCTAGCTATGCTAATTATAGATGCATTACGAGTTGTAATGTCGGTCGTAGCTTGTGTGGTGTGCAAGCAATATGGTAGGAGGCCGTTGTGTATGATTAGCGGTGTTTTTACAGCTTTGTCCATGGTAGGATTATCAATGTTTTTGTACTGGAAACCAGAGAATATGGTATGGTTACCATTAACTTGCCTCATGGTTTATATTTGTGCTATATCTATTGGCTTAGTTCCATTACCATGGATTATGTGTGGTGAAGTATTCCCAACTAGAGTTCGTGGTTTAGGCTCAGGAATAAGTTCTGCTACTACTTTTGCAGCTTTCTTTGCTGTAGTTAAAACCGCACCAGGAATGATGTCCAATTTTGGTGAAGTTATTACATTTCTTATGTACGGAGTAATATCACTTATTGGTACAGCTGTAATGTACTTTATATTACCGGAAACTAAAGGAAAGAGTTTACAAGAAATCGAAGAAAGGTTCAAATACGGTAAAAACCGTGGACCTAAAGTGTAACTTGTTAATTCAATTATTTTACACGTATACGCTGAAAGCGAACATTAATATGTTAAACTGTGATACTGAGTAGTCAATAATGATCTTAATTTATAAAATTATACGGTGCTGTGCATAATTTCTAAGAAATTTAAATTATAACTGTTATTAGATTGAATATTATCTATGTACATAGATAATATTGATTAACTCTTTTCTTTGGATGCCGCTATAGTTGAATTTTAGACTATATTTTTAATTCTAAGTTACGCATTTGTTAAATAAGTTGTGATAAAGGAAATAATAGTTTCTTTAGCAAATCTATTTTGAAGTGTATTATGTTAAAATGTTATCTTAAACGATCTTCTCGTTGATAATTCAAATGTGATCTCACCAAAAAACACAATATAACTAAATAAAACAATCGAGAAACTAGGACATAATTTTATTATTTTATTGGTAACAAAAATGAGATTACAAACAGTGTCTTTGCAAATAATGGCACACAATTATAAAGATTAGTATATTAACTAGATAATAAATGCATTTGGTACTAAAACTGAAGAAAACAATGTTGAATATAATTTTAAGTACATATTTATATTTTATGTATAATTCTTTACTCACAAATTATTGTATGAATTATGTACAAATTAGTTTTGTGAATACAGTTGTCCTAAATGAAATATATAAATGGTTTTGTTATTTTATTCGTTTTGTTAACCTTTTCCGGAATCTTGTTTAGGCCGTCTTTTATAAATCACGAGGTTTCTTATGACGTATCATTGCTAAGAAGCTTCATTTCAGATGCTTCAACATTTACATTAAAATCTGCTTCCATTTCAGTACATTTATTTATTTGTGGGAGAATTTACTTAGGATTCGTTATTTCTTTTGATGTAACAATATTTTTAACTTTTTTACGAATAATAGCACCTTTATCACCTTTGAAGTCCTCATCATCAATTACTATTGAAGATCTTTAGCAATGATTCGTCAACATCAGTCAATTTACTTGGATCGTGGTTTAACTAGTCTTGATGCTGGTGGGGCAAACTTTGTGAATCCTTGCTGGTCGAACACTGGGAGTAGGTCGCGGACACGAGCAGATACTGTTCCTCCAGTTACCCTGAGGACAAGAAAATGGTATCTTTATTGTTTTACCAGTTAAAATATTGGGAAAGACTTGTGAAGTTGTGATATAAACATACGAACAAAAAAGCGCTTTAAGCGATTAGAATACGTAGATGGTAGAGCTCCAATCAATTGATGGCGTTGTATCAGAAATCAGAACTGATATTATAAAGGTAAATGTGAGTTTGTTTGTTTATTACGCTCGCTTTCACGTCTACGCCGCTGTATTGATTACGATGAAATTTGGCACGCTGATAGCATATGATATGCAGAATGTGGGTGAAACCGCGGGGGACAGCTATTTCTTAATAAAATAGTTTTTATTCTGCTCAAGAAATATTCAATCAAATTAGTTATGTAGCTTTTGTTTCTCAAAATATAAATTTATTAAAGTAATTCATTATCTTTTTCTAAAAATCAAGAGTTATTGTATTGACTATGACAAACAATTACTAAATAAACATCCAATCTTACCTGCGCCAATCATCATACCTGCTAGGCTTGATCAGTTTAGCAGCCTGCGCGGGAGTGGCCAGCTCAGTAGGGAAGTACGTTGCGCCGTAGAAGTCCAAGCCATTCTGCAGCAGGATATTAGCTTCTTCGATGCTGGCGAGGGTAACGCGCATGACGCTGGTGGCTTCCTTGGGAACCATGCTGCTGACCAGTTCTCCGTCAATGGTGGTGAGCGCGCGGGATGAGGTCTTCTCCGAGGGTTTAGGGGTTGAGGTACCTGAGAGAAAGGGAATTTTAAGTACATATTGATATTTATAGGGAAGAAGATAAAACTTGTTGATTCTGTTGACTGAATAAGGTAAAGTTTGAACTTGAGAGTGGTAATATCAAAGGTATGTTTCCCAATATAAGCTTTTACCATATCAGAATAATATGTTGTAACAATAAGAATGTAATTACTAATGCAGTGACTCCGAAAACAATGGCCATGAAATATCAAAATAAAAGAGAACCGTTATAAGGATGAATCCCTCATCATGAAGGATAAGATTCCATACAGAGAGATAAAAAGAGTTATCAGTTTGTAATAAAATCGATTAGCCAGAGCGCCTAAATTACTATTAATATGAAGCTGAACAAGCAGAATAATATAAGCATTTATTTAGGCGTTTGTTTTTAACAAAGCTATGGCATGAAACATAAACAATTAAAATCTTTGTATTGCTTTCCTGGTTCCGTTTATGATGGAACTAATCAAAAATATTTGCAACGTCCGTTCTTTAATACTTTTTTTAACTTCACAAAGAGCTCCGATTGATCTCGAGGTCATATTAATTTGGAGTAACCAATTTGTCATTTCAGTAATTTCAGAGACGAGTTTAAAATTAATTTGGGTTTGAGCGCAACTTTTGATGAAAATCACAATTAAGATTTAATTGATTTCAAAGCGGTCACTTTACTTTCAGTTTTTCTAACCTGGATGCATCAGTTACTAATAAGAATTATGTTGGTATTCTTAAAATACTCTTATTGTAGCTTTATTAGCAAAAGAAAGAGAGAGAAGTCTCTGAGCTTGTCTCTTCATCAAAAGATATATAACTATTGAATAAAGTTCTCTTTATTTTAAAACTAAAGACAGTGCCTGAACAATATTAAGAGGTTTCTAGATACTAAGTTATATGTGCTGTATCCCTTCGGTTGTTCTTCAAAAGATTTGAAGTTGGCCCAACGATTTTCGTCACGGAATTTGACGTCAAAAATAATGGGTTATCACTACTATAAAATCTTAGTATACTAATGGTAAGTAGTAGAATCCTACCAGTATTACCCTCTCTAGGTGATCCGGAGAAGTGTAGGCGAACGACCTCAACAACCGAGGCATACTTGTAGAGGGCATGACGCACGTCCTCCTCGGGAACCTCGTCAGGAATGTCATAAACGTAGATGGTGAAAGTCTTCTGAGGTCTGCATGGTATTGCGATCTGGTAACCGAAAGAATAGGAGAGTTTAATGGTAAGAACGATAAAGGTGTTTCTTGGAAGATACAACTAATATTAAGATGTTGTTAGACATAGAAACATTAATTACTTACTGAAATAAGAAATCATGAAGCAAAGATGCAATAACGTGTTTTAGCATATCACTTTACCTACCTGAAGATTTACACAAAAGGTTCAAGTTAGACATGAAATATGTGGAAGAATAGAAGGGCGAAGAGATATAAGCATCTTACACAGTACTGAGTTAAAAAGAAAAAGCATAAATAAAGCCAAAAGAAGCATTCAAGATAAATTGCCAAATAAAGCAAGAAAATACTATTACAGATTCCAATTACCTTCCTATAGAACCGAGATCCCGTCACTTTGTGGAAACCTTTCTTGAAAACCATCTGGTAGTCATCCACGCTGGAAAACTTAAAGAGTATTCCAGTCGCCGTCTTCGTTAGAGAGAAACATCCTTTGAACTCCATCTTTTCGCAGATGGCGGAGGCCTTTTCCATGCTGAGGCCGTGGGAAGGAGTGAGTAGGAAGGCTCCCTTCGTGAGGAAATGTTCAGAGTCCGAAATATCAGACTCGCTCTCTCCGCCCTTCATCATAGTATGAATCTGTTCCTTCCACATGTACGAGTCGGACATCTGGCAAGGATTTGATTAAGTATGCATTAGTTTTTTTTTCATAATACGTACTGAAAAGTAGAGAAGGTACCTTTTGGCCATTAAACAATGTTAAATCGCTTCATATTCAAGACTATTTCAATCGAATCAAATTATGAATTGATTATAATTAGCATATTCAATTAAGGATACCACAGGGTAGTATTCTGGGTCCAATATTTTTCTTTATATCTCTATTGGTCACGTCATAACTTGAGAACGACTTCACCGGTTTCATCCATCTTTTTTTACGGAAAGAAAATTAAGAATGTTGCGTAGAAAATTAGAAAAGTTAAGAAAACTTAAGGGTAGGATATCCCTCGGGTACGCAGGTGAAACCGCGGGGCGCAACTGGTATAATGATAAATAAAAACACTAATAAGAATACAATGGATTGAATAAATGATACAGCGACAGTAACGATCAGTAATTGCTCCGCGCATGACCGATTATCGGGTGCGTGCACACATCGAGAAATGTCTTCGTTTCATGCCTTCCGTTTCAGATTAATGGGCATTGTTCTTTTTGTATCCGGCTGTTGAAAACCGAAAGAATTATAGGGTCCATTTAATCTTGGGTTAGGTAACGTTATTTAAAACAACATTAATAATGTCGTTATGGTTTCTTGGCTAGCTAATACAATCATAATTGACGCTTATGATGTTAATAAATCCATAAGTAATTCTTCAGACTATCTATCATTTAAAATAATAATAATAAGATAGAATATAAGGAAAACTACTCTGAATTATTTACGTTCTGTAAAGTGTTAACAATTCACAATAAAATTAAATGGATGAACATCATAATATCAGTAACCTAAAATTGTATGAAAGAAAGCAAAACTTGAGACTTGAGAATACTTATGGAATGAGAAACTTTAAGTACGCACCACCCAAGATAATGAACAGTTTATCTAAAGAACTGTAAGAAATTTTGAAATGATTAAGCCCATCAAAAAGTATAAGCTGGAAATGGAAGAGGATGAATTTAGTTGTGTATCTGTAGCATAAGTACTGCAAATTAAAACTGTAAATTCGTCAATAATGTATAATGAATACTCTTACCGGACACATAAGCCTTTCAGGCTTTCGTCAGGTGGTAATGTAAAGCCATATATTATGTAATTTTGATCAATAATAAATAAATAATTAACAAAAAATTTATACACAATGAATGCTGAGTGTTTTTAGGAGTCTTTTCAGTATATTACGTACCTTACCATAACAAACGACTTTTGATTTTGAATAAACTATATAATATCATGGATCAATAATAAGATTCTTAGAATGACTATGTTCAGACAACACGAAACTGAATAATAAATCGTATTCAGATAATCACCAGTAATAGTTAATTTAATCAATCGTATCGGTTAATTCTAACCGTCGCTGTAAATCTAATCTATTAGCTAAACTTAAATGGATCTCGTATAATTACGCCTCGTCTTAATGTGGGCGGACAGGATTATAGATCGAAATTGCCATCAATTGTCCTCGATGTTTATCCGTATATTCCCACAGATCTATAAAACCAAATATGGATGTACAAATTGGAGTTACTGGTTAATTGTTTAATTTAATTTGGACGGTGTTACGATCGAGATCAAGCCAATTTTAGGTTTGTTTTGCTCAATATAATTGGTTTGTACGAGGAATCAATTTATAGTTAAGCCACATAATAAGGAGTAGTATCGACTAACGGTAAAACTGCGGAAGGGTTACTACCATAACTGATGAATGAGTTTGTGACGATTTAATTAAGAAAATAATTACGCTATTTTTTTGTATCAAGTTTTTAGTCCTACAGGAACTTTTGCGCGTTTTGATGTTTTTTTCCCGGAGGGGTTTCTGGAAGAAACCCAGGCTCGTTATGCATATTTTGAAAAGATATTTTAGTTCTGCATTCATGGGCGTACCCAGCTTCTGACCTAGGGGGGGGGCAATTTAGATCTTTTTAAGTCCCGCTTTCAGGCTGTCTGTCCCACTGTCACCAGTGAGGGCAAAAATTTCTCGCTTTCAAAAACAGACCAAACCGCGGTAATTTAATGTAGGTAGGTGTCTATTATTTTTTGGTCCGAAGAAGTTTTTCTCTAATTAACTTCTTCGGACCAAAAAATAATACTTCAGCTGCCCTCCCCTGCCCCCCCTGGGTACGCCCATGTCTGCATTATACCATCCTGCTAATATAAATGCGAAAGTCTAAACGAATGTGTAAGATTGTTACCATTGAGCTATCATTATCGATGAAGGGATTTGGATGAAACTTCAACAACTGTATCACAAAACAGAAAGATAATATAACTTGGAATATTATATTGAATACTTTTGTCCCAGGGAAATATGAGAATCTCTAGGAAAGTGGGGCGGAAGCTTGGAATATATTTAATTAAAAGGCTTTGGCCTGATAGGTAACATACAACTGACTCATAGCTCTGAACCACTGGATGTAGAGACTTGATATTTGGAGGATGTGTTTATAGAAACCGCACTCCAGGAAAGGATTTTATAAAATTCGCATCGGAAGAGGTTCACAGAGTAGTTGAATGTATTTTTTAAGTTGATCCCTTAAAATCGGTACTTGGGTTCACAGTTATAAATTAAGAAATACATTGTTTCAGTATTTTGAAACAGTATTTTGATGGAGTCAACTTATAAAGGGGTCAAAAGGGTAGGGTAGCTACGGTGCGGTAGTATACAATTAAGGAAGAGTAAATAAAATAAAAAGGATTGTTGAACAAGGCGCCATAAGGAAATTGGCCAACGTTGATTCAGTTGCACAAATATAACGTCTCGTAAATTTTACTACAAGAGTAGACTTGGATGCAAACAGCTCTGGGCCAGATAGAATGGTGCAATAAAGGTTTGAAGTAGGCTTATAAGCATCTTAGGCTATATAAAGCTTATAAGCTGGAAATCTGTCTAGAAGTGGACTCCATCTGACAATAATGATTCTGATACGTGCATATGGATGCATATTTGAAAAAAAAACATCTTCTGTTCATCGTAATTAAATTACTACTATTGTTACAATTTACAACTTTTCATTGATCTGCTTTGACCGAAATTACGTTATTATATCCCATTAAACAGTTCTTAATAACTCTTATAACTATGTTTAAAAAGATAACAAGTAACACTTTTATATAGATCACACGTTGAGATTTAAGTTACATTCCCTTTCGAAGAAAATTGGCACCCTTAATATTTACACAATTAGTTGACCAAATGAAAACAAAACGGTAGCAATTATCAAAATTAAAATATCTTCGGAAACTATAACTTTTTTCTGACTATTATGAACAAATTCTAAAAAAAACTCGATATCTAACAGATATATTTTAAATATTTTTAGAATATTATAAGTACCTACGACAGCGTACTTCTTTGAATTTAGAAAAAACCCGAAAAGATTTTTAAAATTTTATCAGAAAATTTTACAACTAAAAAAATAACAGATCAAGAGATTGTCGAAACTCACCTGTCTCCCTTTATCGTTCTTCTTCTTAGCACCAGGTGTGGTGGACTTCTCGTCTTCTTGTCTGGTGGCTTGTTCTGTATCGGAGGTGCCTTCGGCTAAGGACATATTGCAACTGACGGTGGCTAGCGTATGCCACGGCTTTTCGTTAAGGAATGGTGGCAAATCAGCCGTGGAGGACCACTCCTACTGTTCAATGGGATTGGAGTGGCGTGGAGAGGATGTTGGTTTTATATTTATTTTGAACTAGCTTTTTGCCCGCGGCTTCGCTCGCGTAGACTATAAGATCTTTACATTCGTGTTATCAACGCTATCAACGCTTTTTACCTACCGTATGAGGGTATTTAGGGTATGAGGACTTGTTTGAATACAATCTCACCATGGTAACCGATGATGTGGCCGAAGGTGGTAAGCACACAAAGCCTAGAATTTAGATTTTTTGATTTTGATTTTTTTGATTTCAACTTGAGGGTGGTAACCAGCCAGATGAGTACAAAGTACCCCCGTGTTATGGTATTCGTTCACTAATAGGTGTTACATTTCCCCGAGTATTAAATGCTACTTTTTTTATTCCGAAAAAGTGGATTTATATAGGCTAGGCTATAGGATTCCCCAAAAATTTCCTTGTAAGAGAATCGGGTACCTATTTGGCTGCAAGCTTTCTTTTTCATGAGAGGTAGGGCATATCGGGTTCCCTCGTTCAAAATTTGGAGCAGTCCAAGTGACGGAGTACCTGTACCTTACAGAAGATTGCAGCCAAATAAACATTACATTGTGTTGTTGTATTCCTGAGGTGAGACGTGTTGCCAGAGCTCCATAAGGAAACAAAGTTTCTCCTCAGACTAAGGGGCTCTAAACCACTTGTGAGCTCGGGATCGCGATTGATACCCAGGGTGGTGCAAGTGTCTATAGGCTACTATCAGACTGGCAGTATGCATATTTGCCACTTGAAGAAAAAAAAAATCTTATCTGCATCTAGGTACACCTATTTACTTATGTGCCGCATCGATGCCAGTATGGTACTTTTGTTGATCAGCTTGGCCACCACATGCTATTATACGTAAGAACCGCAGGCACGCCACTCCGACCGACCTTAATGACATCATTCATAGGGCTCTTGCCAGTGCCCACATGTCACCTATTCGTGAATCGAGTGACTTGATGCGGGACGACGGTAAGAAGCCTGATGGAATAACATTAATGTCCTAGAGGAAAGGACAGCCCTTAAAATGGGATGTAACTTGTGTCGATACTCACGCACCATTACACCGTTAAGAGACTGTCAAAATAGCCGCAGTGAAGCTGACTGTGCTTAAAATCTAAAGCATCGCAAATGTAATCAATCACCTGAATTGACGGAGGCTACATATTTTGCTCAGGAGGTCATGAGATCATCGCATTTAACGCGATTTTTCGAAGCATCTGATTACCTAATGATTCGCGTGGCCAGAGGGCTGGCGAATACCTTGCCAGTATATTAGCATCACCATACAGCGCCGGCAACGCTTTAGGCTTGCTACAGGCAGCTGGTAGCGATTCAATAGCTGATCCACTACCAACTGATAGTAGATCAGCTCTTCTCTTTGTAAACGGCTGTTCACTTCTTTTTATTTGTGTTCTGTTTGTTTTCTATTTTGTTTATCGAGGAATTACATCATATTTTTAAAATGTATGGTCTGATCATGATACAATTTATCTTCACGAACATTTTAGCGTTGATTACACGAATGTAAAAATCTTATAGTCTACGCAGGCGAAGTGCCTAAGCCATTTCTGAGGAATCGGTGAATATTATTTTTAATAAAATAACGTTGCGTTTTTGCCACTGACCAATCCATAAAGGACGATGACGAAGCCTAAGATGGAGCACACTTACCCAGAAGAAACCTATTCACTCTGACCTTGAAAGTCCCTAGACGCCGGATGCAAGTCCCACTCCCTTGCTGTCCGCATTATACATGAGGATATACAAATTACTGTGTCCGTACTTTCGGTATGTGAACAACATACGTCTGAAAATTTTCCCAGCGCCTAGTGGTTCGGTGTAAAAATGGGGATGGTGGAATAATTCCTGCGCACACTCTTCAAAGCAATTATATCCTGTAGAAAACCGATAGGCAAGCAACCGTTCTTCGATAGTCGAGGCTCGTGTAAAGACTCATCTCCAATGAGTATCCTTGCTCGACGGTCTATTGAGTCAAGGGCGTCTAGTTGGTGCTCAGCGGATCCATCCCAGAGATGGCAGCAGTACTCCGAACTTTATATATAAAGTTGTAAAGTTGTAGCAACTGTTCAGGCATGAAGTACCGCTTAATCTTAGAAAGGTTCCCAGCTATCTAACAGCTGTTTATGCCTTCGACTCAATAGAATAGTCCAAGTTTATATTGGCTGTTAAATTCATGCCGAGGAGATCAAGCCAATCGCACATAGGCAAGGATATAGTTTGGAAAGCAGGAGCCTGGTGGAAAGGACTCCTTTCGGTGAAAAAAGACGCCTACATACATGCATGGAAAAAAGAAACATACGCGTAGATCAAAGAACCTCCTCTTTTTTTGAGTCGGTTTATTATGGCACCTTTTGTAAAGGGAATAGTGGGAAGCGTAACTCAGCATGCTGCATGGAGGAAAAGTATTTTTAATAAGATTTTTTTTTTAAATTTCGCTGGTTCGTTGCCTAGGTGGGCCTTTTTAAAAAATCTATCAATACGGCTGTGATCTTTTTTTAGCTTTTGCTATGTAACTAAACTGTTTTTTTTCAGTGGACTAAATGGGAGTCTCTGACGAATTTATATTCCTCATCCGAAATCGTCTTAATTTTTTTTTTGATAGAAGCTGTTGGTGCCTTCCTCCCTTACACGGTGAAAATGTTATTAAGAAATCATTGAACGTGTTATAAAATCGTGAGAACGAAACCATAGTGCGATTTAGGAAAAAGACAACGCCATCTAGTCATCACTATTTTAGGACTTACATCTGTGTGTAGCCGTGAGACGGCCTGCAAAATTATTAAATTGGGATATCTTTTCTTCCCGTCATCCGTTTTTAATGAAACAAAGCCTAGTTGAAGCGCCAAAAAAAGTCGAATCAGCTCGTGGAAGTTCCATGCAAATCCATTCAATAGATTCTGAGATTAGCGTGTTCAAACAGACAGACAGACAAAAAATTTTTTTTTAGTTTTTTGTATTCAGTTCCTCATCTCAAATCACCTCCGATCAGTTTTTGGTAAATATATTCAATGTACAGACACGCCGGTTCTACAGTTTTATTATATGTATAGATTTCAAAAACTTAACACTTTATTTCCCTTAGTTGCTATCAAGGTTTCGTATAGATAATAATAAATAAATATCCTGGTACACACGGCAACACATCAAGCTGTACATTTCCAGTATAAGCTGATCTCGCATTGTATAGGATTTCCCTTTAATGAGAGGTCAGCTTATATTGGAAATGTATAGCTTGATCTGTAGCCGTGCGTACATTCCTCACACACGGCCATCTAATCCCAAACTAAGCAGAGCTTGTACTATGGAAACCAGATACTCATATACTACATTAACTAGTTTTTGTTTGAATCAGACATGTTCATGCACACAAATGCATGTCCTAGGTGAGAATCGATCCCCGACCTGCTGCATGATAGGTGGAATCTTAACCACGCTAACTGGCCCATCAAAGAAGATAATAGTAGGTCAAACGGACGTAGAACTAAAATAAAGTTTATTGATGTAAAGGATGGTAGCAATTGTTTTTTTTAAAGGCGGATCCCTGTGCACACGCACGAACCGTGGGTTTCGCAAGCATCTTAGCAACATTAATATGACGAATATAAATATCGTACACGTAATTCCATTTATATATAAATATCGTAACAATAATATGACGAATATTAATGTATTCGACGTCCATATGATAAGTTCTCGTGCAAGTTATTATGTCTTCTCGAGAACGCGAACGGTGCGGTTCGCGTGCATCTTAAGTACGCCATAGAAGCTAGGCCGGAGCGTCTGTGGGCGCCATTAGGAACCACCTTGGCCATGTTCGTATGAAGAGACAGTCAAAACACATGTGTTCGTGAAAAAGTATTTTCACTGACACTCTTGTTCGCGAATACACATGTGATACGATTTTAGTCATAATCTTTACCATGCACTCTCTACTGACTTGAAAACAAAAATAATAGTTATACAGTAGCGAGCGACTCCACAGTTTTTAAACAATTTTTATAGCAGGAACTATGGTACAAGATAAACTGAGCTACGTACGATCTTCATAGGTTAAAGGTAAAGCCTTGTTTATACTGGAGATTAGTTTAATATAACCGGAACAAACCGGTTTTGCATACATTACTTTTTAACTGAAGCCTTGCTTTTTCGTTACCCTTTTACTTTGTTTGTTTGTATTGCTCAAAAGGTTATGCTCTTTTTTTCATTGAACTGTTTCTGTAAAGTAATGAATGAATGAATGAATGGTAGTATCGTAATATTAACATCAATCTAACTTCAGTTCTACCATAGTACTATGTTTTCAACACGATACACGATTTTAAAGCGATGATAGCTCAGTGGTAGTGACGTCGGATACTGAGACGAAGGTCCCGGGTTGGAAAACTACAATGAGATTGAGCTTTCGGTGAAGGGAAACATCGTGACGGAACCATAGCACGGTGGTAGGGTACTTTGTAGTACCCGCCTGGCTGGCTACCATCCGCAAGCTGAACATCTGTCGGCAAGCATCCTTATTGGTGTGTTCCGACAGCTCCACTTGAGAGCCAGTTCCTTCTAGGCTTTGAGTGCTTACCACCTTCGGCCGCATCATCACTTACCATGGTGAGATTGTGATCAAACACAGGCCTATACACAAAAAGGTACAGACTCTCTATGAAATGTTTCAGCTCAAAATAAATGACTAAAAAATTCATACCAAATGTTTGCTTCCAAGTTTATAGAATTAAAATCATAACCAACATGTTACCTCTCAAAGGTCATTATCATTTCACGTGACTTGCAAATTTCTGTTTCACGATCTGTGTTTTATGGATATATATATATCCTTTCTGTTACACGTTGTAATAGGTTCCCAACAAAAAAAAAACAACGGTTTGCACTCCGGGAGTGCCGGCAGAAGTGAAAACTTGAATATTAACGTTGTGCATTTTTGGTATTTTCGAATGGTTAGGGAATAATTTTGCACGAATTGCTTTAATTATCAGTATAAAAGTACTATCATTACACACAATATTAGTACACAAACATAACAATTTATATTACATTAAAAATTTAACACTTCAGAACTATTACAATTATTTTACATTAAAAAGTTTATCTCTCAGAAAAATCAACTTCCATCCATAAACCCACGAACATTCGCGCAAGCGCCCTGCGCGGCCTAAACGAAACAGCAGGCGCAGGCATACATTTTCGCCGCACTGTAGAAAGAGAGGGGGTTACTTCCTCTCCTACTCTCCCTCCGTCTTACGAATTTTCGATCAGGGTCACGTGACCTGACGCTAGTTTAACATTTTTTACCCATCACAAAAAAGTTTCTTCAAAAAGTGCACAACGCCGCTAAAGAAGTTTTCACTTCAAAAAACTATCGTTAAAAGCACAATTACAATGTTTTAAATTGAAACTTCACTACTTGTGTCTACGCATCCTTAGAGTGCGACATGATATTTGATGAAATGCCCATAAGTAGGCAATGGGCCGAGACGATGACATAACATCTTGGAGATGGTACTCCTCCCTCATGTTGAAGGCTTCAACTGATTTATTGGTGTTATTTTGTTGTTATAGAAGTGTTAGGCGGTACTGGCGATTTGTAAAGGTGCAGGGGCAACTGCGACCGGCACGGAAAAAAAACACGAAATTTAAAAACAATATGAATCCGTTGGACAACACTATCTATTTTACGCTGTAGACCATGAAACAGTGGGATGTGAAACTTGACGATTTGCTTGCACACTAGGCGGTAGTTAGAGAGCCTTTTCATGCATTAGCTTAGCTACTCAAAGAGGAAACGTTGCCAGCCGGCTGGGAGTCTTGCCGATGGTCGGCATGAGAGGTAGTCTCAATGGTGTAATAATTTATTAGTTTTTTTTTTTCGTTATTTTTATACCACTAAGTTGGCAAACAAGCATACGACCCGCCTGATGGTTAGCGGTTACCGTAGCCTATGGACGTTGGCTTCACTCACGCGTTGCCTACCCTGCAGAATTCTCTTCACACCCTTTTTGAAGAACACCATGCTGTACTCCATTGGGAAAACCACGGCGGGGAGCTCTTTCCACAATCTGAGCTTGATGATGTTGATGTTATTCCAAATAAATATGATTCACCATGTAACTACCAACCTAACATGATATGATTTTTGTTAAAAGCGCCTACTTATAATTTCATAGCAAAGTTTGATCACTATTTTTTATTATTGACAGAACGCTCCGGGCGCATGTCATAATTTGTTTTATTTTCCTATAGATAGGCTTGTTTGTCACTATAGCCTCACCATAATAGGTGATGATTAATATGGCCGATCGTGGTAAGCAAATAAAGCTAAGAAGACTTGCTCTCAAGTGCAGTCGGGTGCACCAACATCAGGGTTTCCCGACAGATGTTCAGCTTGAGGATAGTAGCCAGCCAGGCGGGTACTAAAAAGTACCCTACCACCGCGCTATGATTTCCTCACGATGTTTTCCTTCACCGAAAAATCAGATCTCAAGCTCAGTGACTCGAACCCCGAACTTAGTAGTAGGTAATTAAAAAAATTTTTTTTTTGGGAAAGTTGTTTGTTATCTTGAGAGAATATTATTAAAAAGTAAAATTAGAATATTGATTCATTCATGATAGCAGCTAATTTTAAAACAGCGTATAATTTTGATCTTTATTCAGTGTTATTAAGGTCTGTAATATCACGAAGGTCAAACATCAGCTGAGCCAATAAACCGGTCCAAATCGACTCGCAACAAATTTTGGTATACTAAAAAGACCCGACCTCAATCTAATTGTAACATTATAATAATATAGATAAAGTTTAAAACAGCATGTGAGATTTTACCGATGTAAAATTTGCTGTGTCCTTTTTTTGCCTATATTAAAACTATATGTTTTAATTATTCTTGTCAGTCATGTACTGTATCAAGAGAGAACGCATGTGTATTTTGCGTTAAAATGCAGTGAGAGTATTAAATAAATAGTTTAATTATTAGTGAATGTATTTCAAGGATCGTTCATGGCGAAATCACAAAGATTTTCGCCATTACTTAAACAAGTAAGTCAATCTTTTCTTATAACTCAGAACTTAATAAATTGAAAATTGATAAAGATAAAGATCATTTATTGCGTGAAACATGGTACATTAAGATGTCAAGTGTTAATAAAATAGATCTACATGATTCGCCTTAACATAATGTAGGCATGCAAATATAAACATGGAATTTAATAATAACAATTTCTAATTTTTACTGAAAATAATAAATATAACTAATTAAACCTTGGGTGGGATGTCAAAACAATATAAAATTATAAATAAATTAATTCATATTGACAAATAACAAATTAGAAATAATGAATAAAAAATACATTAGTAGCAAATTATAATTATTAATTAACAAAAAAATCATTCAAGCTATAATAACACTTCTCACTCAACCACTTGTATAATTTTGATTTAAAACTAATTATATTTAACTCTCTTATGTCTTTTGGAATATTATTAAATATCTTGATAGTCATAAAATAACAATTTTTCTGGTAAAATTTAGTCCTACAAAAAGGTAATATAATTCTAGTAGGATCTCGCTTTCGTAACTTACTATTTTCATTATCGTTGAAATCGAGGCCTCCGGAGACCAGCGGGCGGGGAGTTCCGCCAAACAAAGAGGAAACGCTGGCAGCCTGCTGGAAACCTTGCCGTTAATCGGTAGCAGGTGCACGAGGAAATTTTATAGATCCCACCAAAAACATTTTCATGTAAAATGTTGCCAAGATCTCATGTAGAGCCAAGCTTAAAACTCACTGGATCGCTAATCACTACCGTCTAATGGGCGTTAGGTAAAAAAATGATTCACTGTTCATTACTCTTCTGTTATACAATTGTTCTTGTAGTAACGAAATGGCCAAGCCACATATTTTTAGGTGTAGAGTTTGTGAAGTTACGGCTTTTAGAATTAGGGCGTGTAGTTTTGGAGATAAAGGTCAATTTTCATCTAGTTTCTTAAATAGATTTAAAAATATATAATTTAAAATAATTAAAAAAAATTGAGATATTTGCAACAAGCCTTTTCATTTGACATGTCACGCGGTACACATTTCACAACTTTTTTTTTTTATTTTCTAATTTGTGCCCCAAAAGTGACCCCGACGAAGATACACGTCTGTGTTTGGGTCACAGAAATTCATATCCCACCAAAAACATTTTTATGTAAAATGTTGCCGCCAAGACATATAGCTTGCACTGTCAAAACGTTATCAGATCTCATGTAGAGCCAAGCTTATAACTCTACTTGCCCTTACTCTACAAGCCCTAACTTCACAAACTCTACACACCGTAGTCAAAATATGTGGCTGGGCCGTTTCGCTACTGTCACAGTAAGGTGAAAAATGAATTCACTGTAACTTTTTTGTTAAAGAATAGTTCTTGTAGTAGTGAAACGGCCAAGCCACATATTTTGACTACAGTGGCCCTGATTCTATTGTTCACAACTAAACTAATTTTAATGTCACTATGTCTCTTTCTAACAAAGAACATACGAAAAGGATGTAAGAAATTTAGTCCTGTCAAATTAGTCCAATGCTTGTTTTCAATATAAATTTAGTTGCCATCTATCGCGGTTACGCCTAAATACACGCAAAATAAGACGGCAAAGATTAATTTGACAACTTAAAATATGTTCTATCCTTTTTCAATCATGTTCGTAAGAAAGAGATGAGATGTGACTAAAATTAGTTTAGTGCGATTTACAACAGAATCGGCACCAATGTGTAGAGTTTGTGAAGTTAGGGCTTGTAGAGTAAGGGCAAGTAGAGTTATAAGCTTGGCTCTACATGAGATCTGATAACGTTTTGACAGTGCAAGCTATATGTCTTGGCGGCAACATTTTACATAAAAATGTTTTTGGTGGGATTTCACTTCTTTTTGTAAGTTACGATTGTTTTTTTTTTTTTTGAAATTTCCAAGTTTTATAATTTTTTTGTTGATTATGTACTAATACAAGCTTACATACCAAATTTCAGCTTTCTAGGACTTCCGGAAGTACCCTATGAGTTTTGATGATCATCAGTGAGTCAGTGACGAAATCGGGGTTTTTTAGGTATCAATAAAATCTAAAGTATAAGAGCTATGTTATTGAAATTTAATATGTTTAATAAGTTCACTATTGACATCATGTCCCGAAAATTTTGTTTATCTGGTATAATCCAAACCCAAGTTATGAGGCTTCAAAAAAACGACGAAGCGCTTCGAGAAAAGGTAGGTAGTGCCCTTGCGCTTCGCTTGCCTGTCTTGGCGAGGGGCACTCCCGTGCCCCCAGATGTGTACCAAATTTCAACTTAATCGGTCTAGTAGATTCGAAGCAAATTGGCTGTGACAGACGGACAGACAGACACACGAGTGATCCTATAAGCGTTCCTTTTTCCTTTTGACATACGGTACCCTAAAAACAGGTGTACTTATTATTCAGCAACAAAATATCATACAAGAGTTCTTTGCAAGTTTATTAGATGGGACCGTCGAATCGAGTACCTACGACCTTTGATAACAGGAAAAATTATACAATAATATTCACAAATAAATAAAGGTTGTTTTACACATAAAATAATCCTGTTACTTATCATTACAATATAGAATTTCGCATATTTGGTGACTAATAGCGTAGCGACAGACGCGGAATGCCAGTAACTATTGTCACAGATTAGTAACACACCGTTCCGCCCACAGAGCATAGAAATACTAATTCTGTTTGTCCCTTCTTGGGTACTTCTACGCTATCCTTCAAATACCATGATTCTATGACATTGATCTCTCATCATCTAACGGGTCTAGTCTCCTTTTGGTCGCCTGATGGTAAGCGGTTACCGTAGCCATATGGACGCTTGCAACACACGAAGCATCGCTCACGCGTTACCGACCATTCCCCCCCCTATGAGCTCTGGCGACCTCACGCGCAGGAACACAACTTTATAATAATAAATAATGGCCCTGATTCTGTTGTTCACAACTAAACTAATTTTAATGTCACTATGTCTCTTTCTAACAAAGAACATAAGAAAAGGATGTAAGAAATTTAGTCCTGTCAAATTAGTCCAATGCTTGTTTTCAATATAATTATAGTCGCCATCTATCGCGGTTACGCCTAAATACACGCAAAATAAGACGGCAAAGATTAATTTGACAACTTAAAATATGTTCTATCCTTTTTCAATCATGTTCGTAAGAAAGAGATGAGATGTGACTAAAATTAGTTTAGTGCGATTTACAACAGAATCGGCACCAATAATAATAATAAATTTATTTCCAATAACTTTTTTACTAGGTTACAACATATTTTTGGAATCTCCTTTTAAGCAAAGATTTGCTTGTGTTAGGAGATCCCGCTCTTCCAAAACATTTCGTGATAAGTTGAAAGGTTTTTTAGAAACAAAAACTTTACACAACATAAGCTGCGGTATTCTGTAAGGTGGAGGTACTTCCCCAGTCAAGCTGCTCTGTGAGCGAATAAACGCTACGCTCTACATCTCTTAAGGGTTTTTTTTTGAATGACTTCTAATATTGAGACTACAATACCAGCGACATAATATACCTCCATCATTATCTACCTGCTCTCATCATCATCACCATTTCAACCTATGGATATCCACTGCTGAACAAAGGCCTCCCCCATTGACTTCCACTTCGAACGGTTTTGGGCCGCTTGCATCCAGCGGGCACCCAGCGACTCTGGCCAGGTTGTCAGTCCACCTGGTGGGAGGGCGTCCCACTCGGCGCTTTCCAGTACGGGTCCCCATTCAAGAACCTTTTTTCAGCGGTTATCGACTCTTCGAGCGATGTGGCCCGCCCATTGCCGCTTCAGCTTACTAACTCTACGAGCTATGTCCGTCGTTTTCGTTCTCCTACCTGCTCTGTTCCCAATCATTTGGGATGAAATATTTTATAAACTCTTAAAAATATTGAAATACTCCACATTATACCTTGTCTTTTATTAAAATTTCAGTGTTTCGTGACAATAGCTGTATGCAGTAACACGATAGGTCACGGCTGCTTGGCTGGCTTCCCTGCAGTCCTGCTGCCTCAGCTACACCAGCCTGACTCCATCATAACACTCACTAAGGAGGATGATTCTTGGATAGGTGAGGGTCTATCATATATGTATAACAATTTGATCTCGTGTCTATATAGCTAGCGAAGCGAAGTATGTTTGAAGTAAAGGCTGTAAATATATCGAATGACGTAAAAGCTCGTGTATTCGAATCCTACACTGAGATGGATTTTAAGATAAATATATAAATATCCTGGGACATTCCTCACACACTGTCATCAGATCCCAAACTAAGCAGAGCTTGTACTATGGAAACCAGACACTGATATACTACATATACTTTTTGTTTGTAAATACATACTTATACATAATTACACCCAGTCTCAGGAACATGCAGACATGTTCATGCACACAAATGCATGTCCTGTGTGGATCGAACCCACGACCTGCGGTGCGATAGGTCGAATCATAACCAGAGTCCCAGCTGGCCTGTCAAGATAGGTAGGTTTATTCGCTCGGCGAGCAGATCAACTGGGGAAGTACGTCCACCTTACAGAATACCGCAGGCAAATAACTTTATGTTGTGTTCCTGCGCGTGAGTAAGGTCGTCAGAGCTCATCGCAGAAGGGGGCGGGTCGGTATCGCATGAGGGATGCCTCATGAGTTGCAGGCTACAGTAACCGCTTATCAGACGGGCCGTAATAAAGATGGGCTTTCCACAGTGGTACAGAGTACTTTGAAGTAGGTATTCGCCTGCCTGGCTACCACTTTTAAGTTGAAAATCTGTCACCAAGCACCTACCGGTGCTTCAGTAGCTTTGACCTTCATAAGACCTTCATAGTCAAAGTCAAAGTCAAAGCCATTTATTCAATTTAGGCCCGAGAAGGGCACTTGTGAAGGTCACATTTACTGAAGTTACCACCGGTTCGGAACTCGAGCTTCAACTGAGCAGAATACGGCACGAAACTCAGCAAGGTTACATTTTTTAAATATTTTTTGGACAAACTGACTATGTTTGGCTTTTTTTTCCAAATAATTAACAATAAAAAAGATATACCTAAGCATAGATACAGACGAAAACCGTCTCAATCATCTACCGGTTCTTCAGTAGCTTTGACCTTCATAAAAGGCCTCCTATGGATTTGACTGTTCCGGCCACTTATCACTAGGTGGACGGCCGGCGTAGTAAAAATAGTTTTCCCATATGTTTTCAGCGGCAGTAATGGGTATAACTCTTCTATTCGGCAGTCAGATAATCCCGCCCATCATGGGTCGACTTGGTCGTAAGGCAGCCCACTTTGCTGTCACCTTGCCGATACTAGTGGGCTGGATCATTGAAGCCTTGGCGTCTAGCGTGCAGGTAATAGAGACTATATTAATTCCAGATTCATATATTTTGTCTGAGGTTAGAGGTTATAGTAGAACTAATGCTGCGAAAAACAACCTCTTAAAACAATATTATTATAAGTTTATTTGACTTTTGTTCCTCTTTGACATCCGGCGTCAAAACAGAACAAAAGACAAATAAGGTTATTTTAACCTGTGATGTGACAGACATATGACACTAACACTAAACATATAACACTAAATAATTCTTTAGAGGACAATATTATTTTATTTATTTATTTAAAAGGCCTGCCAACAGTTGTTACCCTAATACACTTGCAACATACATACACATAAAAACTTAACTTAAGAGCACAATCAATTATAAGAAAACACCACATGACTCCTGACACATGATTACCACGGTAATAGTATCTATTATTGTTTTAGGCTCATGGCCTATCGTTATCTCCTCTCGCACTATGCTTACTTTGTTGTTAAGTACAGCATAATCATCAAAGCTTCACATGTATTTTATCATTACGAATTTAAATATCTTACATTGTACGACACATTTACTATGTTTGCACTGATTTTAGCTGTACCTATTATGTCACACCATTTGTACAAAAACTATAAAACAATCTTCATTTCCAGTTTATAATAATCGGGAGAATAATCCAAGGCGTGTCTTTTGGTATGATGCTGCCTCTACGATCAGTCCTCATCGGAGAATACACCAGCCCCAAGTACCGAGGAGCCTTCCTTACCACAGTGTCCTTCGCGCAATCATTCGGAATATTCTTGGTTCACCTCCTTGGATCTCTGATCAAATGGCAGACAACAGCTTTCATCTGCATCAGTTTTCCTCTAGTTAGTTTCATCATGACACTTTACTCCCCTGAATCACCGAGCTGGTTGGCAGCTAAAGGAAGATATGATGAATGTAGAACGGCATTCAGATGGCTAAGAGGTGATGATGAAGAAGAAGAATTAGAAGAAATGATACTAGCGCGACGTACTTATGAAAAAGATATACAGAAAATAAAAAATATAAGGGACGTAGCAACTATAGTCGGAAAGAAAGAGTTTTACAAACCACTAATAATAATGATACATTTTTATATCATGGGGGAGTTCTCTGGAGGAGCGCTCATGGCATGCTATTCAACGATAGTAATAAAAATGATAGCTGGCCCTGATGCAAACCCACATTTCTGGATGATCGAGTTGGACGCACAGAGATTCATCTTCAATGGTCTTGCTGTATACATCATAAACAAGATGAAGAGGCGAACGATGATGTTTGCAACTGGAAGCTTATGTATCATCAGTCACTTGGCTATAGCAGCATACGTGTTTGCTAGAATCAGTGGATTCCTATCATATGACGCATTATGGCTGCCAATTCTTCTGATCAACATGCAGTTTCTTTCTGTTGCTATGGGTATGGTAACCCTACCTTATGTGATAGCAGGGGAGGTATTCCCATTAGAATACAGAAGTATTGGCGGTAGTGTAAGTATATTATCAGTTGCAAGTGCATTCTTCATAATAACGAAGACTTTTCCAAGATTAGTGGATGGTATAGGCATACATGGGACCTATGTGGTGTATGCTGGTGTACTATCGTATGCGTTGTTGGTAGTGGCGTTGTTGCTACCAGAAACTAAAGGGAGGACGTTGCAGCAGATTGAGGACGAGTTTAGAGGGAAGGTAATGCAAGAGGAGATCGAAGCTAGGGAAGCTTTGAGGGACAATTGTGATGAATCTGTAAAGAAGTAATTGTAGATATTGTTGATAATTAAATAAGATTTATTTATTCATGTTTGAACAAAGTATTTTAATCATATACATCATTTTATAGTACAGCTCTGAACTCTCATAAATTAAATTCTGGAGTTTCAAAGATTAGCTTCCTGATATCAAAATCAGCAGCTCAAAAACTTACTTGAATTGGCTGTGTTCCCTCTATCTATCGGTTATCAGGTTTTCAGCGTTACCGTATCAAACTCACGGTAAGGGTACTAAAATTATCCACTTCTCTGATATAGGAAGATTCGTCATGTGGCCGTATGTGCTTGTGAAATTCACGAATCACTGAAAAAATGTTTCCATCCTGATCCTGGTTTATCCTTACTTGAATTTCGACATATCTCTGTATAGGAATTAGTGCAGCGCCTCTCGCGGTCTACTAATTTGTAGTAAATACAGACAATGGCCCTGATTCTGTTGATCACAACTAAACTAATTTTAATGTCACTATGTCTCTTTCTAACAAAGAACATAAGAAAAGGATGTAAGAAATTTAGTCCTGTCAAATTAGTCCAATGCTTGTTTTTCAATATAATTTTAGTCGACATCTATCGCGGTTACGCCTAAATACACGCAAAATAAGAAGGCAAAGATTAATTTGACAACTTAAAATATGTTCTATCCTTTTTCAATCATGTTCATAAGAAAGAGATGTGATGTGACTAAAATTAGTTTAGTGCGATTTACAACAGAATCGGCACCATTTAAATACGTTTGCTATCGTTAGTTATTTATAATGTTCACCTTTCTATCAACTCTTACCGGTGACGTAGAGTTACTCCTCACATCCTCGAGCTGCCCCGATTGTTCACAGAACACAATCGGATGTTCCTTCTGCGGACGATAGGGTTGTGGTTTCCCTCCAGCGCTACGACATGGCCTTCATCGATAAAGGCGTAAAGCGACCTCTTCAAGGTATAGGCAACACATTGACAAACCGTCTGGTATTGCAAATGCGATGACAACTTTCTTAGGTAGACTGTCGTGTGACGGGTCACTCACTTCCCTCCAATATGGTGAGGAGGGCGATGGCTGCCACACGCGTCATACTTGTGAACAGGTGCTGCTTGTGGGGGCAGGTATGCTTAAGTTTGCCATTTAAATAAATAAATATCCTGGGACATTCCTCACACACGGTCATCTGATCCCAAACTAAGCAGAGCTTGTACTATGGAAACCAGATAACTGATATAATACATATACTACTTTCTTTTTGTAAATACATACTTAATATGCATAATTACACCCAGACTCGGGACATACAGCACACAAATGCATGTCCTGTGTGGGAATCGAACCCACGACCTGCGGCGCGTAAGGTGAATCTTAACCAACTGCGCCAACTGGCCCGTCTAATTATTTATTTACTTATTAAATATAGATTCAGTCTAATTTGTAGTTTTGCCGCCGCGCCGGGGCACATAATTGTTGTCAGTGAGATTAGAATTCTCAGCAAATGCAACCTTCGGAACCGGTATTAGAGTCAGACTTTTCATAAGTGCCTGCGAAGGTCTATTTGAATAAATGATTTAGAATTTTTGAATTTTGAATTGTTTGAACTGTCTGCCTGTTTCTCAACGTTCTGATGATGAGGGTGCTGTTTATAATTAGTTTATTTTTACCGGTCCTTCCCTCTTCCCGATGTGCTCTGGCGACCTTACTCACGCGCAGGAACATAACATTCAGGTATTTGGTTCAAGCGATAGATAAGTTATGATCTTGAAATTGTAAGATTCTGAGACAAGGTCACTTTTGGTGCACATCAAACAGTGCTTATCATATATTATCTTGATAATGATAACGATAAGTACAGTCATGTAAGTGTTATTCTTGTTACGACAATGAAATATGTCCAGTTAGTCAAGTGCGTGACTGGCTAGTTTTTTTAACCGACTTCAAAAAGGAGGAGGTTATCAATTCAGATGTTTTTTTTTTTTATGTATGCATAGACGGATTTGCAAAATTCTTTATAATATAATATATAATTTATAATAATAATTTCAAAATTATCCCTGTTATATGTTTTATAAAAAAAAATAAACCGCCTTCAAAGTATGAAATAACTCTTATCTGACACTGTTTTGAAGTCAGCGAATTACTTTCATCATTATATGGGTATTTAGTACTTTCGGTCCACTCTTTGTTCGGTCCGCGTACCGAAAAGCCTAAAAATTCGGTTTATATTTTTGTTAAAGTTAAAAACTTATATCAGGGATAATAAGAGACTTGCACTTGATGAAGCGCTCGTGGTGTAGCATGGTTAGCCGTTCTTAATCGATCGGCAAAGTTAAGCTACACCTGTCGTGGTCGGTAACTGGATGGGTGACCGCCTAGTGGTATTTCAAATCGAGCGTTTCCGTGCTTCGGAAGGCACGTAAAGCCGTTGGTCCCGGTTATCACTTAATTGTGATTGATAGTCGTTAAGCTAGTTGGATGCCTCCTCTTGTAGGCGGCTTGAAAAAATCATCATCAATCAATCATCAATATTCATGGCATCGCATGTGATTCGTAAAATGCTAGATTTTCGTTGTTTTTTTTTCGTAATTTAAACACAAAAAAAATATCCGTCCGTTTAATATTGTCTTTATTTCTTTCCATATTAATAATAAAAACATTATTTCTGTACCTTATTCTTACAAAGTACCTTATTACTTCTATTATCTCTTGTCAAAGTCAAAGTCAAAGCCATTTATTCAATTTAGGCCCCAGAAGGGCACTTATGAAGGTCACATTTACTGAAGTTACCACCGGTTTGGAATTCGGCCTTCAACTGAGAAGAATCCGGACATTATGTTATTATTTGCGAACAGTACCTAAACTATTAGTCCAAAGATTTAATGTTTAAATGTAATATTACCGTGGTATCTGATGATGTGGCCGAAGGTGGTAAGCACACAAAGACTGGAAGACATCTGGCTAGTGATCTGGCTTGCAAGTACCAAGGACGAAGTACCTGGAATTCTGAATAGAATCCAAATTGAACCGTAAACCAAACGCTTTACTGTCGAAAGCTGTTTGCCAGCATAATTATATTCAGTAAACATATAGGTACTATATACCTAAGTTAAGGGCGGTTCATACGTAACGTGTTTTAAGGCGGACAGAACGGTTCGATAATTTTTTTCATCGCTTCATAGAGAATGTCACAGTGACAGAACAGTTACTATTCTGTAATCTGTGGAGAATGTATACAAAATGAGTCACGGGCGCACGGAAGGGACGAGGACGTGGCACAGACGGGACGAAAAATTTAATCGGCGACGATATTGTATGCGTGCCGTCGTATTTACCCGCAGAGCAACATAAATATTGCTCGTAAACTTAGGGTACATTCCGAATTGGATAATAGCGCTCATAGCGCTCTCAGCAATAATTTGCGTACCGAGTAGATTTCACGTTAATGACAGCTGAGAACTATCAACAATTCGGAACGCTCATGAACGCGATCACAGTATTCAAAACAGAACATTTGAGAATTGAATTAAGGCCGGGTCTAAGCTCAAATCTCAAAAATGGGTTTCTTTGAGAGTCGAGTATGACGTAACGCAATGAAATACCTAACACAAAAAAATACTGTGGATAGAAGAGGGTTTTGAGAAAAATGTTAACCGAATAGAATATTAAAAAGTGCTTTGATATTCCCAATAAAAAAATCCTACGTTACGTCTAAAAAAATCTTTCGCGTCGAAATTCTCCGTATTTTCAGCGATGACAACAATTTTATTTTTAAGAATATATAAGATACAGAATTATATTAGAATGTTAACCGGACACTTATTCAATTTAATGCGTATATTCTGTATAATCTAAAGAAAACCCGTAAATAACAGTCCATTTCATAGAGTCGACACATTTATGATTTACCATTTTCAACCCTATTCCAGTGAAGAACGTGTCCTATCAAAATCGTAGTCAGTCCGCGCCTTAACAATGCGCTAGGACTCCTTATATCTTTTATAAGTTGACTCGCAAAAAGGAATATCCGGTTTTTTTAATATTTTTCTCTCATAAAATCATATAATGTACCTGCCAAATAGAAAACCAAGAAACTTATTAGATTTTTGCAAAAAATAAATACTATAATTAACCGTCACTTTCAACGTCATGACGTCATCTGTGACGTTTCATGGGACATCGTTATCGGGCCACACCAATTCGGTACGGGTCAAATTGATTACAGCATCAATTCGGAATGCAGCCTAATTCTGTAAGGTAAATCTCACCCTATACGATGCAAACAGCGCTGCTGTCACTACACTCTTACTCAGTTTTCGTTAATTAAGCAATCATGTGAGAAGTCATGTCCGCGGCATCGTTGCACGGGGTCGTAAACGAGTATTGTTTTAGAGAATAGCAAAACATCACATTACCATAATACTGTGACGTTACTTTCAGGTCACATTTAAAACATCCATAAGTGTTATCAAAACACTTCGTCTCGTCCCCGCCCCGTCCACGTTATAACTCCGTTACGTATGAAGCGACCTTAAGATACTCACGCGCAATGCGCATACTGGCATACATGCATTACATCAGTCTGAAAGTCGACGAACACATTTACTCGTTCATTGTACAATGGTACTCAAATCGCTTGTTTATTATCGGAAAAAAAACAAAAGTGTACAGTCATGTAACTGGTTTTGGTGCTTTTCAATTAAAAAGAAATGATTTTAATAGTTTTAAAATTCAATTGAAAACATGCCGAGGGTCGAAGGTCTTTCGCCGTTTGCAAAGCAAGTAAGTAATTTGCATGGTGTTATTTTAATTACGATTCAACACATTTTCTGTAAAAGTGAAAAACGATACAAAAATAGGTAATTATTATAACTATTATTTGTGCAATTTTAGATTCAATTTTTGTTATTTTTTTTAATGTAATTATTTAAATCGGTTTAAATATATGTATATCGACATAAATAATAACGTTGTTACACGAAATATTTATTTTTTAATATAGGTGTCGCTACGGCATACCTGTAGTACTTTTTGATTAACTTTTTCTAATAATTCTATTTCTAATTTTGATAATTACGCGACGACTTTATCTACTTATGAATCGTTGAGAAGCCCGTGGCGGACGCTGATTATTATTATTGTTTAGATGACGACACGTTGCTTTTGAAGCGGAAAATTCACATCAATTACTTATGTCGGCAACTTATGTAAACAACATACTCGGTTTCCAAATAAGGAACATGATTGGCATTGCCTATGGAAAAAATCTCGGTCGCGAGACAGAAAATAATTTAGAACTTGTAATTTATTGGATAGCCGTATTATATTTTGTGCAACTTTCTTTGACTAAATAAAATATAGGTAAATCCCGGGTCATAACGTATCCTAAATGCTAGGTTACCCTGGTACAGTCAGCATCACTTCAGTACCTACCGTATCACAATAAGAATTTCATAGTGTTCATACAAACCTTCATGAGAATGTCAAGGGTACTAAAATGCAAAACTATTTACGCTGACCGTACAATAACAAACATGTTCTGTGTAACTTCCAGTTTTTTTTTTTTTTTCTGTTTATACGGCCTTTTACGGCGACGGTTTTTTACGGCCTGTGTTTGACCGCAATCTCACCATGGTAAGTGATGATGCGGCCAAAGGTGGTAAGCACACAAAACCCAGAAGGAACTGGCTCTCAAGTGCAGCTGTCGGAACACACCGAAAGGTGCTTGGCGACAGATTTTCAACGTGAGGGTGGTAGCCAGCCAGGCGAGTACTACAAAGTACCCTACCACCGTGCTACGGTTTACTCACGATATTTTCCTTCACCGAAAGCTCAAGCTCATTGTAGGATTCGAAACCGGGACCTTCGTCTCGGAATCCGACGTCACTACCACTGAGTTATCATCGCCTTAAAATATGTATAATGCTTCAGTGCTTCGTGACAGCGGCAGTGTGCTGTAACCTGGTAGGCCACGGCTGCGTCATGGGGTTCACAGCTGTTCTCCTCCCCCAGCTTCATCAGCCGAACCCTGACATACCGCTGACTAAGGATGCTGATTCTTGGATAGGTATTTATTAATTTATATTTAACTAAATAAATAAATATCCTGGGACTTCCTCAAACACGGTTATCTGATCCCAAACTAAGCAGTGTACAGTAGTACCCAACTAAAATGGCGCGTCGTGAATCTTCGTTCGCACAGAAAAGAAAGTATGGCCCCGAAGATTAACGAAAGAATGCTTAAGACTTACAATCAACCTTAGATCACTACTATAAGGTTCATAATACAGTGCAGCTGTTAGTTCCGTCTCACTCGCAAGTGACGCCCCTCCGCTCGGCGCGCGCTAACATGTATCTTCTGCGCAGGTACATCGCTAAGCCATATCAGTTGGGTACTACTGTACTATATGCAAAACCAGATTACCGATACACTACATATACTATTATTCATTTGTAAATAATTACACCCTGGCTCATTGGAGGACATTCAGTGTAGATTCACAAATGCATGTCCTGTGTGGGAATCGAACCACTGCGGTGCGATAGGTGGAACACCGACTGGCCCGTCAAAATTTGATTTGACTTTTCTACTTTGATTTTCACTTACTTGATTTTTTTCATGCAAATAAACCGTGTCCCTAGATTATAATAATAACATTCATACAAACAAGGTTGAATCATTATACAATCATTTATGAAAACATCTGTAATATCGATCAACCTATCTATCTAATAACATAAATGAGTAATTGACGATTGCATTGCCCTGAAAAGAGTGCAAGTTACATAGATATGATTTTATGTTTATAGAGTCGTTCAAACTTTACTGATAGATAAGTTTATTCTTTAACTCTGTAGTGAAATTGAAATTATTTTACAAAATTTAATAGGACGTTACACTCATAATATAGATTAATAAAAAATAGTCTGAATGCCATTATGTATTTAAATACCACTCCTTTTGTCGGTGTGCGGTGCGGGATTCACTTATGCCCGGTTTCAATAATTTACGGACCGGTATCGGTTAAGATTTATTAAAATTAAGACTCTTATATCTTTACTTATAATGAAGCAAAGACCTCAAAGCTTTGCATAGCAAACCCTCCCATATGGAAGTAGCTATCACTGGTCAAATTAGCTTATTAAATGATCTATATGCCCAGTTTGGCAATAAAAAAACCTACCATTGGTAAGCAAAACGATTCGTTTTTGTTTATTGAAACCGGGCATTAGAGGCTAGGTACAAACAAATAAATTTCAGCTTGATACATGTTTAAACAAAAGTGTTATGGGATTATTAATATGATATGTTATTAGACCAGTGTATAAAGCTTTATTATATGCTTTTATATCAGTTCCAAGAACGGCTAAAGAGTTTTTTTTTTTATGTTTCGGATTTTGTTTAAAACCTCACAAAATGAATATGTATCAGTAATAGAACCCTCCCTTAAGGCGGCCCTCTGTGGCCGGCGCAACTTCAACGCGAGCATAGTCTAAAAACTTGTTGTTTCATCCAATGTAATGTTTGACTGCGAATAAAGAGAGATAGCATCACAGCCGTCGGTTATCAGTTGGTAAATTCCGCTGATCACTCGCGGCCGCTTCGCTAGGTCGTCATTCATGATTTCGCATTCATAAAACTTGTTCCAGGAGTATACTTCTTGTGAAAAAATCTTACAAGTTTGTGAAAAAAAAGTTAGTTATTTAGAATCTCCAATACATTTGCAAGCCTGGTATCTAAATGTTTTCTTTACTTTTACAATTTATAGGTACATTAGATATGGCCAAAGTTCAGGCAAAAACGCTGTTTTTCGGAGGCTTTGGCTGAATTTGTTTCACACTTTTTTTAAATTACGCCAAGATACAAGGCTAGATATAGTACACAAGATACTAATTTGTTCAAAACATCTAACGAAAAATTTTTAACAACGCCATAATAAGTAAAGGGGTTTTGTATGAAAAGTATGACGAATTGAGTCCTCTTAAAATTTGTCAATGTTTTCAATTTCACCCTGTAGATTTCACGTTCCAGGGCAAAAATTCTTGATTACTCTATGTTCTTCTATAATTGAAAGTACATATAGAACTAACGTCATTTGTGATATTATTAAGAGTGTATTATATACTTTTGTTGGAGTTCCTTAATAAATAAATAAAAACAACGACCTGCCAAGTCCCACTGCCGACAAACTGTCCAACAATTTGGCAGATTATGTTTATATTTTAGTACCTATACTTTGTATGAATAAATAAAAAAAAAATAGAATAAATCTTTTTTCTCTGCTAAAAGCTTGTTATTTGAACTCATTGCTGTTATGAAATCAAATGATTTCAGCATCAGTCATCGGCATTACCCTCATGATTGGAAGTTTCCTGGTGACCCCCATCATGGGGAGACTGGGTCGGAGGGTGGCTCACTACACCATCACGGTGGCAGCCATCGGGGGCTGGATCATCACTATCTTGGCTACCAGTGTGGAGGTAAAAATCACATTATAATTTAGGGACTGATTTTATGGCTATCTCGTGCTGCGTACGGGCGCTTCCAAGAGTTGAAACTTAGCCAAAGAAAAAGAAACGCCCTCAATATGGAAAATGTAACCAATACATTCTGATCTTCATATCAGCTCCTTGGTGTGTTGAGTACTAAGTACATAAACTTGTTTATTTTTTTTTATGTCAATAGTTTGACAAACAGGCTGACGGCCCTGATGGTAAGTGGTCTATAAACTTATTACTGACTAATCTATACTAATAGATTTGTTTGCATTGAATAGGCTCCGAAACTACTGAACCGATTTGAAAAAGTACTGGCAAATAAAGTTAATTCTTTAATCCGATATATCTAGCTTAGTGATCACATATCCTACATTATGCTCGAACTTTAAGTAAAAATAATTATTAAAATAAAAACACGACTGCCCTGCCTCGTTTTTCATACACCGTTTGCCTCACATATATACATAAACCCTGAAAACATTACACTCCTTTTTTAGACAGTCAAAGTCAAAGTCAAGTCAAAGTCAAAGCCTTTTATTCAATTTAGGCCCTGATAGGGCACTTATGAAGGTCAAAGCTACTGAAGTTACCACCAGTTCGTAAGTCGGCCTTCAACTGAGAAGAACAGGCATGAAACTCAGCAGTCGTGTAAAAATCGTGAGGAAACTTTTACAAATGGTTGATTATGGTTTCATTTACCATTTTCATTGTTTCATTTCGATAGCTTGTCAAAGGTCTGTTTTTCCAGCTCCACACATAGAAGTAGCATCCAAAAATGTCTTCTATAATCATTTTTCAAAATTAAGATCTGAAATAATGTTATAAAACTACGATATATAAATAGAAGCACAAGTGTGCTTCTCAAGTACAACTGTACTTGAGGTAAGATGTGTACTGTAGAAGTAAGAGGTCGCATCGTTACAAACTCAAGCGTTATTGGATTTAAACCCACACTTAGTGCCACGCCATTCTAGGTCGCTACTATACAATATACCGTCAATACAATATGAGCTAGTCAATACATTATTTGCTCGAGCAGATCTCCTTTTAATGGTCTTAAATTTGTTTTTCAGGCTCTACTCATCGGAAGAATTGTCCAAGGTCTATCATTTGGCATGATGCTGCCTCTACGGTCAATCCTCATCGGAGAATACACAAGTCCAAAGAACCGCGGAGCATTCCTCACAACTGTATCTCTTGCTCAAGGCTCTGGAATATTCTTCGTTCATCTCATAGGATCGCTCCTAACCTGGCAACGAACTGCTCTCGTCGGCATGTTTTTCCCAATTTGCAGTCTCATGATGACATTGTTTACCCCAGAATCTCCCAGCTGGCTGGCAGATAAAGGCAAATATGACGAATGCAGAAAGGTCTTCAAATGGTTGAGAGGTGATGAAGAGGAGGCGGAAGTTGAAGATATGATAAATGCTAGAAAATTTGCTGATGATCATCGTAAAGAGTTTAACATTCTGGATACTGTTAAAGATAAAGCATTTTACAAGCCCATTACATTAATGGTCCATATTTACGCGATGGGCCAGTTTTCTGGTGCGACGAGCATGGCGGCATATTCCATAATGATTATTGGATTAATAATGGGACCAGATGCTAATGCTCATGTCTGGATGATAGCTTTAGATATCCAAAGAATAATAGTCAATTTCCTAGCTATATTTATAATTAATAAGGTTAAAAGGAGAACAATGATGTTTTCCAGTGGGGGATTATGCGTTGCCAGTCATTTGGCAATTGCAGCTTACGTATACTTAAAGAAGGAAGGTATATTGCAGTACCAGCATATATGGTTACCTGCTGTTTTCATTATTTTGCAGTTCTTCTCAGTTGCTGTGGGAATGGCACCGTTAAACAGTGTGGTTGCTGGTGAAGTCTTCCCCTTACAATATAGGAGTATCGCAGGCAGTTTCAGCTTAGTCGTTCTATCTGGAACCCTATTCCTAGTACTTAAGACTTATCCAGGGTTGGTTGCCAGTATAGGCATACATGGAACGTATTTAGTTTATGCAGGAATTCTGACATATGGTCTGGTTGTCACCTGGTTTCTTTTACCAGAGACGAAGGGAAGGACTCTTCAGGAGATTGAAGATGAGTTTACCGGTAGACGTTTGGTGCTTAACGATGAGGAGAAATCGTTGAAAGAAGAACATAAAAAAGATAACAAAGAATAATTTTAAAAAGAGTGGACAGCAGTTGTTGAAGCTGAAGCTAATAAAGTGAAACTGAAACCCAAAATTCCTGGAAGTTCGGGAATGCATAACGAAACTTTTATAGTCAACACTAAATTTTAGTTAAATATGCATCTGAACATCCGATAACTAGTTATTATAGAAGTAATTGGTATGAAAATGAACAACACCAAAATATGAATTGATAATATGATAGCTTAACTGTTGTGTCTTTAAATTACTAGAATTAAAGAGAGATTTTGTGCTCGTACCTAAATGTTTTGGTTCAAAATGATACAACCCGTTAGACGTCACTATTATCCACTTGGACTATTCCCTAGTATTATAATTTATTATTAGTATTATTGGTAATACTGAGCATACCTCTACTGAGAAATGACAATTCCGCAACTTGTAGGTACAAACAATCACAGCACCTAAATGTTTAGTGTGTACTTGACTTAGCCAATCAGAGCGCATTGACGGTGGTGAAGTATGTTTCCTCATGATGTGTTCTTCACCAAAAGCTCTAGCTCATTGTAGGATTTCAACCTACGATGTTTGTAATTATATTTGCCTCTGTAATATCTTCTCCATATATTATTAAGTATTTCTTTTTTAGTTTGGTAATTTTCTTATAATCTGTATAACAAATTCCAGTAACATTAATATGGTCCTATCCACGGAATAATAAAAACAAGTGGAAGTGCGAAGTAGGCGTGACTCGTGTCGCCACTATTAAGCGTTGTTACGCTTAATCAACGCATATTTGATCCCAGTCGTATCTAACCACTATGTCTTGTCGGTAGTCCGTCACATTCTTTGATTTCCATAAATATGCCGTATTGCTCAATTTTGGAGTGCAAGAATGATAGTAGGAGAAAAAAACTTAATAATGGAGGTGTTTCGTACCATCGGTGAGTACAATTTAATACATAATCAATAAAAATCTAATTATTTCAATTCACTATTAAATTAATAGAAATTCAAGCTAAAATCAACCTTATCACTTAGAAATTAAAGTTTATTTTGGTTTAATGTCATCATCTATTTTATTCTCGAAAGTTCTTCGCTATTCAATTAGTGATGTAGTCAGGTTGATTGGATGCTGGTTTTATCGACATGAATATTTGGAACAAAATATGAGCAAAATTTAATAGACTGCATATTGTCACATTTAGCGTGTCATTTTTTTTAACACGCTTTTATTAGCTTCACCTGTATGTATGTATGTATGCATGTAATGGAATTTTTAAACGTAATTTTCATCGACTTCCAGAAGTCTGATTAAACTGAAACTTTGCACACTTATCTATCAAGTACCGATGACAAAACAATAATTTGGTACCATCGAGCTGATCTGATGATGGATCCGGAAGGTAGCCAATGGAACTCGATAACGAAATAACGTATGTTAGCCGTGTTTGGACTTTTTGGAATCGTCTTGAGATGTATTTTGACCGTATAGGGTTTTCAGGGTCTGATGATGGAGTAGGAGGGTAGGCACTGGATTTTCATAACGGAGCAACGTATCCTAGCCATGTTTGAGGTTGTTGGAATTGTCACGAGATGAACTGTGACCATATATAGTTTTCAGGGTCTGATGATGGAGTAGGAGGGTAGGTACTGGAACTCCATAATGCAGCAACGTTTCCTAGCCGTGTTTGGGCTTGTTGAAATTGTCGTAAGATGAACTTTGGCCATATATGGTTTTCAGGGTCTGATGATGGAGTAGGATTGTAAGCACTGGTACTCCATAGTGGAGCATCGTATCCTAGCCGTGTTTGAGGTTGTTGGAATTATTATTATTAGTTATTGTCACGAGATGAACTTTGACCATATATAGTTTTCAGGGTTTGATGATGGAGTAGAAGGGTAGGTACTGGAACTCCATAGTGGAGCAACGTTTCCTTGCCGTGTTTGTGCTTGTTGGAATTATCGTAAGATACACTTTAACCACATATGGTTTTCAGGGTCTGATGATGGAGTAGAATTGTAAGCACTGGAACTCCATAGTGGAGCATCGTATCCTAGCCGTGTTTGGGGTTGTTGGAATTGTCGTGATATTAACTTTGACCAAGTATGGCTTTCAGGGTCTGATGATGGAGTCGGAGGGTAGGCACTAGAACCCCATAGCAGAGCAACGTATCCTAGGGTGCATTTTGGCCATATATGGTTTTTAGAGTCTGATGGTGGAGTGAGAGGGTAGGCATTGAAGCTAAATATTTATTATAAATGAAGTGAGATTGGGTGAAAAAATGGTATAAGTAGTTTTTCTTGGTCTGACCATAGATTGTAGATTGCAGCGAGGTGCTCACCTGGTAACCTTAAGTTAATCTCTGCTACTTTTTCAGTCACAAAAATAAGGCAACTGAAAGACATATACAGCCAGATCAATATATTTTGCATATTTTCATAGTCTAATGTCTTACGGTGTTTTGCTGTGGGGGTATGCCGCAGATTTGGAATACATTTTTGTATTACAAAAAAGGCCAATTCACGCTATCTACTGTTTGGGTTCTCGCGAGTCTCTACGAAATATGTCCGGAAATTAATATATTAACTTTGCCCTCACAGTATATTTTTGAAAATATTAAAATGTTCTAAAACTAACCTGGGTCAGCATGCTTCTTTAAATCGACTTTAAAGTCAGTATAACACCATGTATCGGAATAACCATAACATTGACATCTTCTCAAACGTGTTAACAAACTTTAAGTTTATAATATTTACATGTCTTTTTGTATTTTACCATGTTGTGATATCCTATAATTAAAATAGCACTTAGCTTTGAGTATTGTTTGTGACCATTGTATTCTTTTCTTTAGTGTATGTTAAGTTGGCTGTCCTTATAAATAAATAAATTATGTATGTTCGTAAGAATAGTAATTTGTACTCATAATGTATAATAGATGACTTTTGATTATGAGACAGACGCGGATGGCGACTTCATTTTATACTTATTGTAATAATTTTATTCAATTACCGGTGGTAAATTTAACTGTATACAGGTTGTTGTTTTGGTCGGCGACAAGCGACCCAGGAGCGGTAGTACAAAATATATATTCCCCAAAAATTTACTTAATTCCGTTAAATACTGTAAATATGTTGAGAAATACCTTATTCAATTTGAAATAAAATTACCGCAAAGTATGGTTACTAGGCACGTGCACAGACTAGAGCTAGGCGCAAGCCGCCATCGCCCCACCCCTTCACTCCCTCGTACTCCCGTTGAGTATTATGTCTACACTTTAGCTTATTACATGATTTTCAATTTGTTTTTTTTTATTCTTATTATTTAAAAAAAATTAAGTATTTTTTTATATTTTTTTAGCACCAGTATCATTTGTATTATCGACCCTGAGTCGCTCGTTGCTGACCAAAACAACGACCTGTATAACGTTCATAAGTGCCTTACCAGGGCCTAAACTGAATAAATGACTACATACATACATTGCAAGTAGTCTAATTACAGTTACACAATAAAAATTCTGAATGTGGCCGAAGGTTGAACGAAACTTATTTAGTCTACTAACATAAATATTTATTTAAACAACAACTAAAAAAAATCCATAAAAATGGGTTTGTAAGTTCTTTCTTGATTCGTTCAAGTTTCATTTTTGGTAAAATATTTATGTGAATTGGGCCCAAAGTATCGATCAGTATCGATAATGTTATTCAATGTGTCACCGCACTGGTTGAGTGGCAGAATATATCGAAGTATGACGCAATTATCAACCTTATGTTAAAGTACATTAAGATAATAATTGCGTCCACTGAGAATAGCGCCATCTAGGGGGCGATAGCGGAACTCGATCGTTCAATTGAATATAGATTGTTTGTAGATTACAAAACGTTGTATATTCTTTCTACGCTATAGCAAAATAAATTTTATAATTAGAGAGTGAAGATATATTTTTGAATGTACGATATTGTGACTTGAGCTAATATTGTCTAAACTAGAAACGACTAATCAAATTAATTGTTTATTGGTGTGCAATATGTGAGTATCTATTTCTTTGTGTGAAATTTGGCGACAGCGGTTCTGATACATATTTTGACACTTCGCATTTCCACTCGTTTTTATTGTTCCATGGTCCTATCCACCATGGTATAAATTGTAATTATTTTAGATATCCTAAAAAAATAAACATGAAGCGCCTACAACGATCTTTATAAACTTTAATGTACTTATTAAATTAATTGCATTTAATTGTAGATGAAATGTAATAGTAGTAGTTTTTTATACCTTTTTTTCTTTCCTTAATGTTTGTAAGGCTTTGTAAATGTCGGCATTACATTATTACTAAATGTTAGCTTTCAAACTTAAAAAATAAGTCAAACTTTATCGGCTCATGAACAAGCACGACGCGCATGCATACAACAATAGTAAATGTAACACTTGAGTCTGTACAAACACATAAAAATATAGGTATTTTAGTTGATAGTAATAGAGGAAGAGAAAACAAGACTAGTAATGTATAACAACTCTAGACCAGAGCGAGTGCGACAAATTTCATATCAGTCTGGGGCTCTACCGGCTAGCTATACTCTCCTCCGGACAATAGATGTCTCGAACATGGGAATATTGACGATTATAGCTAATGAGGTCCTTGAAGGCATGCGTAAATACTATAAAAGTATTTAATTTTCCAGACAGCTAGGTAGCCTACTACAAAGTCCTATAGTTTCCTTACGTGTTTTCCTTGACCAGAAGATAAAGTTGTAGGACAAGCGTACTGACCTAATCAAGTGTTCAAGAGGACCGACTGCTTGCTTATCAACCTCCTTAAAACAAACCAAAAGAAAAACAAAACAAAGCCTCGAATCCGAACGCTGGTGCAAACTGTTAGCATGAACAATGTACGTGGGTAACATATTTAACTGTCTCTCACAAAATTCTTGTTTATTAAAACGTTGATAAAGTATTTCATTTACGACATTATTTTAATGGAAAGCCATAAACCTACATTTATATGCATCTTGATATTTTACGATAAATTTATTGTTATCAAATAATAATATAAGCCGTATGGCGATCCCCTGTCAAGATGTTAATTGAGATAAATAAATAGTAAAACAGATAATACACCAGGATTAAATAATTAAAATTATTTATTGGAAACAATCATTTAACATTTATTAGTTAGACTACTGATTTACAATATTAACTAGCTTCTACGTCACAGTTCCACTTGTATATCAATCTAGGGTATGATCTATCTATGTGCCAAGTTTAAACCAAATCATTACAGCCTTTATAGCCACAGCGATGTGATTGAATAACAAACATTTAACCAAATTTTCCTTTTAATATCCTATTGAAGATATAATTCATTCTAGTCGTACCATTTGGGTACAATAATATCGAACACTACTGTTATTTTTAATAACTAACATCACATTATAATTTATTACTAGGTTACAGGCAATTACTTGCGTGAAAGTTGCTATTATGAGTAAGAAATACAACAGGACTAAGGTGTGATCCTTGGGAAACACCAAATTATAATACAGTATAAGATTTAGTTATTATAGTATTATCTATTTATCTTTAAAATATTTCATAATAAGCAAATATAAGTCATTTACTACATACGTTAGTTAAAACATGGTGTTATATAAATAAAATAGATGTGATTTTTTTAATCAAATGCGTTCAATTAATTGACTATGTAGGTACTTAGCTGGATTAGTGTAATTATATTTTTTAACTATGAAATTGAAGGTGATATTGTTACTCCTTTAACGAGAACATACAATGTTGCCTCTATGGTTACTCTCCAAATACTTTTTATTTTTAATACATAAAATTATAACATAATTTAATACAAAAAATATTAATTGTAATCTCTTTTACTTATTACCATTATGAAGTATAATTTCCATAAGCACTTGAGTATTATTGAATTATGGATTTATTAGTTTCCTAGATTTTCTATCGATTTTAATACTTTATATCCGATTATATTACGTAGTATTCTATTATAATATGTAGGTATTACTTGGTTATATGTCATATTAAGTACCCTGTATCAAATTTAATTTATTATACTCATTATTTTTTCTTGAATATTCGAAATTCATGCATATTGCCGTATTATGTAATTATCATTAACGAATATCTTTCTTTCAGTAGCAATTCTTTAGTATCTATATACTTAGCTACATCAACTTAAGCTTCTTTTAAAGAAGAATAAGATCAAATAACAGGACTACTGCATCTTCTATCTTTATTGTGAAGCTTCCAAGACGCTAACGATTGAGTAGATTTCAATTCTTCAACAGTCAGCTTTCTTCCTCGGAACTCATCCTCAATATCTTGCAGCGTCCTATCTTTCGTTTCTGGTAGGAAGAAAAAGGCTACAACCAGACAGTAGCCTACGACAGCAGCATATATTAAATATGCACCATGAATACCTATGGTGCGGAAGAATATAGGTACAGTCTTCACTGTGATGAAAAGGTTCGTAGAGAGGAATAAGACACTGATTCCGCCAGCTAAGCTCCTATATTCTAATGGAAACAGTTCACCAGCTATGATGAATGGTAGAGGCACAGTCCCTGTAGCGATCGTAAACATATGTAAATGGACCAATGCAACACCAATCATTGGATGATCGTACGGTAGCATGCCATGTGCTTTAGCGTAAGTATACCCAGCAGTAGCAAGGAAAGAAAAAATATTAATACCAACTGTTATAAACAACATCTTACGTCTGTTGACCTTCTTTATAACGTATACCGCAATGGCATTCGAGAAAATTCTCTGAGTATCTAAAGTGATAACTAAAAGAGCAATATTGATGTCAGTTCCAATAACGTTTGTGAAGATATCCATAGTGTAAGCAGCCAGAATGTTAGCGCCAGACCATTGCCCGAGAGTATAAATATGCATCATAATAAATATTGGTTTATAGAACTCTTTCTTTCTAATAGTCATACTGAAGTATGCCATATTCCTCTTCATTTTCATTCCAAAGGATTCCGATAGATTGACTTCAGCTTTCGATTCTTTAATTATAATACTCGCTTCTATCATTTGTTCTAGCTCTTCCTCTTCATCTTCATTTCTTAACCATCGGAAGACTTTCCTGCAGTCATCGTATCTTCCTTGATCAGCCAACCAGCTTGGTGATTCAGGGGAGTAAATTACAATCAACAGATTAGCGAATGATATGAAAGCGCAGACTAAAGCTGTCACCTGCCACGTTAAATAAGACCCCATGGTATGCACAACAAGAACTCCAGTTGCAATCGTTAAAGATATCGTAGTTAAGAAAGCACCACGGTTTTTAGGACTAGTATATTCCCCAATTAAAACAGGTCCTAGGGAGGCGCTCATTCCCATGGATATTCCTTGGAAGAACCTAGCGACTAGCAGTAAAGTTATGTTGCTGGCTGTGATGATGCAGAACCAGCCGACGATCATGGGGGAGATGCTGACCAGGTTCGCAGTTCTTCTGCCGTAGCGGGCCATAATTGTTGGCACGATGAAGTTACCAGCGACGAGGGCGAAGCCCAGGATTGACGCTGAAATGAAAAGGCACAAAATTATGATCTAAGAAATTTACGAAGTGATTTAAACACGGACAGAAAACGTTTTTGGTCTTCACTTTATATCGTTATTCAGGAAATCCATACTAAAGCTGAGACTTTGTATTATTGTTTTAACGTAAAGGCACGTAAAGGTAGTTATAGCCTGAGATGTAAAATTTGATTTTGCTGTCTTATGACGATTATTAATCGTAAGGTCAGAAAAGCAAAAGTATGTAAATAGGTAATGAATTTAATCACAACATAACAGTAACAGCATGCAGAGTCGAGCTTGCAAATATCTGAAATGGCTAGTCTAAAGTATGATGAAAGAATAGACAGCAAAAAAGCACCACAGTAATTTAAAGATTATCTTGCATACATAGATGGTATAAGGAAAATATGTGTTTGAAACCAGTACGGGATATGTTTCAAGGATAAGAGACTGTAACTGAATTTAATTAAGAAAATAATTTAAGTAACACATATCCAGGAAGTTAATAATATTTTGAATGTCAGTACTATAAGAGCCGTGAAACGTTATTGTATAGCAAGAATAAACTTTGTGGTAGGATTATAAGCTGGTTCATTTAAATTAATTATTATGTGTATTGCCCTGAGTTTAAAGCTAGAATTATCTGGTATTTTACGGGGTAGTTGGCAGGGAGCGGCGAGCTATATAAACTAAACTAAAACTAACAAGGCTCGTTAGTATCAGCTCTAGGTCATACAATGATGTCATTTTTTCTTAATTATATACACCATGATCGAATAAAAACGAAAATCAATTAATATTGACTGTGTGATTTATTTTTTCTCAGCGAACCCTTGCGTAGATATTGCAATATCCATATAAAATTATATGATTCATTTGGGTAAAATTCAATTCTAAGATATGTGGTTTTTGCTTTACACCCACTCTGAAATTGGAACCAAAATAATAAGTATAATGAACGCGGTACAAGGTGGTTTTGCGTGGTGGATTGCAATGGCAACATAATTCAATTCAATAGATTTCATTGGTTATTCGATATCGATAACGATCCAACACCAAAATTAATGAGATAACTGTCCGCCGATATCGTGACGATAATAATTGGTTCAGAGCCGAAAGTAAAAAAGTCGATAAAATATTGGACTTTCGACATTGTTGCCTTAACATGATCTACACTACCACCTCCATTCTTTATCTTGGGATTAAGTATGGGTTACAGTTATCGGTGCAAAAGTTGACTATCCACAATATAGTTTTTAATTGACCGAGGGAGCGAAGCGTCTCCGTTTCAGTTTGGACTAAAATGCTTTCGTATGTCTGTCCAGATGTCCCGCTGTTCCAGGTCGCATTTCTCAACCGATTCTCGTGAAATTTTGTGAGTAGGTTCGATAATTAATTTTTTTTTGTCAAGTCAGTTTTTGGAAATAGTTCAAAATTTTACGAACGAATCGACGAAAAAATTTCATATAATTATCGAGACTCGCGAATTCTTCAGCTCACAGAGCCAATAACTTTTAATCCATTACATATTCATTTGGGAGAAGTGAAGTAAGAACTAGGAGAAATCACAGAAATAATTCTGACTGAGTTTTTTTTTTTTGTATCAATGTTTTAATAGCACGTGATTTTTTTATGATACATAATGTATGTCCAGCCACCATGTGCTAGAACTTCTATTATAGTACTGTAGATTTCAATTTTAAGTGTGTAACTTTTTTTTTGTAGTACGCTCTACAAAAAAAAGTTTATTCGATCAAAGAGCACCTCGACTGGGGAAGTACCTCCTCCTTACAGAATACCGCAGACAAATAACTTTATGTTGTGTTCCTGCGCGTGAGTAAGCGAGCCAGAGCTCATTGGGGGGAAAAGTCGGTAACGCGTGAGTGATGCCCCGTGTGTTGCAAATGTCCATATGGCTACGGTAACCGCTTATCATCAGGCGAGCTGTTAGCTGACGGTAAGCGGTGATCTAATATAAAATAATTACCTATCCAAGATCCAGATGAATCATCAATGGGGATGAGAGAGTCAGGTTTCCTCAGTTGGGGCAGCAGGATAGCTGCGAACCCCATCACCAGCCCGTGACCAGACATGTTGAGACATACACCCAGGGTCACGAAGCACTGTAACATAAAGTACACTCATCACTGGCGGGTAATTTGGCATGGTTCCGCTAACTACGTTGCAGGTCGATGGTTCGATTTCCACCCAAGACATGCATTTATGGGCATTAGAATGTCTGCATGTCCGGAGCATGGGTGTAATTTATAATAATTATGTATTTACAAACAATAATTAAGAACTGTAACAAATGAGGGTGAAAGGGACTGGGTCCACTCTACACTCTACTCCACCACGCATGCCCACTACGGATCGGTGGAGGTAGACTAGTGGTCAACCTACTGTTGGAATTTTTCAAGCCGCCTCGGAGGCATTCAACTAGCTTAACGACTATCACAATTAAGTGATAACCGGGACCAACGGCTTTACGTGCCTTACGAAGAACGGAAATGCTCGATTTGAAATACCATTAGGTGGTCACCCATCCCGGTACCGACCACGACGGTGGTAGCTTAACTTTGCCGATCGATTAAGAACTATACATGCTACACCACGAGAGCTTCATCAAGTGCAACTACTTAACCCCATACATCAAAAGAAGTAAGGTCGACTAGTCAATGGCACCCCATATCAAGCATTTCATGACAAACCAACAATCCTCGTACTAGATAAGGATTATATAAATATTAATATGTTATTTACGTCCGATTATTGAATAGGTTACCCATTTACCTACTTTACTTTGATTGATCGAATGATTGTTAAAAATCTTAATCTATATATATAAAATTCAAAGTCCTGACTGACTGATTGACTGATATATCAACGCACAGCCTAAACCGCTGGTCCTAGAGACATGAAATTTAGAGGGTATATTCTTTGTGAAGAGTAGGTATCCACTAAGAAAGGGTTTTTCGAAATTCCACCCTAAGGGGGTAAAATAGAGGATGAAAGTTTGTATGAAAGTCCGTCAGTTTCGAAGTTAGGATCTTAAAATTTTGTGTTAAGGCTGAAGATTGAAAATTAATTTATACGTGTCTCAGCGTTTCTAATAGTTCCACCCTCGAAGCGGGATGAAGTTGTTTTGTTTTTTTTTTTTATTGTTGTAGAAAAATATGTCATTTGTTTCCTGTAGGCCACGCGGGCGAAGCCGCGAGCAGGTGCTAGTTATCGTAATAACTAGTAACCACCGCACCGACCCAGAAAAGATTTTTGCTGGGTCGGCAACGCGCGTTTGATATCCCTGGTATTGCAAGCGTCCATAGGTTAGAGTGACCGTTTACCATCAGGCGGATAGCATAAAAACCAGTAGTTAAAGCGATAGCTCAGTGGTAGAGACGTCAGATACCTAGACGAAGGTCCCGGGCTCGAATCCTACAATGAGCTTGAGCTTTCGGTGAAGGAAAACATCGTGAGGAAACCATAGCATAGGTAGTGTACTTTAGTACCCATCTGGCTGGCTACCACCCTCAAGTTGTGGTTCGCCCTCTGTACATAGTAAAATAAAAATAAAAAAGTTTAGCAATGACATATTAAAAAAAAAAAACAAAAAGCATTTATTCAATTTAAGCCCTGATAAGGCACTTATGAACGTTAACAAATGGCTTTACACCGGTTCCAAATACAACTTGAACCGAGAAGACTCCGGCAAGAAACTCAGCAAAACTACTTACTAACATACTTCCAAACTTTCCTAAATAAATGCATATTATCAGAGATAATATAATAATAATAGCCTTTTTATTTCCTATAAACCTTATAAATTGGTTACAAAATATTTTGTTCATAATCTAATGTTAGTAAATGACTCTAGTGTTAGTTAAAATTTATACATATTCATTTGCTGTTATGTATATTATTACAGGAACCCCTTGATAGGGTATAGGCCTCCTCCAAATTCATCCATTCTTCCCTATTCTGTGCAGCTCTGATCCACTTTTTTCCTGCCACCGATATTATGTCGTTCACCCATCGTTTTTGTGGTCTCCCCACTTTTCTCTTTCCTTGTGGCCCGTTCCATTTAGTGCTCTTAAGAGTCTATCTCTGGTCGGTGTATCTCGCTACATGACCGGCCCAGTGCCAGTGCTTTAGTGCTTGATGAAGTGCATCTGTAAGCTTTGTCTTTTTTCTTATTTCATGACTTCTTATTTTATGAATTCTCCTTAGGCTAAGTATGCTTCTCTCCATTGCCCGCTGACAAACAGAGATAAGTGGAATCATATCTTTGATCGAAGTTACGTTACTTGTTAAATAATCGCAACCTTCTCATCTATATCTTGTTTATTGATAATAAATGATAAAGCTGCGGAAACCTGCCACTGATACTGACGTTGAAGGCCTTTGAAGAATTTGCAAAAAAGATTGCAATCTAATAAGGCCCTCCCACACGTAGCTACTCAAAAGAATCGGAACTTTTTACTAAATAGTAAATAGTAACTAATGTTCGCTTCAAGTAGGTATCAGCGTTGCCAGACGTCCCGATTTTGGCGGGACGTCCCGATTTTTAGCCAAAATATAAATGTCCCAAGCGGGACAGGCTCAGTCCCGCTTTTCGAGGATAACTCGTTACTTTAGTAAAAAAAAATAAAAAAATCGATTATGTAATATAACATAATAGAAAAAAGGGCAAAAACCTTCGAGACTCGATTTCCTATTTACATACCTACAAGATTCTTCGGAACCCTATAGGAAGCGCGAGTCCGACTCGCACTTTGCCGGTTTTTTTAGTATGTACCGCTTTCGGCGATAGAATCCCGCTTTTTTTACTCAAGAGGTTACAAAATCCCGCTTTGCCCGAAAAAATATCTGGCAACGCTGGTATCAGTTATCTGGTTTCCATAGTACAAGCTTACTCTGGTTTTATATTAAAGTTTTTTTGTTTGTTGGTTTAAACGCGTTAATGTTTAGAACTACCAGTCGGATTAGAAAAATTCTTTCACTATTTGGAAGGTAAATAAAATTATCCCCGATTGTTCTAAGCTACTTTTTTACCACGAGAACGCGAGTGAATCCGTGGGGGACTACTAGTTAACTCAATGACATACTAAACATAATCTTCAACCTGAGAATGGAAGCCCACTACCTTTGGGAGAGGTAGAGCATAGCGTTTATTCGCTCAAAGAGCAGCTCGACTGGGGAAGTACCTCCACCTTACAGAATACCGCAGCCAAATAACTTTGTTGTGTTCCTGCGCGTGAGTAAGATCGCCAGAGCTCATTGGGGAGGGAGTAAAGGTCGGTAACGCGTGAGCGATGCTTCGTGTGTTGCAAGCGTTCATATGGCTACGGTAACCGCTTACCATCAGGCGGGCCGTATGCTCGTTTACCGACTTAGTCTTATAAAAAAAAACCTACATAAATATTTGTGCATATTCCCTAAAATAGGGGTAGGATTAGTCATCCAATGATCGTAAAAGTCATTCCCAAAATAGAGAAACCTTGAAAACATGCACGGAATATAGGGTTGTCATACGTCCCGTACATATACGGGACTGTCACCGTATTTGACCATCGTGTCCCGTATTGCTACACGTCCCGTATTTGCGCCGTATTTTGACAATTTCGTCAATAGCCTATATTATAGATAGAGTAGCGAAAGTTAAGTAACGACAACTTCGAAAACTTTTTCATTAATTGATAATATTTTTTTCAACACACTCGCTCGTAAAATGACATTTATTGCATCGTTTTTAGTATCTTAATGTAGCTTATTACGCACTAGTGCTTTTTACTTTACAGTTTTATGATAGGTATAATCCCGATTAAGATAAGTTTGCACCTCACTGCAAGTGATATGTGTGTAGACCAATCATTCTTAATAGTTTGACAATTCACCGCTGTCAAAAAAAAAAACATGCACGCCATATTTGTTAACGTTCTCATTGTGTGGTTGATTATTATCAAAATTTCCCCGCAAGTATGTTGAAAAACGTCATATGACACGCGTTTGCATTGATTATTACACTCGGCCCGGCTTAAGGTGCTATATTCAGAAAAAATGATATCTTTGTGTGCCTGTATCTTAATTAATACAAGGGTTGGGGATCCGAGATTTTATTATATGATTTTTGAGATCTTAATTGAGTGTTACCTTGAAGGAAAACACGTTTGATAGAAATTTTCTCGATAAAGTTTAATTCCAAAGTAGCCTCTAGATAAAACTCTTTTACACTATAACTCCGTCAAACAGGCGAATTTTACAGTGAAATTTTATGCAAAAAATTGGTAATTCATTCTTCTTATACTGTGAAGAACAGATTTTCTATACATTGCATGGTTATTTTATAAACAATTTATATTTGGTTTGGTACTTACGTCGTTTATTAAAACCTGCGGCTTGCCCGGGCAGAGCACTATACACATCTCTTTTTGGCACATACGAAATCACGGTGAACGTATTTATTATACTACTCTTGCATCGCTAGGATCATTCGGCCGAAGCCTTTGTCGACGACGGACCTACGCTAGTTTTTGCGGCCGGCTCTCGTAGTTTTAAACATTAAATATTTTCGTAGCATATTCTTTATTTTCTTCAAAGATAGTATTATAGTTTGTAATATCGTATTAATTTCAGTTTAGTGTGATAACCTAGTTCAATAGTGCTTGTAAATATAAAGTCAGTTGTGTAGTTTTGTTTTTATTATTTTTATAGTGTCAAGTTTAGTGTTAAAGTTGATTTTAATATAATTTCACGTCATGGGTAATAGAATAAAGACCAAGGAAAAACAAAAAGCAGCATTTGGAGCAAATGAGAGCCAAAAGCTCGATACATGACAAAAATTAAAATGTAAGTATTAACAATACATATTAATATTTTTTTATTAATCGTTAATAACATAACTAACGATAACTTATTTAATTATTTTAGCAATTATATATTGCAGTTAGATCATTATCAGTTTATCGTTCACGTACCGGATAGATTTATACGAACTTATATATAAGTTCGAGTCCGAGTCCGAGATCAGAGAGAACATGAAAACTATGATAACAACTAATTTGTTATTATATTGGCGGATTATTATTCTCTTACTTTACATTACATTTTATTACCAAATATAACATGATTTGATTATTATAATTATTTATTATGGTGTATGGACAAATACATATTTTAATGCCTAAAAGTTTTATTAATAAATTTTGTACGTACTATAAATTAGTATTTAAAATAGGCTACAGTTTACAGTGTATTTCTTATGGTGTACTTAGGACAACTATCTCTTTTTATGTGTTATCTTTTTATTAATAATATGTGTAGGTGCTATAAATGAAATAAAATATTTATGATTCACAGGGAACAATCTCCACAAAAAAGTTACAGTCGTGAAAAGATCATGGTAAACCAGACCACAGAATAATTTTTGACTTCCTTGGTAGCGCCGCTGGCAGCTTATGATGTTGTCGCAGATAATGAATTGTTTTTCGAAAATTTGGATAAGCAGCAGTCCTCCAAAGTGAATTTGGAAGTAAGTGAGTATGTATATTTTACACCTACTTAGGTCTAGCATTATCCGTTAGTTTTTAGTATCCGGATAAAACAAATATTATTTTTTTAGAGGTAAAACCGGTTAACCGGTTATTTAAATGTTCACTCGTTTTTTTTTCCACGTTATTTCTATAGCTCGAATTATAGATAATAACCGTGCCAAAGATTAAAAAATCGTAAATAGGAATTATTGTCAGTTAAAGTTAATAGAGTGGGTATAAAATAAACATCAATTTATTTTTTATTTTTTTTACTGTTTATAGGCTTGTGTTTGACTGCAATTTCACCATGGTAAGTGATGATGCGGCCGAAAGTGGTAAGCACACAAAGCCTAGAAGGAACTGGCTCTCAAGTGCAGCTAACGGAACACACCGAAAGGTGCTTGGCGACAGATTTTCAACTTGAGGGTGGTAGCCAGCCAGGCGGGTACTACAAAGTACCCTACCACCGTGCTATGGTTTATCATCAACATTATCATCTGGCTGCCCTATTCCCAATCATTTGGGGTCGGCGCAATATCTATGTTTTTTCCATTCGTATCTTCTATCCGTTATACCAAAATTCACTCCTTTCATACTCATGTCATTTTTCACAATATCCATCCATCTCTTTTTCATCAAATTGATAATAAAGATAAATCTACAGAGTTAAATAAACTATTATTTCCATGGTTTATTTAACTCTCTTTATATAGACTACGCGGTTCGTTGCTTTTGATTTTATTTTGAATGACATCATAAAAACATAATATTTGCTTGGTTTTTAATTGCTATGAGATATAATGATAAAGTCATTATATCTCATAGCAATTAAAAACTAAAATGTTAAATAAAAATTAGATCAGTAATGAAGAAACATGATGTTTATTTAAACATTTATTAAATTATGTTTCGTATGTTATAATAATCATTTCACACGTAATATTATGTTACATAGCATATTGTAGCAGCACAATAACTTGCGTGTACACAAACACGTGATTATTATTATACGAATGTTTTCTTGCCTGTTCTTCTCAGTTGAAGGCCGACTTACGAACTGGTGGTAACTTCAGTAGCTTTGACCTTCATAAGTGCCCTACCATGGCCTTAATTGAATAAATGGCTTTGACTTTGACTTTCCTTAGATAAAAAAAACATTACTCAGTCTTTGTTGTCGTGCAGACGGTTAAAAAATAACACCAATCAGTCAGCTTGCTGTCTGGCAGATACATAAGAGCCTTCGTTGACAGTAGTTGCTCCGACAGCATGGCGTTCCACGAGGCTCTGAATTATCCCGGACACTGTCCTTCCAGCATATCAATGATATAATCTCTATCAGGCGGGCCGTACGCTTGTTTGCCTAAGTAGTATATTTTTTTAACATTCTTTATACCTATCATAAAAAAAAATTATTATAAGTTATTTTCTTACCAGCTCAACACACTTCAATTCATCACAAAAATACTCACTGCATTGGAGTCAGTTTAAAAAACGGCGGCTAATCTTCCTTTTTCCAAACAAAGAAAGAAACCGAAAAAAATCGAAACCGTTTTTTTTTGTTGTTCAAAACCATACCTAATAACCGGTTTTCGATTTTCGGTGAAACCGGTTTGCATTCCCTAATGTGTGGAATTTTGGTAATTACAGACGAGGCAGTATTAAGGCGAACGCGATAACAGAGCCGAAAGTGTAACGATCAATACACACGCGTATCATACGACGTTTTTCAACACACTTGAGAGGAAAAAACAGACTTGTATTTCTTGGAGTACATTTTTGATAATAATTAACCACACAATGAAAACGTTAACAAATATGGCGCACAGCTTTTGTTTTTTTTTTTTACCGCTAAGCTCTGTCAAACTATTTTACCCGTTTAAATTAAGAATGATTCGTCTACACACATATCAATTACATTGAGGTACAATTAGGGCATCAGAACCGGGAATTCCCGGTTCTGAGGGTTGCAATAAGAACCGGTTCTTAAATATAAAGAACCGGTTATTTCGGGTCTTTCGGTTTCTTTCGATTAATTTTAAAAGGTCGTTTAGGATGGATCAGTAAATTTCGTAGAACAATCAAAACACACTATAGGTGGTTAGTGTCGCAGCATGAAGCTACTTGTAGCGATTAAATAATGTTAATAAAGCAAAACGGCAGCTTGTGAAGAGCCATTTAACGATTTTTAATTGATTATGTGTATAATTATTAACTATTATTAATTGATTATGTGAATTATTATGTATCATTGAAATTCCTATTATGTTCCTAAAATTTAATAATACCTATAAGTAATTTATTGTTCATCATCTACATATCCTGTTCCCAGCTATTTGTGATCGATGCAAATTGTTTGCTTCTTCCATTTTGCCTTTCTATCCGACATATTAGCATTCACTCCTTTCTTATTTACACTTCCCGTGTATTCAACCACTTCCATATTCATAACTCTATTACTCACGTGGCTTTCATTCCTCCTCATAACATGTCCATACCGCTACTTTCAAGCTTCCTCTTATGTACTCATTATTTATCATATCCATTCTTGTCACTCCATACATCCATCTCAACATAATCATCTCAGCTGCATGTCTTTCATTCATTTTCTATACCTAATGCCCAACATTCTGAACCATATATTAAGACTAAGACATGTCATCACGGACTATATATTTGTTTGACCTTGGATCACATGTTTACTTTGTGACCTGTCGTCATTTCATCCAATCTACATCGTTCTGCATTTGTGAACCGAGGTACCAGAAGTCGTAGAAGACTGGTACTGAAACTCCATCAAGTAAAATAGACGCGAAAATAGAAATACTGCCAAAATCGCAGACATGAAGCAATATTGCTTCATGATCGCAGAACATATGTTCAGTTTTAGTTCAGCTAATTTTCAAGCTCTCTCCAGCTCTTGTAGCCATTTCAACATCTACTCTTTCAACGACAAATTATCCATTACCACCAGGAAGAGATAAGGCATCATAGCAGACCCTTAGTGTAAGCCGCCACCTAAATTTAACGTATCGTTATCTATAAGTACAGTAGTACCCAATTAATATGGCTTACCGATGTACATGCGCCGAAGATACATTTTCAAAGCGCGGGAAACGCTATTGGTCAGCAGCTGCCGCTATGTTAGCGCGCGCCGTGTGGAGAGGCGTGACTTGCGAGAAACGGAAACGGAACTAACAGCTGCAGTGTATTGTGAACCTTAGATCTCTACTATAAGGATAGTAGAGATCTAAGGTTGATTGTAAGTTTTAAGCATTCTTTCGTTAATCTTCGGGGCCATACTTTCTTTTCTGTGCGAACGAGGTTCACGACGCGACATATCAGTTGGGTAATACTGTAATTTGTTATGTAAGGTACATTTTTATTTAAAAAAAACTAATATAAATAAAAAAACTGGTTTGGTAAAAGACTTGATTACATTTATGTTATTTTAATCAAAAGCTGTGATTCAGAAATCACTGTTTGATTGTCATTCTACGACATATTCGAACATAGAAAACTATTTTATTGTTATTATTATACTACCTATAATGTTTTTGATCATAAATTAATTAAAAGAACAAAAGTTTATATCGAATAATAAATGGAACCGAAAGAACCGAAAGAACCGGGTACCCGGTTCTGGATTAGAACCAGAACCGAAAAAACCGGTTCTCAAAATATGGCCGGTTCTCGATGCCCTAGGTACAATCTTAACATAATTAATAATAATAATACTACATTGCCTGTGTCACAGAGCGCATTGACTTCTTGAAGCAAAAAGTTTATGCGTGGGTACGCCGTATTCGCCGCTACAGAGAGCGTGTGGATCGATTCCAACAGAATCACTTCTTCCAGAGTGACCAGAGGAAGGTATACCGAAAGTGGGAGGAAACCGACCAACGTGTGTTGGATGGACAGCTGCCAAGTGCTACTGCCATGATTAATTTCTGGCGTAGTATCTGGTCAATGCCTGTCCAACACACCGAGGGTGATTGGATGAGTGTTGTCAAACGTGAGTGTGAGTCCATCGAACCAATGGAGGCCATTACCATCAGCCCCAATGACATAAGTTGTGCAATCCGCACGACCCAGAACTGGAAAAGTCCTGGGCCGGATGGATTGCACAACTTTTGAATAAAGTGGTTTCGATGCTCACACGAACGGTTGGCAACGCAATTCCAACAAGCTCTTGAGTTTGGTTCCCTGCCAACTTTCCTACAACCGGTGTTACCTCCTTGTGATAGTACCACGGAAGCGAAAAACTATCGACCCATCACGTGCTTGCCTACACTATACAAGCTCCTTACATCCATTTTGAGAACAAAAATTAATACGCACATTGTTTCGAACAACGTTTTGGCCTCCTCTCAAAATGGATGTAGGGTTGGGTCCCGTGGTACCAAAGAGCTCCTCCTCATTGACATGACAATTTGCCAACAGGTCCGCGGGACAGGTGAGCCGTCTCGGCTGCCTGGATTGACTACAAGAAGGCATTTGATTCGGTGCCTCACTCATGGCTGGAGAGGATCTTGGAACTGTATAAAGTTGATACAGCTTTAAGATCCTTCTTAAGCGCATGTATGAGGCAGTGGATCACAGTCCTTCATCAACCAGGTGGTGGTGATGGCACCTCTGGCACGCAAGACTTTATAAGGATTCAGCGAGATATTTTCCAGGGTGATAGTTTGAGTCATCTGTGGTTCTGCCTAGCTTTGAATCCGCTCAGTACTCTGCTGAAGGATTCAGGACTAGGCTGCCGGCTTCGGAGAGGTGGTGAGAGCATTTCTCACCTGTTGTACATATGGATGACCTTAAACTGTTTGCACCAAAACGTCAGAACTTGTTGGAGCTACTGAAGATTACAGAAGTGTTTAGTAGCGCCATCAAGATGGAATTTGGTATAGATAAGTATGCGGTCATGCATGTACAGCGGGGGAAAGTCGTAAATTCGAAAAATTTACAGGTTTCTGAGATAATGTCTCTCAGATCTCTCTCCGAAACAGAAACCCATAAGTACCTTGGTATGTCACAGTCGTTGGGTATTGTGGACGGGGACATAAAGCGGGCGGTGAAGGAGCGCTTCTTCTGTCACCTGACAAAAGTACTGAACAGTCTATTATCGGGTGGCAACAAGGTGCGCGCCTTCAACGCCCCTGCTCACATACTCCTTTGGCATACTAAGGTGAACTCAAAGTGAGCTAGACGCCCTGGATAGAAGGGCCCGTCTTCTGCTCACAACTCATCGCATGCTACACCCACGCTCGTCTGTTAAGAGATTGTACATCCCGCGTAAATGTGGAGGCCGTGGCTATTTAAACGCCAAGGACCTCCACAACCGCGAGGTGTGCAGTCTTAGGAAGTATTTCCTTGACAACGAGTGTGGGATGCATCGCGATGTGGTGGCAGTGGATAGGAGCCTCACCCCATTATCCTTGGCAAACGAGAACTGGCGCAAACCAAAGGTGCTAAGTATCGACGACCGCAGGGACGTATGGAAGAGTAAGGAGCTACACGGGCGGTTCTACAGGGCCCTAACAGTGCCCGATGTAGATTTGCTCGCGTCAGTGAACTAGCTATGCTTTGGTGACCTATTTGGGGAAACCGAAGGTTTTGTCTGTGCAATTGCGGATGAAGTTATCAAGACGAATAACTACCGAAGATATATCCTGAAGGACGGTACGGTCGACATCTGTCGAGCATGCCGCATGCCGCTCCTGGACGCCGTCCCAGAGATTCACTCAGGCATATTATCTCCGGCTGTTCTCATCTTGCTAACGGTGAGTACATGCACGGACATAACCTAGTAGCCAGAATCATTCACCAGCAACTTGCTCTTCGATACGGCCTTGTATAGTCCGAAATACCGTACTATAAGTACGCACCTGCGCCAGTTCTCGAAAATTGTCATGTCACGCTCTATTGGGATCGATCTATAATAGTACTGTCCGTGATGAGAGAGCACGATATGAGGCTTATTAGCCTCATATCGTGCTGACAGATCGATCGAAGCGCCGGGCAGTGCTCGTTGACATCACTATCCCCCATGACGAGAATCTCGTGAAGGCCGAGAAGGACAAGCTCAGCAAGTACCTTGACTTGGCTCACGAGGTAACCGCCATGTGGGATGTTGATTCGACGATCATTGTTCCGATAGTTGTTTCGGCGAACGGTCTCATAGCGAAGAGTCTCGACCAACATCTTAAGAGGCTTTCGCTAGATGGCTGGGTCAAGGGTCAGATACAGAAGGCGGCACTCCTGAACACGGCGCGCATCGTCAGGAGATTCCTCTCTCTGCAGCCCTAACCATCGCACCGGTAGCTTGGGCCCTACCCCGCTGCCGGCGGCACACTAAGATTAGGTTTTTTTATACCATTGTTAGATTTTGTAAAGATATTCTTTATAATATTTTTAGATTAGATTAGATTTTTTATAATATTTTTGATATTTTATACTAATGTTATAAAAAAAATATTTTAAGAATCAAAATAAATAAAGTGAATAATAATAATACACAGTTACAACAGTTCCCATAATACTATCATCCACTGGTATTGTACCTCATACTTTTCACACCAGGCTAAAAATACTCGGAATCCATAAAATGACATACATCCAACTACAAAAAGCCGTTACCTTGAACACATGTAGGATAGTCCGCAAATTCTTGACAATAGACCAATAATATCACACAACAAACAAACACACACTCATGAACACTTTACCCATTTTTTTCTTTTGGCCAAAAGCCCGCGATAAAATGTAAATACCCTACCAGTAAGTAGGAGAAATTTAAAAGAAAGTAAAAAAATAATAATAATACGTATTACCAAAATAATTGTTTACAATGTTTCTTATTTAATTGGGATTATACCTATCATAAAACTGTGCGGTAATGTAAAGTAAAAAGCACTAGCTAGTGCGTAATAAGCTGCATTCAGTTACTAAAAACGGTTCAATAAATGTCACTTTACGAGCAAGTGTGGAAAAATAAATTATGTCCCCAGTCCTCACAGCTCATATATTATATCCTCATTGCTGAGGTTTGAACTTCTCCTTACATAGAACTTAACGCCATTTTTAATAGACTAGTTAGCCTTCGTGTTAAATTTGTAATGAATATTGTAACCTTGTTTCAGAGTACATTGAAAACTTCAGTAAGTTCAGTCACAGATTTGTTGAAATACAATTTTTTTCAACGAACTGTTGAAAATTTCTAGGCATGAGTCAATGCTTCATTGTGGCTTCAGTACTAATGTGATTATTTCAGAATAAACATCAGGCCTTACATCGATTTTTACGTTATGTTGCTCACTATGTAAAAAGACTTAAGATACGAAATACCTCCAACAACTTAGATAAGCTGCAGGTTGTGGAGCTGTAAAATTAAACCAATTTTCAGCTGCTCTTGATCTAACACTAATGTCAGAACTGAATTATAAAGCAGCCCAAGATGATAAATAAAGATAATTAAAATACATAATTCGTCTTTCTCCTATCCTATCCAAAGGTATACCTATCTACGACACAGACACTGATGATTGCACTAGTATTTGCTTTTATTTCAATAAGTAATAACTTCGGGAACAGGGTGAAAGCTAATTTATTGAATATTTAAAATGTATAGTATAGCATTTACCTCTAACAGATTTTACCTAAATAGTTTATTTCATAAATCTATACAACGTTTAACAAAAAGGGTATATATAACTCTCCGACAAGGGATAATTACATCAGGTAGTTAGGTATTTAGGTAGCATTCACACCAATTGAAAAATTAACTGAAAAGAGAAGAACAAGCATTGTAACCTATAGAATTATGAATATTCTTGAGTTTTATAAGGTATTGCAGGCGGGGACGTGTTATTATATGTATGTATATATCTATATGGAAATGACTACAAGCTTTTAGGGGAAAGTGGGGGGGATTCGTACACTTTCCACTTCGAGCCCTATAGCAGAAAAAGTAAACGCTATTTGAAAACAATTTGAGCATTGCTAGATTGCTTGTATATTTGCCTACAATATTCCCTTAGACGACTAGCTCATAGAAAGAAGTGTGGACAAGCTATGACGATTTAAAAAAAAATCGTACGTATGTACCCCCACACACGGGGTAGCTTCGTAAATGTGTGTATAAGGGGTACCATAAAAATTAAACTTTGTACTCAGTAGGATTATATTTGGTAATCACATGACCAACATAGTGTTTGAGAGACTTTTTCTTTTCGAACTTCACTAGAATAAAGCCTTTCTCTTTCACGAATTCCGTTATATTATAACTAGAGTTTCGTTCTCCACATCAGATCCTTCAGCAATCTCTTCAATGGGAGGACAGGAAATTTCTCTTAAACTCATGTCAGTCTCATCTTCACTTTCAGTATCTGTACTTTGCTTCTTAACCAAAATTTAACGTACATTATAGGTATATTCGTACAGTACTATTCATACTACAATCTAGCCTTAATATTAGGCTAATAAGTAATTTAAATTTAACATAAACTTCGATATTGACCATAATTCAACTAATATATTGAAAATAAAAATAACTGCTGACATTATCTTCAAGTAAATGTCGAAATAATAAACTTAAATATGTACCCAAACAGCACAAAGAATCAGTTTAATACACTTATAGAGATAAACACGTTTAAAGTTGCATCCAAAAATTACTTTCGCGAAGCAAAAACTCGTAACATCCTGTCACATCGAAGCCGGCGGCCGCATTGGCAAGCCACTCCGCGGTTAGATTATGTGTGTGAGTGGGCATTACACACACAGATACGAAGGCGCCACTATGTTGCGTATTCGAATTATGGCCATTGCACGAATGCTATATGCTAATTGCCCGGTGTACGAATCCCCCCCACTTTCCCCTATTTGATATCCATATTATAATAATAATGAAAAAAAACTTCCTCTCGTTTTTTATTAATAGATACCACATAATATAATAATATATACTCGAGTTAGGGCATCGAGAACCGGCCATATTTTGTGAACCGGTTTTTCGGTTCCAGATCTAATCCAGAACTGGGTACCCGGTTCTTTAGGTTCCATTATTAATTCAATATAAACTTTTGCTCTTTTTAATTATTTATCATCAAAAAGATTTTATTAGTTCCTTTAAATAAAAATATACCTAACATAACAAATTACTTATAGATACCGATACGTTCAATTTAGGTGTCGGCTTACACTAAGGGTCTGCTATGATGCCTTATCTCTTCCTGTTGGTAATGGATGCTTTGACGTTGGAAATAAGAAGGAGGTACCCTGGTACATGCTTTTAACCGATAACATTGTTCTCGTCCGTGAAAATGGATTTAATGTCCATAGTAGGATGATGAAATGGCAACAAGAACTGGAGAGAGCTTGAAAATTAGCTGAACTAAAACTGAACACATGTTCTGCGATTTTGGCGGTCTCTCTACTTTCGTGCCTATTTTAATTGAGGAGTTTCAGTACCAGTCTTCTACTACTTCTAGTACACATGGCCACACATCAAGCTATACATTTCCAGTATAAGCTGATCTCGCATTGTATAGGATTTCCCTACAATGAGAGGTCAGCTTATATTGGAAACTATAGCTTGATCTGTAGCCGTGCGTACCTCGGTTCACATAATACAGAACGATGGTAATACTAACCGTGATATAAAGTAGTGTATCATCTCAGGTTGGATGAAATGATGACAGGTCAAAAGACAAACATGTGATCCATGGGATCTCTGAAGCTAAAGGGGAAAATATATAGTCCGTGATGATAGGTCTTAATATATGGTTATGGTGAGAGAACCCGTCAATATGTAGTTCCACGATTATACAATAAGTACCGTGTATTGAGAGATGCGAATATTAAAAGTAAACTTCTATTGAAACGGAAAACAAGGGAACTGTTGTTGTCAAAAATTGTTTGAATTCATGTGTAAAATAAAGGATAAACTGTGTTATGGTTAATGAGAAAGGTAGTGAGTAAATGTACCTACTTATGTATATGATCATGTCATTGTAGTGATTGTGTTGCAAGGACATGCTGATATATGTTTAGGTCATATATGTGTCAAGAGCGTTACGCCTACAAACTGCATTAGCAGTTTGGCGATTTTGAACTTTGTAATTTTGGTGATGTTTGGGTTTAATAAATGTTTATAAAAAAAAAAAAATTGGGCATTAGGTAAAGAAAATGGATAAAAGACATGCAGTTGAGATGATAATGTTGAGATGGATGTATGGAGTGACAATAATGGATATGATTAATAATGAGTACATACAGAGGAAGCTTGAAAGTAGCGGTATGGACATCGGACATGTTATGAGGAGGAATGAAAGCCACGTGAGTAAAATAGTTGAATTTGGAAGTGGGTGGAGTTATGAATATGGAAAAAGAGATGGATAGATCGTGAGAAAGATGATGTAAATAAGAAAGGAGCGAATGCTGTTATGACGGATAAAAAGGCAGAATGGAAGAAGCGAACATATTGCGTCGATCACAAATTGTTAGGAACAGGATATGTAGATGATGAACAATTAATTACTTATAGGTATTATTACATTTTAGGAACATAATAGGAATTTCAATAATTGCATAAACATAATAATTCACATAATCAAGTAATAATAGTTAATAATTATACACATAATCAATAAAAAATTGTAAAATTTCTGGAGTTTGGTGTCGCTACGCTACACACCAACATGCTCGCCACAAGCTGCTGTGTTGGAATATTAATAATATTTAAACGCCACAAGAAGCTTCATGTTGCGACACTAACCACCTATAGTGTATTTTGATCGTTCTACGAAATTTACTGATGCATCCTAAACGACTCTTTAAAATTAAATGAAAGAACCGAAAAAACCGAAAGAACCGGTTCTTTATATTCTAAAATCGGTTCTTATTGCAACCCTCAGAACCGGAAATTCACGGTTTTTTTGGGACCGGGAAAATACGGTTCCGATTCCCTAACTCGAGTCCCACAGTTAAAACGAATCTAACGACACCTCATAATTATGTTTAAATCTATCAAGCTGTTTAGGCTGCAGAGCGTGCCAAAGAAATATACGTATATACAAACACTCAAAAACATGTATAAAAGTGTATATGTCACCGTATTTTTTTGAAAACCGTTAGTTTATAATCAACCTAGCGAGATTATAAATTCCCCGAAATAGTGTGAACTGTACCATACTGCTAACAATATAACGTATTCATTTTCGATAGTTTATAATCTAACGTTGTCAAACCGTCATATTGTAAACTGGCATCATACTTGAACTTGAATGCGTCGGAACGCACTTTGCGCGCTGATTGGTTAAACGTCATATACCCTTTTTGTTACCTGCTGTATATATACATTGTATAAACTCGTATTGACATACAAATATACTCATATTTGTATGTCAATACGAGTACATTTCATTCATGTTCATTATTATAGCTTTTGGTAAAAAATCGTTAATTGCAAGTCTAATAAAAAAAATAAACTTATACTGCTCTCCAATAAAATATACTCTGTGATTTAAACGATGGCGGTTCGGCCTTCGTGTTTCTGCCGGCGTCGCCCGAGTCCGCCCGAACGTATCTTGCTGTGGCGCGATTTTTTAAAACTTTGATAGTTCTCTAGGGGCAGTGCCCCCCGCGCGGCCGCCTAGGCCACGCCTTTCAAGGAACGATTTATTTCAACTATATCCTCTTAATACCGCCTCGAATGTAACCAACTTTGCACACATTTATCATAATGTACTATTTGCATACCACGTTTTTTTTTTTTTTTTTTACTTCGTGTTGGCTTTTGGTGGTTTTCCCAATGGAGTACAGCATGGGGTTCTTCAATAAGGGTGTGAAGAGATTTCTTCAGGGTCGGCAACGCGCGAGTGATACCCCTGGTGTTGCAAGCGTCCATATGCTACGGTAATTGCTTACGATCAGGCGGGACGAATGCTTATTTGCCACCTTAGTGGAAAAATAAAAAAAAACTAATGTGTCCCGTATTAGTTCCTAGAAGTGATGGCAACCCTAACGGAATCGATGGTGTCTATTTATTGGAAGTCTATTTCGACATGTATCGACAGACATGAAGAGTTATTAGTTTTTCAACGCAGAATATTTATAATTTCCGATGATAAATAAATATTTAATTAAAAATAAACTTTGGGATACGCTTAACCGATAGACGTTAGAGTAAATAGATTAGAAAGAGAAAGCTAAGGTTGGGTAGCTCTGACGCATGTCCATAATGTAATTTGGCTGGACGACAAACGGCTACACATAGAAGATTGATAGGTACTTAATTTTGTTTGGGAGAAACCATAGAGTACGAATATTATAGAGTGATAGCGTTAACAACGTTACCTTGTGCGAAGCAGTTTCCATATAGATGCTTTCACAGATATACCGTACACTAGTTGATTTACAGTCAGACAAAATGATGGGATTCCTTGTCATTTGTTCTCGGTATCGATAATAAACGAAATTGGCATTCATTGGTGCTGATTCTGTTGTTTAAAACTAAACTAATTTAGTCTCACGATGTCTCTTTCTAACAAAGAACATAAGAAAAGGATGTAAGAAATTTAGTCCTGTCAAATTAGTCCAATGCTTGTTTTCAATATAGATTTAGTCGCCATCTATCGCGGTTCCGTCTAAATACCCGCAAAAGCTTTAAATATGTTCTATCCTTTTTCTAAAATTAATTTAGTGCGATTTACAACAGAATCGACACCATTATGTATTTTAGTCGTTCAAACTATGTAAGCGCACTTCGTTGCAAGGCATTTAGGCCGCACCGGTGATCACGGACCGTACCTACCTTACTACAGTCGCTCTATAATATTGTAACTCTATGGGTGAAACCATTCTTTATCTTATTAATTAATTGCATAGATACACTGCCCCACCCCACAGCTGGGCAAAGCCCGGTGTCCTCGGTTGGTTGGTATGGTGAAATATTACATCTAGTAAGAGTCTACGTCACCTCTCTATCTTCAGCTCACACGACAGACTTTTAATGAACATTTTGTTCGTTTGGCAACCAATTATTAATTATAATTATTAATTGTAATTATTCATTGTAATTATTAATTGTAATTATTAATAGTAATTATTAATTATAATTACATACCAGATTTCACACGCCGCCGCGCCCCGTTCCCGTCCATGCAATTTTAATGCATAGGTAACTATGTCATTATTTGCATAGAACAGCAATATATTCGAAGGGATTCGGCGCTGTTTGTCCAAATCATCGAAAAAATCCCTTTAGAGTAGAATACCGAGCAATCCAATTCATAACTAGTAAGTGCTTTTGCACTGATTAATAACAGCGCAGACCAATCACTGTATCTAAATATTGAATGTGTCCTTGAAATAGCCATTCAGAGCGCATGTGTCCTTGACTTAGCCAGTCAGAGCGCGAGTGTCCTTGACTTAGCCAGTCAGAGCGCATGTGTCCTTCACTTTATCAGAGCGCATTGTCGGTGGTGGGAAATTGGCGGAATAGATTTCAAGCAAATATAACGTTATTTCGCTTCTTAGGTTTATTTTTCGATGGTACAAATACAGGATTTTATTAGTCAATAGACTTAGTTGGGCCCCGAACATGAAATATTACTATTAATCGATTTAGCCTTACGTGTTTTGTATTACCTACCTACACTCTAATTTCATGAATTATTATGTTTATATTCAGTAATTTTATCTTTGTTGCATTATGTAATATTATACCTTTTTATCGTTTAGTATTACTGTAGAAAATATTACAACTGCAGTTTAATCAGATAGGTACTTATGTTTGTTTATGTACCTACCTATCGATATTTGTAAAAACAATAATTATACCTATACTTACTACAACATTATTTACATTTTTTTAAGATTATATTAGATAAGTTTAATTTGATAGCTTAATATTATTAACTAGCTTCTGTCCGCGGCTTCGCCCGCGTGGCCTACAAGAAACAAATGACATATTTTTCTTCTCAAACAAACATTATAAGCGCTCTCACTCCCTCTCAATTGAATATACAAACTATCATTATCCTAAAGAAAGCAATAATGACGAAGTTCTCCGTAAAACTAAACTAATCTCTGGGATGAGAGTACTCGAAGCGTGTGTGAAAATACTTAAATAGGAGACAGCCAGAAGTGGATAATAAATAATTTATATTGATTACAACGAAACGCCTGTCAAATTCCGATGACAATACAATATTATGGTGACAGCGAGCTGAACTGAGGATGGAGACGGAAGGTAGACAAAGTATCTTCTCAGTGACTAAACATAGAATGATGAAGTCTGGACTCATTTTAATACTTTTACAGTACCAATTACGTATTTTAACCGACTTCAAAAAAAGGAGGAGGTTCTTAATTCGTTTTTTTTTATGTTTGTTATCTCATAACTCCGTCATTTATTAACCGATTTGGAAAATAATTTTGTTTGGAAGGTACACTTCCCGTTTCGTCTCATTGTCATGAGACGAAATGTCATCAGATCAGGATTTGATTACTTCTTAGTGTACTTTGAAGTCGCTTTATTTTTTTTGTAAAACAGTTCAAATTATATAAAAGCTTTAAAATTATCTGTTTTACTGCGTGTAAAAAACCCGCACTTATTACACACGTGTTATAAAATAGTACCTATACGATACTCTTGACTTAAGCGCACACACTTTGCACGGCGTGAAAGAGACTACTAAAGTCACACTTATATCATAATATACTTTTTGGAGTTCCGTACCTCAAAAGGTAAAAAAGGAACCCTTATAGGATCACTCTTCTGCCCGTCTGTCTGTCTGTCCGTGTGTCACCACCAATTTTCTCAGGAACGGGTGGACCTAGCAAGTTCAAATTTATACCAGATACTGAGGTCTATAGTCCCTATTATACAAAAATCTAGGTCCTGATTCAACACGATAAAAAGATATGGGTAAATTTAGATTTTCGCGAAAACTTGTAAGTACCCAAGTTTACCTTAATTTTCAACTTTTTTATTTTTCGGAATTTTCCCTTTACTTGTGCTGTAAAACCTTGCTTTTAACCAAAATTGTCAATTCCAGGTCAACCGGAAGTAGGTACCCTATAGGTTTTGGGTCGAAAACCTATATTGCTGTTCCCGTTGACCTAGAATCACGAAATTTGGCAAAAAGCAAGGTCTTAGCACAAGTAATGGGAAAATTCCGAAAAATAAAAAAGTTGAAAATTAAGGTAAATTTTGGTACTAATAAATTTTGCTTCTACGATTAGCTACTACTACGATTTTGAAATCGATCCAAAGGATACAAATAATAAAACTAAAAAAATGAATACAAATCGATAAGTTTCGAAGAAATTTCAACCCCCGTTTTACACTTTTGTGGGAAAAATTTCGAAAAATCCTTTCTTAGTGGATACTTACACTTCACAAAGAACACACGCCCTAAATTTAATGTCTCTAGGACCAGCAGTTTAGTCTGTGCATATGTCTAAATATCAGCCAGTTAATGAGTTAGTCAGGACTTTGAATTTTGGGGATGATTTTGGAAAAACTGATACACGTGTCTCATAATTTTAATTGAAGAATATGTGTACCAATTTTAGAGTTAATCGACACCGAGAATCAATGTCAAAGCCATTTATTCAATTAAGGCCCTTATAGGGCGCACTTATGAAGGTCAAAGCTACTCAAGTTACTACCTGTTCGTAAGTCGGCCTTCAATTTTAGGTTAAAATAAAAAAAAAAAAATTGGGGCTATAGGATTGGCTATTTTTTTTTTCAACATTTTGTTTTTATTTACACAATAAAGTATAATACTTAATAACAAACCAACAACTTACACACGTGATCAAACTAAATTCAAACCCCTTTTCACCCTCTTAGGGGTCGAATTTCGAAAAACCTTTTCTTATTGGATACCTACACTTCACAAAGAACACATGACATGAACAAATTTCATGTCTTTAAGACCAGCGGCTGTGCGTTGATATATCAGTCAGTGAGTTCCCATACCTAACTTCATCCCGCTTTTCATATCTTCGAGGGTAGAATTATCTAAAACGCTGAGACACCTATAAATTAATTTTCAATCGTCAGTCTACACACATAATTTGAAGATTCTAACATCAAAACTGACAGACTTTCATACAAACTTTCATCCCCTATTTTACCCCCTTAGGGGTGAAATTTCCAAAAATCCTTCTAAAGTGGATGCCCTCACTATATAATTATAAATTTAGTGATGTTTACTCTGACATTTAAGAACTTTTCATACACAACTTCATCCCCCTTTTCACCCCTTCGGGGTCGGAGTTATCAAAAACGCTGAGACACCTATAAATTAATTTTCAATCGTCAGCCTAAATACTAAATTTGAAGATCCTAACTTCAAAACTGACGGACTTTCATACAAACTTTCATCCCCTATTTTACCCCCTTAGGGGTGGAATTTCCAAAAATCCTTTCTTAGCGGATGCCTACGTCATTACAACTATCTGTATGCCAAATTTCAGCCCAATCCGTTCAGTGGTTCGAGCTATGCGTTGATAGATCAGTCAGTCACGGTTTCCTTTTATATATACAGATTATTTAGTTTCTTTCTTCAATTATTTCTGTTATTTTTTTTTTCTAGTTTTACCTTTTGGCACTTTTGTATACCTACTATAGATTATGTAAATGTTCCTATGTTGTGGGGAAGACACTGTCTCTTGTAACACAGTTAATACTACCACAAGAGACAGCGCTTCATATTTTAATGTATTTTACTTTTTTGTACACAATAAAGTTTTATTTTATTATTATTATTATTATTTAAGCAATCGCTAATTTAATTGGTTTTGAATTTCTTAGATAATAGGGTTTCTCCGCAAAATAATAGATCTGTCACCAAAATGTAGTCTCCAAACAATTATATGTCATAATAAATCACATATAATCATCGGGATATATTATCAAGTTTAACGTATCGATAAAACAATCAAAATCATAATCAAAAAGTCATTTATTTAGTTTAGGCCCTAGTAAGGCACTTATGAACGTTACATTGGCACATACAGTTGAATTTACCACCGGTACGGAATACACTTAAACTGTGAAGACTTCGGCAAGACACTCAGCAAGGCTTCTTTTTGTGGAAGATCTTTTAACGATTTAAGAATCTTTTAACGTATCGATAAAATATTTTTTTTTTATTATAACATTAAAAAGTACTTATTATCGTTAGAGTACCCATTTTCAGAGCATCAAAACTATTCCACTTTGAGCACTGATCAATAGGTTAGGTTGGTTGTCAATTGCTGAACATTAGAAGCTACAAAACCGTCGGAGCACAAAAGGGAATAATTTCGAATTTAATTTTTGTTCCCATTTGAGCACCGATCCAAAATATGCATCGGTGCTGAAAAGGGAATAGGATCGGTGTAAAAAAATCGGTGTGCAAATGGGAATACTTCGATATTATTTTAGATCACCGAATAACCCAAAGTAGCGTTAATTTTGTTTGAAATCAATTTCGCCAATTCCCCGTTTGCATTTACGACACTTCTCTATAGGAATTGACACAGCGCCTCTACCAGAATACTCATGGTAGGTACTAATTTCTCCAATACACGTAAACGCATTTGTAAGCGTTTATCTTTTACACTCGGGATACTGATTCGCTAAGTCAAGGACACATGCGCTCTGATTATCTAAGTTAAGGACACAATTAGATTCAGTTGATTGGTACTGTTATTTATCAGTACAAATCACTTACTAGTTGCGGAATTTGATTGTTCTAGTAGAGGAGCCCAAGCGGGGATTTCGGGATTTACTAAAGCGCGGCAGATTTATATACAGGGGGATACCTTGTACCCGGTTAAGTACCTCCACCAAACATGAAGCCCATATATAAGGCCGCCCGTGAAGGATACAGGATCAGATTAGTAAAAAAAAATTGACCATCAGAAATTCTCGAGATTTTTGGTCAGATTAACATACGTACATTATTAAAAATATGTAGGGCATTGATGCTATCAATATCTGACGCGCTCGAGGATGTCCATGCAACAGTTTTTTTTTACATATTTACAAATCTATAGCCGCTTCCCCCACCGATGAAAAGGTATATATCATATAACATTTTTTTCTTCTTATCATCTAAGCTTTGCAACCCAATAGGTCTCTACGACGCTCGAGTAAATCCCCATTTAGCATCGTGGGCTCCCCTACTATTCGGTATGTTTTTTTCGCGATGTTTTAGCGCCGCATTTCAAAGTGGCACTCAAGAACGAAATGGCCATTTATCAACAGATATCAATCATTTTGTCAATCAATTGCTTCATATTATGTGCCCACGTAATGTGCGTATATATGTACTACTATCATTGAGATTGATTGATTATATAAATGTGATACTGTTTGTTGATTAGAATCTAGGAAGCCAATTCGTTTGCTGCCGTCAGTTATAAGACTTGTTTGTGTATGTGTGTGTACAAATAAATGGTGTAATACAATAGGGATGTTGCTTGGGTAAAAATATAATAATTCTAATTAGTCCGTCAGTTAGATTATCAAAAAATATTGGACACGTATTTTTTGCTTTAACAAATCATTAACAATTGACTAAGATAAAGCGCGACTAAGTTCGGGAGTGGGGGCTCGTGACGTCACTTGTTCCTAAAAAGTGTACTACACCGTGACGTCACGCGGAACTTCAACACACGATATCTTCGTATTTTTTTGTTTTATTGACAAAAGAAAAAATAAGTGTCTAATATTTTTTGATAATGTAAATGACGGACTAATTAGTTTTTTTCAGGAAAGTAGCCTATTCTATTGACACTGGTGCCGATTCTGTTGTAAATCGCACTAAACTAATTTTAGTCACATCACATCTCTCTTACGAACATTTTTGAAAAAGGATAGAATATATTTAAAGCTGTCAAATTAGTCTTTGCCACCTTTTGCAGTTATGTTTAGACGTAACTGCGATAGATGGCGACTATATTTACATTAAAAACAAGCATTGGACTAAACTTCTTACATCTTTTTCTTATGTTCTTTGTTAGAAAGAGACGTAGTGAGACTAAAATTAGTTTAGTTGTAAACAACAGAATCAGCACCATTGTTTCAATACAGTGCGGCCGTCGAGAGAATTCGTTTCTATTGGACTATTCTCGAAAACGGCTAATCCTGTTACGATGGGACTTCCACAGAAAGGTTCAGTATTTTCTTAGTCACAGCTTAGTGAAAATTCCATGATGATCAGATTAGCAGTTTTCGTGATATGGTCACTATTAATAGGTATCAGAAACGCACTGTAGTCACTGAATTCGTTGGTATTCACGTCGACGAATCCGTCGCTAGTACATCTTTAGAGTTCTATGCTATTATCTTACAATTATATTATCCTTTCCTACTTTCCTACAGCCTAGTCGTACTGTCCAGCTATCCTAAAGTTCTACTAGCTTTATCCGTTGGCATGGGCTGCGAATCTAATAACGTTTTATTACTAACATCGAAGAAAAATCCCTGTAGAGTAGTAATACTGAGCAATTCCGAAACTAGTCGGTGATTTGTCACTGATTTTGAACAGTAAGGACCAACCACTGCATCGTGTGTTTTTGACTTAGCCAATCAGTATGCACATGTCCTTGACTTAACCAATGAGAGCGCATTATCGGTGATGGAAAATTGGCTGAATATATTTCAACCAAAATGAATGTCATTGCGCTTGTTTGGGTTAATTGTTCGATGATTACTAAGCATGTATTCCATCCAACAATTAATCCAAATTAGTGCAGCGAATTTAATTTTGCTTGAAATCTATTCCGCCAATTTCCCAGCTCCGATAATGCGCTCTCATTGGTTAAGTCAAGGACACATGCGTTCTGATAAGTTAAGGACACATGCGTTCCGATTGGCTAAGTCAAGGACACATGCGTTCCGATTGGCTAAGTCAAGGACACATGCGTTCCGATTGGCTAAGTCAAGGAGACATACGTTCTGATTGGCTAAGTCAAGGACACATGCGTTCCGATTGGCTAAGTCAAGGACACATGCGTTCTGATTGGCTAAGTCAAGGACACATGCGTTCCGATTGGCTAAGTCAAGGACACATGCGTTCCGATTGACTAAGTCAAGGACACATGCGTTCTGATTGGCTAAGTCAAGGACACATGCGTTCCGATTGGCTAAGTCAAGGAGACATACGTTCTGATTGGCTAAGTCAAGGACACATGCGTTCCGATTGGCTAAGTCAAGGACACATGCGTTCTGATTGGCTAAGTCAAGGACACATGCGTTCCGATTGGCAAAGTCAAGGAGACATACGTTCTGATTGGCTAAGTCAAGGACACATGCGTTCTGATTGGCTAAGTTAAGGACACATGCGTTCCGATTGGCTAAGTCAAGGACACATGCGTTCTGATTGGCTAAGTTAAGGACACATGCGTTCTGATTGGCTAAGTCAAGGAGACATACGTTCTGTTTGGCTAAGTCAAGGACACATGCGTTCCGATTGGCTAAGTCAATGCTCAGTGTGTCCACTAAACATTTAGATGAAGTGACTGATCGGCACAATCAGTGCAAAATAACTTATTAGTTGCGGAGATAGAATGTCGATATTGCTACTCTAAAGCGATATTTCCTCGATACTTTGTTGCGTGTAACCTTTTCCATTTTCGCTCTATCGTTAGCAACATTTTGCACCTCCTAATACGACACGAAATGACGTCTATTTTTTTAACTTATATTTTAACACATCAGACTTCCCGGTGTGTGTCCTGTGACACACAGGTCTTCCTGTTTGAGCCTATGGCATGTAGACGGACAGGTTATTTTTGTAGCTCGGGAACTCACGTAGAACCTCGGTACTGATATGGCGAGTCGTGAATCTTCGTTCGCAAAGAAAAGAAAGTATGGCCCCGAAGATTAACGAAAGAATGCTTAAAACATACAATCAACCTTAGATCACTACTATAAGGTTTATAATACACTGCAGCTGTTAGTTCCGTCTCACTCGCAAGTCACGCCCCTCCGCACGGCGCGCGATAACATGGCGGCAGCTGCCGAACAATAGTGTTTCCCGCGCTTTTAAAATGTATCTTCTGCGCAGGTACATCGGTAAGCCATATTAGTTGGGTACGGAACGGTAACTATACATTACCTAAAATAAAATTACAAATGATGCGCCATTAATTGAAAACCTATATATTTCCGAGCAGTAATATCTGTTATCTGGTTACCATGGTACAAGGTCTAATTAGTGAAGGATCAGCGCGTGTGAAGAATGTGGGATATTAATTATTATTAACTATTATTAATATCCATAAAAATAACTAGCTTCAACTACCAACTGTCTTTAACGACGTGGCAATTGACCTTAAACCTAGCCACTTCTTGTCTCTACCACAGAGTATCTGTGTCTCTACGTCAGCATTAAAAATAAAGCTTTGGTCTTTGGTATAATATTTATACTATGCAGCGTGTAAGGGACATCGCCGCACAAACGGATACCATGGGTCCAGGACATGATTCCATGTTGGAATTTTTCGTCGGTTTTTCCCAAATTTTTTAATTTTTTTTTTGAGTTTTTTTACTTTAGACTGTTCATAATCGTTATTCTTACATAACTCATAGAGATTTAAAATAAATAAGTTATTAATTCATTACTTTCACGAAAAGTAGCAATGTAAATAAAACTAGAAACGGTGTCTTATGGCGATATGCGCATGCAGTCAGCGACATACTACGTAGGCACAACGTTATCGCGCGTTTAAATCGCGGTGTTCACAATACATTGCGCGCTCGAAAATGTCAATTTCTATAACCGATCACTAGCGAGGTGAATGACATTCACAATTTGATTAGTGGCATTAGGTGTAGCCTTTTCGCGAAGTTTGCGTTACCATGCGAAATACACCCTGTATATTACTTCGATCAAATACATACCGTTCAAAATCAAGATCAAATTCAGTTTAGGCCCTGTTAGGCCACTTATGAACGTTAATTGGTACATACAGTTGAATTTACCACCGGTTCGGAATACACTTATACCTCAGAGTATATACTACGTACAACTTATACTGAGAAGACTCTGGCAAAAAAATCAGTGTGTGGAAGATCTTTTCATATTACAGCTTTTGTTCCAAATACTTATATTATATACATTATTAAGCTTATTCGTACAATTGTCACTTAGCCAGGGGGATGCAAGTGCCGAGAGAAGCTACTACAACCATATATTCTTGTCTTCCAAGGCGTTGGCGTTGTCAATTAACCTCTCCTTTACATTCGTTGAATTTATTATAAGACATTTTAACGTTGATCGAAGACGTATTATGACGAATCTGTTGAAGATAGCTTTATCGAACTTAACAACTTATCGCGCACGTATAGACATCCCTAGTCTCCTATGAGACTTAGCTAAATAAAAAAATAAAAAAAATATCCTGGGACATTCCTCACACACGGTCACCTGATTCCAAACTAAGCAGAGCTTGTACTATGGAAACATAACTGATATAATACATATACTACTTTTTGTTTGTAAATACATACTTAATATATATAATGACACCCAGACTCAGGACATACAGACATGTTCATGCACACAATGTCCTGTGTGGGAATCGAACCCACGACCTGCGGCGCGTAAGGTGAATCTTTACAAACTGCGCCAACTGGCCGGTCAAGCTATCCTGAATATGAATATCAAAAATATAAAAAGTTTACCTAAAATAAGATACCATGCGCCACAAAAGCGACTCATGGCCAATTCTTATAAACGGACCGTTATCGGTTTAAATTAAGACTCTTATATCTTTACTAATAATGAAGCAAAGACCTACAATTTTTGCATAGCAGACCCTCCCATATGGAAGTAGCTATCACAGGTAAAATTAGCTTACGAAATGATCTATACGCCCAGTATGGCAATCAAAAAACCTATCATTGGATTGCAAAATGATTCGTTTTTGTTTATAGAAACCGGGCATTAATAAATCATATGCACTACCATAAACAACATTAAAAATATAAAAAAAACATGAACCCATAGAACGTAAAGTGATTGACAGCAGTATCCGCGGTGCGGTTATTTTGCGTAGGTACTTTTTGCTCGGTGCCCTGCACTAGGAGGGGTCATTGCCCCGAGGGACCGGCTGGATCGATAATTATATCACTTTTTACTGAAAGCTGAAAACACAGAGAATTTGCAACCTTGTTACATATTATGCTAATAATTTGGAGAGGTTTTTGTTACGCGCTGATCTCTGCCCTGCCGTATTCGAAAAAATCGAAAAATTCTTTTACTAATATGGAGCTACATTATCCCCGAGCGTTATAGGGTTAAAGGCTTTTTATCCCGGGAACGCGATTATATATTGAGTTAAAGAGATAATTATAATTGGTGTATGCCGTTCTTATAAGTATAAATAATTGAATTGAAAAAAAAAATCTTACCTATAATACTATAATAATAATTGTTATGTTGGTAACCTATATTGTTATGCTAATCAAACGAAAAACATCTTGTTACCTTACTTATATCTAATCTAACTTAGGTCTGAGTGTATTTAAGTACTAGTGGTCGCCTATTGGTCGAAATTCCTTATTTTTACATAATATTCACATAATGTAGACGTCCTTTACTCGTAAATAATATCTTACTGAATAAATGGTCATATAAATAACGTCACCTTGCTGTCATTGTCAAACAATGTGACGTTTTTTCCGTGAACATTTTTGATCAGTATTTAAATAGTGTTTGATGAGTAAGGCCGTATGAAAAAAAATCATGACTTTTAATTTTCATAGTTAGCAAAAAAGCCGGTAACGATGCATGGCAATAAATCTAGAGTAAGGAAAAAAATAATAATAACTGCATTTCCTTTAAAAAATCTAAATTTAAAATCGCACCGACGCGACGCGCACTCAACCTTTCAACCCGGCACACAATCCTCACAACATTCGAATTAACAATTCTAAATTTAAATTCAAACTCACTTGTTTTTTGAACGGCGTAATCCATTTAGATTTTTTCTCCATATTTATTTATTATCACACTAATATTTTCATTCTTACACACGACCACCCGGTAGTCCGCACTGCACTGTGTAGCAATTTGTTTGTAAACCTGACACAGTTTGCTGAAGGTCTACATCGACATTATCGACACTCAATATTATCATCGATAGATCTGATAAAAAAAAACGTCACACTTTTTACATTATCACACTTTCAGTGACACCATGATATATGACATTTACAAAGCGTGTTACATTGCTTTGTAACATCACTATAATTACAAAATATATTTAAATAGACGAGTAATGTATGAGAATGTTAAAAGCTGCGTAGAGCTGGCATAATGCCATGTTTGTAGTGTATTTTGATCCGTTGTACTTATGCTGTAGAGATGGGGTATGCGCGTAACCGAATATTGCGGATATTCGAATGTATAGGTGGCGGATATTTGGTAATTATTTAAGTTTATTCGATTTCAAAGTCCATGTAAGTATAGACCGAGTTTCCAGGGCTGCCTTACTTATTTTCTGATGGACAAAATGTATTCAATTGAGTAGTGTTACAAGTATGAAAGGTATGTTATGTACTGTACATTGTACACACGGCTACAGATCAAGCTATACATTTCCAATATAATCTGACATCTCATTGTACGGAAATCCTATACGGAAATACAATGCCAGATCAGCTCAGAGTGTATACATGTGTATACATTATGTACTTTTCTTAAATTCTGCGAGCTGAACTTTATATATGATACTCAGGGAACCATTTCAATACAAGCAAGCAGCCAGACCAATTGTAGCAGGCAAACACAATTAAAATGTCGCTGGAGTATTTTCGCGAGGGCATTATTATAATGCAAATAAGACGAAAATTGGCATTTTTCATCCAGAAAATAATGGATGGGCGTTAGACAAGAGGGTGTCTACGATGTTTGTCTCTTTTTTGCATAAAGATAGTTTATAACTGGAGAGTGATAAAACTCTACAGTATTACCCAACTGATAAGGCGCGTCGAGAATCTTCGTTCGCACAGAAAAAAGAAAGTATGGCCCCGAAGATTAACGAAGAATGCTTAAACTTACAATTAACCTTAGATCACTACTATAAGGTTCATAATACACTGCAGCTGTTAGTTCCGTCTCACTCACAAGTCACGCCTCTCCACACGGCGCGTGCTAACAGGGCGGCAGCTGCCGACCAATAGCGGTTTCCCGCGCTTTGAAAATGTACAAAAAGCATCTTCTGCGCAGGTACATCGCTAAGCCATATCACTTGGGTGGGTACTACTGTACCTAGGTAGGTATATCTTAGATTATCCGAATGTTTCGGATACTAATAAAGTACACCACTAACTAATCAATGTCAAACACAGCTCGGTCTCGGTACCCATAATTGAAGTTGTAATTTCCGTACCTAATAATAAAGTGATAATAGCCCGTTTTATTGGCTATTGTCCACCGAGGCGACATTTTGTTTAACTACAAAATTGTTATTCAACACTTTCTGAAATTACTTTGACTACTAACGCCATCTGTTGGTGTGCGTTGGAACTAGTATGTGTAGCTGAAAATTAAATGCAAGTGATTCATTATTATAACCACGATAAGAATCATTTTCATTCATAAAACTGTAAATTATAATTGGACTAGACTAATTTGCCTAATTATTTCAGTTATGTAACGTGTAACAATTTATTTATTTCATCATCATCATCATCAGCCTATAATGTATAATCCCACTGCTAGTGTTGCCAGGTGTCCCGATTTGCGCGGGACGTCCCGATTTTCAGGGGTCTGGTGACACGTCCCGATTAACCCTTGATCGGGACGCCAAATGTCCCGATTTTTCACTAACCTCATGAGTCTTTACTATATTTGATAATTTTGACAGGAAAAGTGAATATAACTAAGCTGCTACTACATAAAAATATTTTTGCTTTCATTTTTTCTCACCAAATTCAGACTTTCACTACTGTCCCGATTTGAAACCCAAAATCCCGATTATTTTATCCTTACGTTCCGAAATTTGACACACGGGACCTGGCAACACTACCCACTGCTGAGCACAGGCACACACTTTCACAAATAAGAGAGAAAGGGAATGGGCAATACTCCACCACGCATGCCCACTGCGGATTAGTGGAGGTGGGCTATTGGTCAACCTACTGTTGGGAGTTTTCAAGCCACCTAGTAGGCATTCAACTAGCTTAACGACTATCACAACAACGTCTTTACGTGCTTTCCGAAGCACGGAAACGCTCGATTTGAAATACCACTAGGGTCACCCATCCAGGTACCGACCACGACGGTGGTAGCTTAACTTTGCCGATGCTACACCACGAGCGCTTCTTAAGCGCAAATTTATTTATTTATTGGAGATAAAAATGGAGTAAGTTAGCAATAAGTCAGCAATCAACTGTATCACTGCAATCAGACGAGAACAATGATTTAACTGCCAAGTCCTAAACTGCACCATATTCTTGACAGAAATGGATTTTACTACATCTAGATGTAACTCGCGTTACCCTTTTAGGCATAGTGAATAACACTCACACAAGAGGTGAGTGGTGTTTCATACAACATTAATATGGACCAAGGTATTTCTTATAATAATTAAAATGAATCAAATCAAAATTATCTTTAATTATGATTATAATTAAGTGATAGTGATGTCGAATACCGTGATATACCGTTTTGAGAGAGGTAGAGCATAGCGTTTATTCGCTCGCCCAAAAAGCAGCTCGACTGGGGAAGTACCCCCACCTTATAGTATAGGTACCGCAGCCAAATAACTTTATGTTGTGTTCCTGCGCGTGAGTAAGGTTGCCAGAGCACATTGGGGAGGGGGGAAAGGTCGGTAATGCGCGAGTGATATCCCAGGAGTAAAACTAAATTACCTACTGAACAAATTCCAGGACATGCTTTGACATTCCAATTTCTGAAGAAATCACTATATCAAAGTTTATCTTACTATCACTCAATTATCTAACACTACTATACCGTAACCAAATATTATTTTTATTATGTATATATTTACACTAAGCCTGTTAATCTCTTGTATAATTTAGCAATAAAACGATGTTTACTGTGAACGCTTCACTTGCTTTAGTTTATCTGTGATGCTTGATTTGTGAAGATCTGAAAATGGTGGCACCGTTTTTGAAACAGGTTAGTTGAAAGTTGGGAGACTTGAATTTTAATTGGCACAGTGCAGGGATATTAAAAAGTTGTATGTTTTAATAGCACATTATGATACATGTGTGCAAAGTTGGTTACTAACACTCCAGGCGGTATTAGCGATAAGGGAGCCGAGAGTGTAATAATCAATGCACACGCGTGTCATACGACGTTTTTCAACACACTTGCGAGGAAAAAAACAGACTTGTATTTCGCAATAAATGTCACTTTACGATCGAGTGTGTTGAAAATTAAATTAATAAACACAAGAGATATCAGTTAAAAATTCAAAATGAAAGATGCCATTACGTTCTCAGTTGTCCAGGTTCTACAAACCTTTGATTTTGAGATCAAGAGAGTTCAGTCAATTAATAAACTACTAACAAACCTTCCAAATACCACATGTGTCATGGCTATTTTAGAATCCTTATTCAGTTTAATTCTCTGGTAACAATTTCAAAGTGACTCCTACTCAGTTTTAGTGAGTTTTATTAGAAGTAGGGCATAACTCTCCCGTTCAAAACTCGGAGCAACCCAACAGCGGAAGTACCTAACAGAGGAAAAGCCAAAAAGCATCACTTTAATGTGGTGTTCTGTTCCTGCGGTGAGTAAGGTTGACAGAGATCCTTGAGGAGGTGCTGGACTAGCTGTGTGCGGGGACTAGCAATGTAGCATCAAAGACATCGAACAATTAACCCAAAGAAGTGCAATGACGTTGATTTTGCTTGCAATCTATTCTGCCAATTTCCCACCATCGACAATGCGCTCTGATTGGCTCAGAATCATGTTCAAAATCAGTGTCAAATCACTGACTAGTTGCGGAATCTGATTGCTCGGTATTTCTACTCTAAGGGATTGCTCCTCGATGATCAAACCTTACTGTCAGGCGAGACGTATGCTTGTTTGCTAGTCTGAGACGATTTGCTGGAAGTAAAATACAAGTAAGTCAGGCTCATTGTTTTTTTATACGATGAAGTCGGTAAACCCACCTGATGGTAAGCGGTTACCGTAGTCATATGGACGCTTGCAACACACTCCTTCTTCCTGGAGGTAGTTCCTCAGTCGAGCTGCTCTTTGAGCGAAATAACGCTATGACTTTACCTCCCCTCTAACCCCCTGACTCCAAATTGCATTCACGGTTAATTTTATTCTATGGTACTCATGAACAGGCTCTTTATTTACAAATATGTACAAATTATAATCTATTTATAGAAAATTTCCTCAAGTCTGCCGCTACTTCCGATTACCGGCAATGTTACCAGAAGGTTGGCAGCGTTTCCTCTTTGGATAGCCAAACTGATGCGTTGGCGGAAAAAGCTCCTCGCCCGCTGGTTTCCGGAGGTCTCGATCAATTTTAATGACAAAGTGTGAGCAAAACGGCGAGCTTCGAACCCCCATGATCCCATGTTCTCGACCGCAAAAGGAAATATAATTTGGTCCAATCGACGCGTATATTTTGAATTTTGCCGCACTGGCCGCAGCTGTACCTGCAACTTTACAAGTCGCCGGTAAGTAAGATGGCCCGAGTGTATCAACACATGTGGCATCTCACACTAGCGACCTGCTAACACTCCACGAGATCAAAGACATACCATCCGGTCTCTTGCCATCACCCCGCGCAATAATGACTGGTTCCACGGAAGGCACGATAGCGACGACAAGAGCCCTGCGGATAATGTAATTTCATGGTTATTTTATTGTTTCCAGGCATGGGCTATATCAGCAGTATTGAGCAACATGATGGGACAGGGTATGCTGCTCAGTTTCACCACCAGTCTTCTACCAGCACTGAAAGATCCCCAGTCTTCAATTAGAGCGGATTTGGATACCGCTTCTTGGTTAGGTACTTATGATTAATTTAATTCTACTTGTTTGTGCTGTTTATGTGTTAAACAAAGTACTAAGGTTATATCAGGAATTGATGCCTAGGCTACAATTAAAGAGTTAACCTCATTTGTTTGACTACGAATATAATCAAGCAAGGTTGTAGATAAGGAAACTAACAAAAATCGCAAATTATTATCGAAAATTTACCCCAAATCTCTGCAATTACTAATCATTATCTTTGTTTCATTAATTATCTTATCCTTATTCCAGATTTTCTTTATATAAACTGTGAATATTTTATCTAATCGCTTAGTTAATTGTGGAACCATGCTCTAAATATATTATTTCGTTATTAATTATTGATATTAATGTTTTATTACAGCGTCATCAGCAGGCCTAGCAGGTATCCCAGGGTTCCTATTCTCATCAATCATCATGGACTTATACGGCAGAAGAATAGCACATGCGCTGGTCCTTCTACCATCAATTGCTGGTTGGGCTTTTATATATTTCGCTACCAACATCCCTATGCTGATGACTGGACGGGTCTTGGGTGGAATGGCAGCCGGCGCCACAGTTTCCTTAGGAGCCATCGTTATCGGAGAATACTCCAGTCCAAAATACCGGGGTATGTTTCTAAACCTCAAGACTGCAGCAGTCTGTATAGGAAGTACTTCTGTGCATATTTTGGGCCACTGTTACCACTGGAGGACGATTGCCCTGATCGCTATGCTACCTAATATTGTAGCCGTATTGATTATCTTTACATGGCCCGAAAGTCCCGCTTGGTTAGCTTCAAGACAAGAGTACCAGAAGAGTGAGAAGGCATTTTATTGGTTGAGAGGAAATAATTCAGAATCTTATAGAGAATTAAAGGAATTGATAACAGCACAGATGAAGAGACCATCCAAACAAGAGAAAGATACATTCTGTGATGGTGTAAAAGAGTTCTTCATAAAATTCACGAGAAAAGACTTTTTAAAACCTTTGTTCATCGTAGTCGTCGGTGTGATTCTTTTAGAGATGTGTGGAAGACATCTTTTCCCGGCGTATGCTTTGCAAATTATTGGTGAAATTACAGGTGATGTTTCACAATCTTTTGTTTACACTCTGTGCATAGATCTGATCATTACAGCTAGTGCTTTATTTTCTTCAGTTCTAGTCAAAATAATGAAACGCCGAATATTATTATTTTCAACAGGATTCGCAGCATTTATTGTTCTTATGGCTGTTTGTCTGTATCTTTTCTTAGCATCTAGAGACATAATTTCAAAAGACCGTGCTTGGATACCAGTAGGACTGTTTGTCGTTTACTTTATCCTAGTTAATTTGGGCTGTACTCCCATACCATTAGCATTATTAGGGGAACTGTATCCTTTAGCTCATAGAGGAGCAGGATCAGCTGTTTCTGGGGTCATCATGTCTCTATGTGTTATGCTAGGTTTACAGTTAACACCTCATTTGCTGGTTAGTATCAAAGTTTACGGTACTTTTGCTGTCTTCGGCTCTGCGATGGGTTTATCTCTGGTATTTCTGTACTTCACCTTACCGGAGACTAAGGATAGGACATTGCAGGAGATTGAAGATTACTTCAACCATGGGAAGTTTAAAGAAAGTGTTGATGGTGAAGATGCTGAAGTGAAAATGAAAATGATTACCTAATTATATGCTTGATGATTTGTATTTTGTCATTTTCTAATGTTATATGAGTTTGATGTTCATCGAATTGATCAAGTTGAAGTACCTAATGATGTTATTTTGAGGTTGATGGTTGAATTTTGGGTTATCTAAAAGATATTTCTATCGAGGCAGTGGTATATTGAGTAAATTGTATAGAGAAGTAACTATGAATACTGTGATTAAATATATAAGTAATTAATAAGCTACGTTTTTGCATTATTTATCCTTTGAAAACTCCTTTATTTATTTCCTAACACGTAACCCAGCTTTTTTAAAGAATTAATTGGTAGGTTTTTTCTGATGTGCTCCATTCTCGGCCTCATCAACTCCTGGTGTCAGTCGATGGCCAAACGTAAGCCCATTTTCACTCGTACCTAACATATATATACCTACATTCTATCCATTATGAAAACATTATACCCATGTCCCCAAGGGATTATGATATCTCAGGGTATGTTCCTTCTATGTCCTAAGTGTCATCTTAATCCTTTCAGCCCTATAGGTTTTATACAAGCAGCTAATGGTCAGCGGTCACCGTAGCCTATTGACGCTTTCAACACCAGGGGTACAACTCACGCGTTGCTGACCCTCTAAAAATCTCTTCACACGCTTTTTGAAGAACACCATCCTGTACTCCTTTGGGAAAACAACGGCGGGGAGCTCATTCCACAATCTGAGCTCCTTTGAAACCGCACAGTACGAAAAAAAAGTGTCAGGAAACACAAACAATACCTACATTTTTCTAAAATTCAATATCTCGGTAGATAATTTACTTATCTATTCATGAGACAGATGTAGATTTATCTTTACTACACATTGATCCAAGCTTGTTTTCGCAGATTTCATTGTATGTGCAAATATTATGTTGATATCTAATGTTAATTTAGTGATAAATAGCTACAGTAGATTACCTTAGACATCAACATTACGAAACTAAGAGCCGCCATTACTGGCGCGGTATTTAATGATTGCGTTGCTGGCAGCGCTGATGATGCTGCTCCAGGCCAAGGCAAAGCGGTTAGAATTGCAGCCCTTAATGGACAAGCTTGAATAAGAGCCAAGACCAGAGGTCGAGGCCTTTATAGCGCGGACAGCAAGGATTGCAATGCTGAACAAGCTTGAAGGCCGAGAGCATAGCTAAGCTTGAGGCCATCGAAGCGTAGCCAGGCTTGTATAGTGCTCTACCCTAAAATAAATTACTTTTTGATTTGATTTGATTTTGATTACGAAGTCGGCAAAGACGATCCCGAGCTCACAAGCGGTTTAGATCCCCTCAGTCTAAGGAGAGACTTTGCCTCCTTATGTGTGTTCTACCGCTTGTACAACGGAGAGTGTTCTAAGGAATTGTTTGACTTGATGCCTACGGCTACCTTCCACCATCGCAACTCTCGCCATCGACGGGGAGTCCATCCTCACACACTGAAACCAGAATTGTTTCGAACTGTGCGGGCTAAAAGGAGTTTTCTTCCGCGGACGCTTGGATTGTGGAATGAGCTCCCCGCCGTGGTTTTCCCAATGGAGTACAGCATGGGGTTCTTCAAAAAGGGTGTGAAGAGATTTCTGCAGGGTTGGCAACGCGCAAGTGATACCCCTGGTGTTGCAAGCGTCCATAGGCTACGGTAACCGCTTAACATCAGGCGGGCCGTATGCTTGTTTGCCACTTAGTGGAATAAAAAAAAAAAAAAAAAAAAAAAAAAACTAGCATACGGCCCGACTGATAGTAAGCAGTTCCAGCAGTCATATGGACGCTTGTACCTAACACTAACACCGGGGTGCTCTTCCCGATGAGCTCTGGCGAACTTACTCACGCGCAGAAACATTAGTTGCAGTGTAATTGATAGCTTGCTGGCAGTATTCTGTATAGGATATGTCAAGCTGCTCTTTGAAAGAAAATATCACTATGCACGAGCTCTCTTAAGGTGGCCCTCTGTGGCCGGCGCAACTTCAACGCAAGCATAGTCTAAAAGCTTGTTGTTTCATCCAACGTAATGTTTGACTGCGAAAAAAGAGAGACAGCATCAGGGCCATCGGTTATCAGTCGGTAAATTCCGCTGATCACTCGCGGCCGCTTCGCTAGGTCGTCATTCATGATTTCGCATTCATAAAACTTGTTCCAGGCGTATACTTCTTGTGAAAAAATCTTACAAGTTTGTGAAAAAAAAGTTGGTTATTTAGAATCTCCAATACATTTGCAAGCCTGGTATCTAAATGTTTTCTTTACTTTTACAATTTATAGGTACATTAGATATGGCCAAAGTTCAGGCAAAAACGCTGTTTTTCGGAGGCTTTGACTGAATTTGTTTCACACTTTTTTTAAATTTATTTTAAATTATTTAGATACACGGCTAGATATAGCGCACAAGATACTAATTTGTTCAAAACATCTAACGAAAAATGTTTAAAAACGCCATAATAAGTACAGAGGTTTTGTATGAAAAGTATGACGACTTGAGTCCTCTTAAGCCTAATACCTAATTTCTTTAACGATCTGGGGGCCTACCACAAGCTCTTAAAACAAGGTTAAAATAACCTTATTTGTCTTTTGTTCCGTTTTGACGCCGGATGTCAAATAAAGACAAAAGTCAAATAAGGTTATAATAATATTGTTTTAAGAGCTTGTGGTTCGTCCTCAGTAGCCATCTTCCGTAATGTGGAATACGCAATTTTCCACAATGTGGAAGATCTGGCTTTCAGTTATTATGGACACACCGGCAGTTGCTCGGCGACTTTCAACAGATAGCAAGGCGGGTATCCAAACCAATTAACCACCATGCTAGTTAGTTCTAGTTACCTCATTATGTTTTCATTCACTTAAAACTCAAGTCATCATACTTGATTTCACGACATTTGACGGCATCACCTGTCACTTTTATCAGGTCGAAGACCTTAAGACAGAAACGATTAAGAGAAACAAAATAATAAAAGATTAACAGTATAACAATAATCTTTTGATCACAATTATTCACATTGTTTTTCATAGTAACAACTTAATTGCATTGAATAAATAAGAAATTGGTCAAGCGTAGAACTGATTTTTTTATATTCATTTATTTTTAATTCTTTATTATATATTCTTATTTAGTTTAGACCTTATACCAAGTAACTTTATTTAGTAATCTATGCTAATACTAAAATATAAACAACTAGCTGTGCCCCGCAGCTTCACCCGCGTTCCTGAGGTGAAAAGTAGCCACCGGTACACACCTACTTGTACCGCGGCTGTTCCCAAAAGGTTTTACAATTGAGAGTTGTAGCCAGGCAGGCGGGTCCCCTAATGGTTCTATGGTTTCCTCACGATATTTTCCTTCATTGAAAGTTCAAGCTCATTGTTGGCTTCGAAGTCATGGCATTTATTAAAAACACATAGCAATCCAATTTCGCAACGACTAAATAATCACTGCATCTGAATGTTTAGCGTGTCCTTAATTTAGGCAATCAGAGCGCATGTATCCTTGACTTAACCAATCAGAGCGCATGTTTCCTTGACTTAGCCAATCAGAGAGCATGTCTTTGACCTAGCCAAACAGAGCGCATGTGTCCTTGGCTAAGCCAATCAGAGAGCATGTGTCCTTGACCTAGCCAAACAGAGCGCATGTGTCCTTGACTTAGCCAATCAGAGAGCATGTGTCCTTAACCTAGCCAAACAGAGCGCATGTGTCCTTGGCTAAGCCAATCAGAGAGCATGTGTCCTTGACCTAGCCAAACAGAGCTCATGTGTCCTTGACTTAGCCAATCAGAGAACATGTGTCCTTAACCTAGCCAAACAGAGCGCATGTGTCCTTGACTTAGCCAATCAGAGAGCATGAGTCCTTGACCTAGCCAAATAGAGCGCATGTGTCCTTGACTAAGCCAATCAGAGAGTATGTGTCCTTGACCTAGCCAAACAGAGCGCATGTGTTCTTGACTAAGCCAATCAGAGAGCATGTGTCCTTGACCTAGCCAAACAGAGCGCATGTGTTCTTGACTAAGCCAATCAGAGAGCATGTATCCTTGACCTAGCCAAATAGAGCGCATGTGTCCTTGACTAAGCCAATCAGAAAGCATGTGTCCTTGACCTAGCCAAATAGAGCGCATGTGTCCTTGACTAAGGCAATCAGAGAGCATGTGTCCTTGACCTAGCCAATCAGAGCGCAGGTGTCCTTGACCTAGCCAAACAGAGCGCATGTGTCCTTAACTAAGCCAATCAGAGCCCATTTTCAGTAGTACGTAGGTAATTGGCGGAATAGATTTTTAAACAAAATGAATGTCATTGCACTTCTTTGGGGTGATTGTTCGATGCTACCACTGAGACAGAACAAATGCAGTAGAGGACATTTAAATGCTTATATTTCGCTGTATTATTATTATCATTATGCTTGTTTGCCGACTTTATGGTATAAAATACTGTATAATGATTCACTATCAAAAGTTAATCAGATAACATCACCTAATGGTAATCCATGTTATTTATTGGATTAGCTATCAGCAAGTAATGTGACATTAAAAACCTATACACTAATTCAAATTGAAATGAACTGTAGAGTTGCGGCAAGAGAGATTATTTTCAAAGTCAAAGCCATTTATTCAATTTAGGCCTTAGTAGACTTATGAAGGTCAAAGATACTGAAGTTACCACCAGTTCGTAAGTCAGCCTTCAACTGAGAAGAACAAGCAAGAATCTCAGCAAGGTTACATATTTAAATATTTTTTGGACAATCTGACTGTATTGGCTAAGTATATGTTCCAGGGAATGTTAGCATACGGCCCTTCTGATGGTAGCAGTAGTTAAGTAGGCAATTGTAACTGAAGGCAATCGCGCGTTGTTGACCCTACAAAAGTCGTTTCAAATCCATCTTGAAGAATCCCATGTTGTACTCCTTTGGGAAAACCACGGCAGTTCATACCACAATCTAAGCGTCCGCGATAGTAAGCTGAATATGGAGACAAAGTTTCTCCTCAGACTAAGGTGCTCAAATCGCGTATATATCTTAGGATCGTCTACAATTCAAATGGCACGTCGCTGAACCAAGTCTAAAGGTCCATGCTGGTATGCAGCTGCCCCCACCCACAATGACAGTAGTTGTAGGGCCGGACTTGTAAAGTTACAGTCTTTGCCTCGTATAGGGCCGGACTTGTAAAGTCACAGTCTTGCCTTATATAGGGCCGGACTTGTAAACTAACAGTCTTTGCCTTGTATAGGGTTGGACTTGTAAAGTTACAGCCTTTGACTCGTATAGGGCCGGACTTATAAAGTTACAGTCTTTGACTCGTATAGGGCCGGACTTGTAAAGTTAGTCTTTGCTTCCATGTGAAGTGCTGTGCTGCAACGAACGGAACTGTATGTTGGTAGATATTTCGATACCGTTCCCTATAACTGTAAATCTAATAATATATATAAAATGCTTTTGTGGGTACGTAAATACACAGTTTTCTCAATCACCACCAACCCCAATCAACTTCCCGTTGGGGTGGTAAATACCCCTTGGTCTCCAGGTGGTAGTAAGGGAGTTTGGTCGCGGTGGGTGGAAGAGGGTGGTTGTGGGTGGCGAAAATGTTAAAACACATATTGCTGTCCTTTTCTAACGCATGAGGACTTCTGAAAAGATCTCAAAATTTCTGGAATGGAAAGTTCCAAAATGTGTAAAACGGTTATAATCGATCTGGAATGTACTAGAAAGTTCAACAAATATCTGGAATGATCTAGAAAATTCTAGAGTGAATGCAAACTATTATAATCGATATAGCATGTTTTGAGAAAGTTCTACTTTCTGGCTTCATCTAGAAAGTTCCAAAATGTCCAAAACTAATAACAGTTTTATCGAATCAAGATAGAATGTTCGAGAACGTTCTAAAAATTTCCCGAATGATCTGGAATGTTCCAAAATTAGTGCAATTTATTATGATCGATTTAGAATGATCGAGAAAGTTCTAGACATTTTCCGAAAGATCGGGAAAATTCCAAAATGAGTGCAATTGGTTATGATCGATTTAGAATTTTCGAGAAAGTTCTAGAAATTTCTAGAATGATCTAGGAAGTTCCAAAATGAGTGAAATTTATTATAATCGATTTAGAATGTTCGAGAAAGTTCTAAAATGAGTGCAATTTAAAATGTTAGAGAAAGTTCAAATTTTTTTTGGATTGATCTGGTAAGTTCCAAAATGTGTACGAGTGTTATTATTGATCTAACTAAAAGAACCAAATCGAAATCGAAAATAGAAATCTATAATATCTGTTAAAAATGTATCCTTATATATTTTTTATACCACTAAATATGCGATGTATTTTAACCCGAGCAACGCCGGGATTCGCTGCTAGTAATATATATGTCACCGTATTTTTGTGAAAACCGTTAGTTTATAATCTACCTAGCGAGATTGTAAACTCCCCGATACATTGTGAACTATACCATACTGCTTACAATATTACGTATTCATTTCCGATAGTTTATAATCTATCCGCAACAAACCGTTATATTGTGAACTGGCATCATACTTGAACCCGTCGGAATGCTCTTTACGCGCTGATTGGTTGAACGTCATGTGTCCCGCGCCGCCATCTTTACCTAGCTGTCATTTGTTATCACCGAACGTAAACAAACAAATTTTATTGAGTTTTAAATAGATTTTGTGTTTAAAATAAGTGAACGTTATCATAAAGTTACAATTATTAGTGAAAATAAACTAGGTTTTAAATAATAAGTCAAGTTTCTGTGAAAAATAACTGTTAGTAGCCGAACATAACCTGAGTTATACTTTTCATGTTTTAATATAATTTCTCGTGTAAGTAAAGTGTTTTGATTATATTTGTGAAACTATATACAATAAAAAATGTCGGATATTGATTCTAGTATTCTACAAAATGCCAAGACTGATCAATCAGTGACGGTTCACAATATTACGAGTGATAAAATCGGACAGATTGTGAACCCTGTCGGCAAGTGCAGGCTCGTTTGCAATATGACGGTTTGGTTCGGATAGATTATAAACTATCGGAAATGAATACGTAATATTGTAAGCAATATAGTACAGTTCACAATTTATCGGGGAGTTTACAATCTCGCTAGGTAGATTATAAACTAACGGTTTTCACAAAAATACGGTGACATATATAAAATGCTTTTGTGGGTACGTAAATACGCAGTTTTCTCAATCACCACCATCTCCAATCAACTTCTCGTTGGGGTGGTAAATACCCCTTGGTCTCCACGTGGTAGTAAGGGAGTTTGGTCACGGTAGGTGGAAGGGGGTGGTTGTGGGTGTCGAAAATGTTAAAACATATATTGCTGTCCTTTTCTAACGCATGAGGACTTCTGAAAAGATCTCAAAATTTCTGGAATGTTCTAGAAAGTTCAACAAATATCTGTAAAGATCTAGAAAATTCTAAAGTGAATGCAAACTACTATAATCGATATAGAATGTTTGAGAAAGTTCTATAAATTTTCTGGTTTCATCTAGAAAGTTCCAATATGTCCAAAACTGTTACTATCGAGTTAGGATGTTCGAGAACGTTCTAGAAATTTCCCGAATGATCTGGAAAGTTCCAAAATTAGTGCAATTGATTATGATCGATTTAGAATGTTCGAGAAAGTTCTAGAAATTTCTAGAATAATTTAGAAAGTTACAAAATGAGTGAAACGTTGATAATTGATTTGGAATGTTGTAGAAAGTTCTAGAAATATCTGGAATGATCCAGAAAATTCCAGAATGAATGCAAACTATTATAATCGATATAGAATGTTTGAGAAAGTTCTACAAATTTCTGGCTTCATCTAGAAAGTTCCAAAATGTGCAAAACTGTTATTATCGAGTTAGAATGTTCAAGAACGTTCTAGAAATTTCCCGAATGGTCTGGAAAGTTCCAAAATGAGTGCAATTTATTATGATTAATTTAGAATGTTCGAGAAGGTTTTAGAAATTTCTAGAATGATCTAGAAAGTTACAAAATGAGTGAAATATTTTGAAAGTTCGAGAAAGTTCTAGAAAATTCTATAATGAGTACAATAAGTGATTTCAAATATTCGAAAAAAATCTAGAAATTTCTAGATTGATCTAGAGAATTCTAAAATGACGCATGAGGACTTCTAAAACGATCTCAAAATTTCTGGAATGATCTAGAAAGTTCCAAAATGTGTAAATATCTGGAATCCTCTAGAAAATTCTAGAATTTATTCAAACTACATATTATAATCGATATAGAATGTTTGAGAAAGTTCTAAAAATTTTCTGGCTTCATCTAGAAAGTTCCAAAATGTCCAAAACTGTTATTATCGAGTTAGAATGTTCGAGAACGTTCTAGAAATGTCACGAATGATCTGGAAAGTTCCAAAATGAGTGCAATTTGTAATAAACGATTTAAAATGTTCGAAAAAGTTCTAAATATTTCTAGAATGATAATAATAATAATTGATTATAATCGATTTACAATGTTCTAGAAAGATCTAGAAAGTTCCAAAATGAGTGAAAATTATTATGATCGATTTAGAATGTTCGAGAAAGTTCTAGAAAATTCTAAAATGAGTGCAATTTATTATAAACGATTTAAAACGTTCGAGAAAGTTCTAAATATTTCTAGAATGATCTAGAAAATTCTTAAATGAGTGCAATTTATTATAAGCGATTTAAAATGCTCGAGAAAGTTATAATTTTTTTGGATTGATCTGGAATGTTCCAAAAGAGTGTTATTATTGATCTAACTAAAAGAAGCAAATCGAAAATCGAAAACTATAATATCTGTTAAAAAATGTATCCTTATATATTTTTTATACCACTAAACATGCGATGTATTTTAACCCGAGCAACGCCGGGTTTCGCTGCTAGTTATTTATAAAAACTGTCGCAATATATTTAACTCCAGAATCATTAAGTAAACCCATCTCAGTACACGTAAATAGTATCAGTTTTCGTTAAAGTAACATATTATACAAAGTCGTACAATAATATTTTTACGACTCATAGTTTAAGTGCAGTCGGATTGCATTCATCACGACTATACAGTGGCGGATCCAGAAATTCGGTTTGGTGGGGCTAAGTGGCTTGACCCAACTGACGGTAGCCTTTATTGATTTATCAGGTGAGGACCCAGCCAGTTGCTTGGGGGGGGGGGGAGGGGGGACTTGATCCAACTTTACTAGCACTTTACAAGTGTGCTGGCGCGTAATAGTTTCAAGAGACGCGGAAAAAGTAAGAAACAAAAAGTAGTATGTAATACATATTATGCAGTATATATGAAGTATATCAGCCAAAAATGCTAATTATCGTCTCATTTGCATTATAATAATGCTTTCCCGCAAATACTCCAGTGACATTTTAATTATGTCTAGGGGATGATCTACTATGTACGATATTGGTCTGGCTGCTTGCAAAAAGTATTGAAATAGATCCCTGAATTTCATCCTAATCCTCGGAACTCGCACCACGAACGCCTTGAAGTTGACGTTGCGGCTGGATTCCAGCAGCTGCACCCTTGGCTTGTACTTTATTTAATGGCACATGTACTCCACAATGTCCTCCACCTTAGTGGAGTAGTGAAGGCGGGAGATGTACGCCGGAGTGTTCGGCTTCGCGGCACGTATGGTTGAGTTGGACTCCACCGGTCGCGTGCCGCAACGGTTCGTGTTGACTGTCCGGCGCTTTCTTTGCACCTTCACGAAACCATCATTATCAGCCGTTTCCGGCGTGGGTTTCATAGAAGACGCTAACGCTGTAGATACAGGCGACGCCGGCGGATCAGCGGATCGAGTAAGTGGTACGGCGCGGGCGCGAGTGGTGCACAGAGGAGCCGTTGGAGCGGGAGCGGGTCAGTGGGGCGCGCACGATGCGCGCTTTGCTGACTCAGCGATCAATAGTGGCGAAGAAAAACTGCTGACGCGAAGCTTGCCCCCGATAAATCGAGGCCCGCTCCGCGACGCGAGTTGACGTTCGATACATTGGACGGTGACCCAGATACCATTACCGTCTTACGCAACTCTATTATTTCATTGCACAAATCAGTGACAGTGATTTGGGACGCATCCAACCTCTTCTGCACATCCACTAGGCTAGCCTTAAGAAAAACGATATCTTTGAGCAGGCTCGTTACGTCGACGTGGTCGAAAATGACGGGAGGGAGCGTGTTGAGATCCTTCGCCACAAACGTAGGCACGTCGTCAGGATCGGTCTCCTTTAGCAGCGTGATGATGTCTTCACGCTTTTCTTTGTCCCGTCACGCCGGTGAGACACCATCTTGTCCGTCTTGTTCAACAGTTTGAACAAGAGCAAATTGGAAGTTGCGATATCCTCTTCGCTGAAGTTGGAAGAGCAGATCTGGATAGCGGACACCTCGTCCATCACATCCAGCTTCTGCTGCAGGAACGCCAGTAACTCGTTCGCCACAAGTTGACTCATCGCGATTAAATATTAAGGGCGACAGCTTGCGCCACGCTACACGGTTTGTAAGAGTCAGCAGCACGTTCACATCGAAACGCCGCCAATGCGAGACTAATTAATATACCATACCTTTCAAGCCTAATACCTGTAAATTGGCCGTGTTGGGACAAGTTAGCAGGTATTCAATCGTTTTAAGTACAGTACGTACTAACACTACTCCATTCTATACAGTTTGTCCGTCAGAAAATAAGGAAGGTCTGGCGGTACTGGGATCTTCTCGCGAGCAACGAACGAATTCTGATCGTTCGTGGTTATGCTCGTGCTCGGTTCGCGAAGCATGGACGCACCATGTTTCCAAAGTATAAGTTCTGCTTATTTTATCAATTGAGTAGCATATTAGTTTTGTAAACAATTCCATTTCTTTGGAATATTGAGAAAGAAGGATATCGAGAGCTATCCAAGATAATATTGTATGAGCGGAAGTAATTGTAATTTAAAAAAATTAAAAATTAAAAATTGTGGTGGGTTTTGCCATTATCTTGTTTTCATATATTTGCACAGCGCGTGATGGTATATATTAATATATTGATACATGTAATTAAATGATAAGTAAATGAGGTACGTTTTCATGAAGAAATTATTCAAATAGACATCGGAATACTTCGTGGCTTATATGTCCTGGCTTTTCGCCCCACACAATCTCTTATTTTATACCTAGGGGTTGAATTTTAGAAATATTTTCTCCCTTGTTATTTAATTGTTATCTTCTTTCCTTAGTTATATAAGGAACATGTGTGCAAAATATCAAGATTATAAAACCGCAAGAGGCTGTGCGTTGTATGTCAATCAATCGGTGCTAGGCTTAGAGTCACCGCTCACTTTAACAGCACGGCTACGCCTCGGCATTTACCTTGTCATGCAAGTGAGGCCTTTAAATTGTATGCGTTAAAGTAAATTTTACAATGACTAGATAAAATAGGTGACGCCTCGCGGCAATCGCGCTACACACGTGCGCGTGGCACAAGCCACTAGTAATGGTCGTTATTACAATAACCGTTACAATAATGCATTATTCTACCGCAATGAACAACTCATTATTGATCCCTCAGTTATCCTGTTGTCGTTATAAACTGTTGTTGCTGTTAGAGTAGGCAGGCAATAGGCACACCGTTAGTGTGTGAGTGATAGCGCTACGCGCCCGCGACTTATAATCACGTGATACTCCCACCTTTCTTTCGTAAATTACTAAACAACCTTTCATGTAACGAAATAAAGTTCACATTGGCTAAAATTGAATTTGACAATCCTAATGATGTTATTGCTGTTTTGTTTTTTCACGTCGGATTGTTGTCAGTAACAGATAAGTTGCCATTGCGTATGCAATTATCCGTTACCGTTGCCGATAATTGAAATTATACGATTTCATTATATGTAGATAATTTGTGTATATAAACTGTTAATAAGAAAATATGTGAATAGTTAGGTACAGTTAGTGTACATTTTAGGGCGTATTCTTTGCTTTTGTCACTTTATTACACCCTATAATGTAAAGATTGGCAAAACAGCTCTATAACAGAATAACGCGCAACAGTTTACAATAACAGTTATTGTACAATATCACAACAGGATAATTCATTATTAAAAAACAGCCGTTATTGCCATCACTACAAGCCACTAGTCGTGCTGACCACGCCAGCAAGTGGTATCTTGTCAAAGCCGCGCCACCAATTTCACTGGCGCCGCGCCACCCGTGAGCTGCCACCGCGCAGGCGGCGCGCTAGCAGGTTGAAGCGAGCATGAGCTGGGCCACGAACGAATAGAATTCATTCGTTGCTCGCGATGTCAAGTGTAGACGTACATTGAGCCTAACACGAGCGCGAAGCGAATCCCTATGTTCGTGAAAAAACTGACAATGTCGAGCGCAGTACATAGTTCGTAAGTCCGTTCACGCTACGCGAATCCGTGCTCCACGTGTGGTCGACTCGTGCTTGTTTAGCATAACATGGATGCACCTGTAGGTAGAGATATTTTTTTTATGAAAACGTAACATAAAATATTTTTATTTTATCGCAACAAAAATCAATACTAAACAATTGATTTTATTAATGATGATAACAAACAAATCGTACAGCGATTAGCGTAACAAATTCATTGACTCGTGGAACAGCACTGGAAGTAGCAAATATACAATTAATGATTATTTAATGCATTCTTAAGTATAGACATGGTGGCACCGGTCGTGAAACAAGTAAGTTATATTTTTTTTTATATTCTCGTTTACATTGTTTCCGCTCCATTGTTTTACCTGCGTACCCGAGTGCAATATTTACCCGGGATAAAAAGTATCCAGAATATATTATATTTTTGTGCTAAATTTAATCCAAATTCGTTCTGCCGTTTATGCATGATCGCGTCACAAACATCCTTACTTCTAAATATATAAAAAAACATATTTAGTTTATCTCTTTTTTATGTAGATTTTAAGAAATTAAAGTTATGAGATTTATTTATATAATACTGAAACTATTTATTTATAACTAATGTGTGCCTACAAATTTGTATTATATTGCTTAATGTTTATTAATAGTATCTTTTTCTTAATTATTATTTTATTTTAAATTATATTAATAAACCGTAAAACTGTTAAAATTACATTTTAATTAAGATATTAATTCGCCAGCATTCTGGGCACGCTACCACCTGGCAGCGACCTTGATATACTAGTCTATTTATAAGTTAGTTATAATAATAATTATTATTTTTAGTTTTCTTAAGTCTTAGTTTTAGTTATTATTATTTTTTGTTTAAGTTATTTAGTATAATTTTGTTTTAGTATGTACTTAATCAAATGCTAGCCTGTATTAACTTTTTAACAAAAAAATAAACCGCCTTCAAAGTACACTAAAAAGTATAAAATAACTCTTATCTGACACTGTTTTGAAGTGAGCGAAATCGCATGACGTGTTCTATAGAAAATATTTCGCTGACTTCAAAACAGTGTCAGATAAGAGTTATTTTATACTTTTTAGTGTACTTTGAAGGCGGTTTATTTTTTTGTTAAAAAGTTAATTATTTTTGAATTTTTAGTTTCATTATATACTGAATACATCTGCGTAACCCTTTCGAGTGTACAGGCCTGATGTTTTGTTGTGTGACTGCGTAAACAATGCATATTTATGCGATAGCAGCAATCGCGGCTGATTTACTGTAATTTTTTTAAGCGTTCCGTTGTCTATCTCCGAAACTCATCATCAGATCTATATGAAATTTATATGGGACCATTTCGGAATATACCCCTTTCGAACAAAAAAAGAATTTTGCAAATCCGTCAATATATGACGGAGTTATGCCCGAACATACATAAAAAAAAAAAAAAAAAAAAAAAAATATAAACATCCGAATTGAGAACCTCCTCCTTTTCTTGAAGTCGGTTAAAAATGTAAAATTACATGACATAAGATACAGAATTAAGAAAATACCTATAAAACATAATATTTACACACTGAATAAGTAGAATATGAGGCAATACTTCCTACTTCAAGACACACACCTATGTACACTACTACCATATTCTTGGAAATTAATTTATTTCATTTCATTTTAAATGACAACCTATAAATAGGAAATTTCCTCAATTTTGCCGCTGCTTCCGATTAACGTTTGAACCGTAGTGTTTATCTAATAGGTACTTTGTGGATAATTTGTTTTTCTAATGAATAATAATCCTTGTTTTCAAGGCGATGATAGCTCAGTGGTAGTGACGTCGGATACCGAGACGAAGGTCCCGTGTTCGAATCCTACAATGAGCTTGAGCTTTCGGTGAAGGAAAACATCGTGAGGAAACCATAGCACGGTGGTACGTTACTTTGTACCCGCCTGGCTGGCTACCACCCTCAAGTTGAAAATCTGTCGCCAAGCACCTTTCGGTATGTTCCGACAGCTGCACTTGAGAGCCAGCTCCTTCTAGGCTTTGTGTGCTTACCACCTTCGGCCGCATTATCACTTACCATGGTGAGATTGCGGTCAAACACAGGCCAATAAACAATAATCCGCGGACGCTCAGATTGTGGAATGAGCTCCCTGCCGTGGTTTTCCCAATGGACTACAACATGGGATTCTTCAAAAAGGGTGTGAAGAGATTTCTGCAGGGTCGGCAACGCGCAAGTGACTCCCCTGGTGTTGCAAGCGTCCATAGGCTACGGTAACCGCTTACCATCAGGCGGGCCGTATGCCTGTTTGCTACCTAAGTAGTATAAAAAAAAAAAAAAAAAAAAAGAAAAAAATTTGAAATGCTATAGTGAAGTGCTAGGAGCTACCTACCACGGACGCGGAATGTGGAATGGGCTTCGTGTTGTACAGCATGGGGCAGTTCAAGAAAGTGTGTGTGATGGTTTTGTGGGGACTGGTCCCTTCCTTCCCAGCCTATTGGGAACCTTTGCTGATGTGTAGCAGCGATAGCCTCGAGAGAATTTTCTATAGATTGTTGTTTGTATATTTGATGTAAACAACTATGTTACCTTATCACCACTATCCTTGTCAATTCCGATGAATGGATAAAATTTCCTATTTTTAACATGTCTTTACTATGTTATTATTAAACTAGAATCATACTATATGCAATACAATAATATTATATTTCTCGAAATATAAAAAAAAAACTATTTTTAGAATCCTTACTTCAAGTTCTTTCAAATGCCTCTCCAAAGGATTTGCTAATTTAAACTTTTAAATTTAATCCATTATGGCCCCCGAAATTAATCTAAAATTAGTTTTTATTCATATTTTTATGAGTGAAATAAGTGCGCGTCGTAAAGATCTATCACTATGCCAAGTGTCTTCGTTACTTGGTCTTCTAGTGAAACCTCCGTGACAGACGGACGGACGAACACCAGAGTGATCTTATAAGAGATCCGTTTTTTCCTTTTAAACCCTAAAAAGAGAAAGAATTATAGCTAGGCGTCATCTTTTTGACGTATAATTGTCTCCTTTTGTTCGGTGGTTCGGTTGCACCAAATTTGGTCGTCTGGTCTATTTAGTTCAAAAGTATCTTATAAACGGTTTAAATGTTTTGAGTTTGAGTAATAATTAAAAGAAAATCCTATTTACAAAATATATCTAATCTAAATATTTACAAGTAAAAAAGTTGTGCCAGATCGCTGCCCTATGTAAACGTGCCAAGAAGGCTGGCGGCATTGCCACGTTGAATGGCAATGCTGATCCGTTGTCCTAGATAGACACCAGCCTTCTTGTCACGTGAGGTCTCAATAAGGCGCCGTGAGACCTCTTTAAACAAAAGATGGGCATCCGGGCCCCACGGCCCCAGCGTTTCTACACCGAACGCCACAAAAATGCATCCATTGCCTATAGATGCATATTTGCGGCGCTTCAGGCATTCTTGCTGGGTGGCAGCGGCACCGGCCATGGCTGAAGTGTCTGGAAGGTGAGACGGAGCCAAGGTATCGACGCATGTAGCATCCCAAAGTCGTCCCAACTTCCAATACTCAATTCAGCTGGTCTGGATTATAGACTAAATCTTGGAATAGTTAATCAAGACCAATTTTATAATTTTCAGACATGGGTGGTGTCAGGGGTGCTGCTCAACATGTTGGGACAAGGAATGGTACTGAGCTACCCCTCCTGTCTGCTACCAGCCCTGAAGGACCCTACCTCACCAATACAAGCTGATCTGCATACGGCTTCCTCGTTAGGTAATTAAGTACCTGGATACCAGCTCGGGTGTTTAGACTCGGTTCAGACGTGCCATTAGAATTGTAGACGATCCCGAGCTCACAAGCGGTCTACAGAACCTCAGTCTGAGGAGAGACTTTGCTTCCTTAAGTGTGTTCTACCGCTTGTACAACAGATCGTGTTCTGAAGAATTGTTTGACTATACCTTCTACCATCTCATGGTAGAAGCTAGCCGTGGTCATCAGGTCAAATAATTCTCTGGCCATGAGTCCATCCTACACATTGGAACCGAAATGGTTTTGTACTGTGCGGTTTTAAAAGAGCTTCCTATTGTGGATGCTCAGGCTCTGGAATAAGCTCACCGCCGTGGTTTTCAAAAAGGGCGTGAAAAGATTTTTGCAGGGTCAGCAACGCGCAAGTTACCCCTGGTGTTGCAAGCGTATGTAGGCTACGGTAACCGCTTACTTGGCTTGCTGCCTTAGTGGTATAAAAAAAGGAAGCTATTATAGTTGGCCTAGACAGAATGAACTCATCATTAGGAGCATTTCCTGGTTTGTTGCGATGATCGCTCAGTGGCAGTCGCAGCTTCGAATCCTATAGAGAGATTGAGCTTTCGGCGAAGGAAAATATCGTGAGGAAACCATAGCATGGTGGTAGGGTACTTTGTAGCCGCCTGGCTGGCTACCACCCGCAAATTGGCGACTGCCGGTGTATTCCGACAGCTGCACTTGAGAGTCAATTCACTTCTAGGCTTTGTGTGCTTACCACCTTCGGCCACATCATCACTTACCATGGTGAGATAGTAGTCAAATACAGGCCTTTATACACCGTAAAATATAATCCTAGCTTGGGTCATTCAACGTTCTAGAATAATGAAATAAACGTTAGGTCGATACTCTAAAGATGTTATGTTTCCAACAACCTTCTCATGTCAAAAAATAATAAAGATTGCAAGTTAATATTGAAAAGGATTATGTTTTGTGATAGCTTTATTTGTTGAAATTAACAACGCTAACAAAATAATGTCTGCAAGATAAAGTGCAGTCATCGAACAATTAATCCAAATTATCGCAATGACGTTTATTTGCTAGAAACCTATTCTGCCAATTCCCACCATCGACAATGGTGCCGATTCTGTTGTAAATCGCACTAAACTAATTTTAGTCACATCTCATCTCTTTCTTACGAACATTATTGAAAAAGGATAGAACATATTTTAAGTTGTCATATTAATCTTTGCCGTCTTATTTTGCCGTGTATTTAGGCGTAACCGCGATAGATGGCGACTAAATTTATATTGAAAACAAGCATTGGACTAATTGGACAGGACTAAATGTCTTACATCCTTTTCTTATGTTCTTTGTTAGAAAGAGACATAGTGAGATTAAAATTAGTTTAGTTGTGAACAACAGAATCAGGGCCAATGCGTTCTAAGACAAGGACACATGCGCTCTGCTGGGCCGCGTCAAGAACACACGATGCAGTGATCGGTGGCTTACTGTTCAAAATCAGTGCAAAATCACTGACTACTTGCGTTCTAATAAGTTAAAACGAGTTCAAATAATTGTCTTGCTTACTCCCATACTTTGTGGGGCAACCCAACGCAGTCATGAATATGTCTGTATGTCCTGAGTCTGGTGTAATTATATACAGGTTGACCCAAGAATTAGTGTCAATCTGAAGTCCAGGGTTAGAAGGAACACTCTTAAGAATTACCCGAATCACCCCCTTGTAGTCAATCCAGCGATATTTTGTTGTTTTAGAGTTACAACTATTTAAAAAAAAAAACAAATTCTGGCATTGATATTTTTGACTATAGTGATGTTTTATTGTATTCTAATTTATTCAATTTAGGCCCCAGAAGGGCACTTATGAAGGTCACATTTACTGAAGTTACCACCGATTCGGAACTCGGCCTTCAACTGAGAAGAATCCGGCAAAAAACTCAGCAAGGTTACATTTTTTAAATATTTTTTTGACAATCTGACTATTTCTAAATAATTAACAATTAAAAAGATATACCTAAGCATAGTTTGATAGTGATCCAAGCAAATGCATAAACATTTATTTCCATTGACGTAACTATTTTGTTAAAAGTAGTATTGAAAAATAAAAGTCTGAAAAAGGTACATTTATTACAAAATCACTATCAAAGAATTTGAAAAATAGTTCAGGAGTAGTAAATATTTGTATCCACAGGTTCACTATTCAGCCGATTAAAAATAATTCTCAAATATGTAATCTGATCTATCTGAAATATGTAATATATGTATCTCAAATATTGAAGTTACTGTGATCAAAAAGGTAATAGTCAGAGTTTGGTTAAAAACATGAAAAATTTACATTAATTCGTATACTACATAATATCGCGGAACATACATACATGGGGGTGAGACCTCTGGACTTCCGATTAACACTATTTCTTAGGACAACCTGTATATTAAGTATGTATTTACAAACAGTAGTTTATGTAGTATATCTGTTATCTGGTTTCTACAGTACAAGTCCCAGGATATTTATACTCAACTAATATTATTCAGATTTATTATTCGCATTAAAAATATAATCCTAACTATACACATCTCACGTCAGATATCAGTCTCGTTAGTGAATATAGCTGTGCGAGCTGAATTGCACATTATTTCGTTGCAGCAAGAGTCGCTTTTTATTGAAACGTATTTGCGCAGTGAACTTTCTGTACCTTTATCTTTAAGTATTCATTGACTTCCTGTATCCTATTATCTCTCCCATTTAATTATTTCCTCTTTTCCAGCGTCTTCAGTAGGCCTTTCCAGTATGATTGGCTTCCTCATATCATCAGTCCTAATGGAATGGATGGGCCGCCGCATCTCCCACGCTTTCGTCATCATCCCTGGCACTGCTGGCTGGCTCTTCATCTACTTCGCTACAAACATCCCCTTACTCATGATTGGGAGAATTCTTGGAGGTATCACCGCTGGAGCCACAGTCACCTTAGGAGCAGTTGTGATAGGAGAATATACCAGCCCGGAACATCGAGGAATGTTCTTGAATCTTAAGACAGCAGCAGTATGTTTAGGGAACACTGTAGTTCATGTCTTAGCTCATTATTGCCACTGGCGTACAGTTGCACTGTGTGCTTTGGTTCCTCATATACTTGCGTTTGTTATCGTCTGTACATGGCCTGAAAGCCCCTCGTGGTTGGCTTCGAAGAAACGGTTCCAGGCAAGTGAAAATTCGTTTTACTGGTTAAGAGGTACCGAACCGAAATCTATGAAGGAACTTCAGGAATTGATTCATGCACAAAAAGAGCGTTTCTCCAAACCTTTTATAAGACCAACGTGTCTAAGTAGTGTTAAAGGATGCTTCCAAAAAATTACTAGAAAAGACTTCATCAAACCAGCAGTTATTATTTTCTTCGGTGCTATTTTATTGGAAGCTTGTGGAAGACATATTTTCCCAGCATACGCTCCTCAAATTATTGGAGAAATCACTGGCAGCAAATCGCAGTCATTCTACTACACTCTTGGATTGGACTTGATCATATTAGCCAGCGCAACATTTTCATCAGTTCTAGTCAAAATGATGAAACGAAGAACTTTGCTTTTTGGCACTGGTTTAGCTGCATTACTTGTCCTTGCTTCTGTCTGTACCTACCTCTTCTTAGCTTCAAAGAATATTCTATCAAGAGAAAGAACTTGGATACCTATATCTCTGTTTGTAGTATATTTTATACTTGCCAATTTCGGCTGTACAACTATACCTTTAGCATTTTTGGGAGAAATATTCCCTCTAGTCCATAGAGGAGCAGGAACGGCAGTATCAGGTGTAACATTGTCACTATCCTTAATGCTAGCATTAAAAGTAACTCCTTATTTATTAGCTAGTATCAGCGTCTATGGTACATTTGCTGTCTTTGGAGTAGTTATGGCTGTTTCCCTTTCGATGCTATATTTCATTTTACCAGAGACAAAAGATAGGACGTTGCAAGAGATTGAGGATTACTTCAACCATGGGAAGTTTAAGGACTTGAGGTATGATACAGATGTTGAAATGAAGATGATGATGAAGTAGATTAGAAAATAAAAATCTTTCTGTGATTTGTAGAATAACTCTGTGAGAAATGTTTCGGATTTGTAAGGCATTTACTAAATTAAGAATTTCATGTAAAATACAGGTCGTTGTTTTGGTCAGCGACGAGCGACTCAGGGTCGATAATACAAATGATACTGGTGCTAAAAAAATATTAAAAAAATACTTTTTTTTTTTAAATAATAAAAATAAAAATTTTGAAAATCATGTAATAAGCTAAAATGTAGACATAATACTCAACGGGAGTAAGAGGGAGTAAAGGGGTGGGGCGATGGCGGCTTGCGCCTAGCTCTAGAATGTGCACGTGCCTAGTAACCATACTTTGCGGTAATTTTATTTCAAATTGAATAAGGTATTTCTCAACATATTTAGAGTATTTAATTAAATTAAGTCCATTTTTGGGGAATATATATTTTGTACTACCGCTCCTGGGTCGCTTGTCACCGACCAAAACAACAACCTGTATATTGACTAAGTAGATTAACTTGTAATTTTAATGTGTGCAATTTTAACAATAAGTGTTGATGTATTTTATTAATTAATAGATATTTGAAATGGAGTATTAGTACTATTGTTAGCAAATAAAACGATGAATAAATAAATCAATGGTTGGTAATATGATAAAGTAATTAATGCACTTTTATGGATTCTATGCACTCTACTTGACTCCTGCACAATTTACAGTAGCAACAAGTTGAGTTTTCCAAATACCTCATTAAGAAGTCTCTCATGTAGTGCCGCATCAGCTAGGTAGCAGAAGCATATGGCCAACCTGATGGTAAGCAAGCGGTTACCGTAGCCTGGTAAAGCATGTGGCGTGGAATAAAATAAAAATCACCCAATAACTATGATGGTGAGTGTAAATTGCCGTGTGTTTATCTTCAGGCGAAGTATTATTAAGTTATGTTCATCCACATCTACTACTACTCTTCGAATTTGGTCTCATTCACATTCACTCAATGGCAATGGAGTTATGATGGGATAATGTCAGCATTTTTATAATTAAAATAATAGAGCAGTGTTTTTCAACGTAGGGTCGGCCGGGACCCCTGGTGGTCTCCAAATCTTACTCGGGGGTCGTGATAGTAAGCCTGGTAAAAAGCAACGGTAGGTCTTCATTTCAAAATAAACTAATAGTATTTTTGAGACGTAGAAAATTAAAATCACATGCTAACATGGGAGCCTATTTCTCTTACTTAGTTTTATGTTTAGCATTAAAGAGAACGCCTAGCCGCGGAATTTTGAACATTTGAACTGAATCAACTGATTCAGACTGGACCCGATCGACGAATTCGTCGATCGTGTCCAGTCAGATCAGGTTCAGTTTATTTTGATGAATATTATGAAATATTCATGAAAATAAACTGAATTCAGAATAAGTCATGTGTGAAATAGATAACTGTAATAATCACAATACAATATTTTGGTGTGAAGATTAAAATGGTAAGATACATAAAGGTCTACGGACATTAGGTACACCTGACAAATGTGCCATAGATAGACGTGAAACAAGACTATTTCTGCAGTGCTATGAGTTGACCACTACTGACACGAATTGTTGTGGTTCTCAAGGAATAATTGAGATATCTTTATTCTTTATTTTTTATTGTTACATAATTCACTCGTGATACATAAAATAGAGAAGCCCTAGGGTTTCGTTCCCGGGACCCGGGAATCTGGGATTCCCGGGAAATAAGTCATTCCCAAAATCGATAATTTTTTTGTGAATTCTGTTCTGCGTTCAGAGTTCTGCGTATCGCGCTCTTATTTCCATTGCTTGCGGCGCGGGCGGCATCGTGTGAGGTCACCCACTTCACTCCAATATGGCGAGGAGGGTGATGGCTGCCACACGCGTCATATATATAAGCTATTTGGTGTTATTAGTAAGGGGACGCCCGAATACCTGTATGCTAAACTTAGTTGGTCTCAAGAGCATCATAGAAACGCGAGGAGAACATCCATGTTTCCGCTTGGTATGGTGCGCCACGGCTCAGCCACATTCCATGGCAGTTTCAGATATTGTGCCACCAAATGCTGGAACAATATCCCGCCACCATTATGCAGTCTGCAGTGTTAGAAATTTTAAATACAGAATGAAGGTAATTCTATTGGAGTTACAAAAATCTAACCCGCAATAAAAATAAAAATAAAACTAGGTTTCATATCACCTCCAATATTTTTTTTTGATTTGAGAATTTCATCGTCATTTAATCACTTGTTATTATTTATTTATAAGGTATTTGAATAATTATTGTTATTTTTTATGGTGGTACACGCGTGTATGTCGCGCACATAATAACTGGTAATCTGATAATAAACGACGAATATTGAGTGCATTGATTGGCGGGCGGCGCGCGGCGGCAGCGGGCGTGTCGAGTCGTTGACATTGCTTGTGTCGCTGAATGACAGCGGATGTGACTTATCAGTTTTTATATTTATTTGTAACCTTTTTCTCTTCCAAATAATAATTACTTTTAAGTACCTATTAATTTTAACTACACACTCACACTAATATATATTTATTTTATTTTATTGTTTATCGTTTTAAGCTTTTCTTTATTCGTGTACTTACGATCGTGACATCACTAAGGGCGTCAGCTGAAAATCAGCGCTGCTGACAGTAGTCAGTAGCACTATGCTGAGCTGTGTCCTATTTGACGGCACAGACCTTCTGGTTTATTTATAATTTTAAATATTGTTATGTTAATGTGTTCATCAAATAAATAAGTTTCTTTCTTTCTTTCTTTTTTTCTTTCTATATATTTAACTCCAGAATCATGAAGTAAACCCATCTCAGTAGACGTAAATCAGTTTTCGTTAAAGTAACATATTATACAAAGTCGTACAATAATATTTTTATGACTCATAGTTTAAGTGCAGTCGGACTGCATTCATCACGACTATACAGTAGCGGATCCAGAATGTCAGTTTGGGGGGGCTTCTGGGTTTGTGCAGGTACTGCCTACATTCGCCTTTACTAGGCTTTTACATTCCACAATAATTGGACTGTTTTACAAAAAACTTAAACCGACTTCAAAGTACACTAAGAAGTAATCAAATCCTGATCTGATGACAATGGGACCAAACGGGAGAAGTGTACCCTTTAAAAATAAAAAAAGAATTTTCCAAATCGGTTAATAAATGACGGAGTTATGAGTTAACAAAAAAAAAAAAACTTTCGAAGAAGAGAACCTCCTCTTGAACCTCTTTTTGAAGTCGGTTAAAAATAAATGTATTTTTAACCGACCGGCACATTGTGCGGCGCGCAGTGCACATCGAAATGTTCTGTTCCATAGTACAAGCTCTGCTTAGTTTGGAAACATAGCCGTGTGAGGAATGTCCCAGGATATTTATTTATTTTATCATTCATTGAGTAGCATATTAGTTTTTTTTTATTTTCTTTGGAATATTGAAATTGAAGGATATCGAGCGCTATCCAAGTTAATATTGTATAAACGGATTATATTGAAATTTTAAGTAAATAAATAAAATAATTGCGGTGGGCTTTGCCATTATCTTGTTTTCATATATTTAGCAAAGCGCATGATATTAAGACATGCAATTAAATGATAAGTCGGTCGAACGCATCTCGCGTTTTCATAAAGAATTATTCAAATACACAGCGGAATATTTACTGGCTTTTCGCCCCACAAAATACTCTATTTTACCCCTTAGGGGTTGAATTTTAGAATTATTTTCTCCCTTGTTATTTAATTGGTTGTCTTCTTTCCTTTGTTATAAGGAACCTGTGTGCAAAATTTCAAGATTGTAGAACAGCAAAAGAGTGCGTTATCTATCAATCAATCAGTGCTAGTCTTATGGTGTGTCAACGCTACGCGAACCGAGCACGAGCCGGGCCACGAACGAACAGAATTGATTGGTTACTCGCGATGTCAAGGTGTGGACGTACATTGAGCCTACAACACGAGTGCGAAGCGAATCCCTGGGAGCCAATTCTCATTCACTCGAATTCATCACTCGTTCCAAATAAAGTTCGAACTCGTACTTTTTTCGACTGAAAATCAAGTTAGGTTATTCTGACAATTTCGAAGCCGCCATTTTCTCTTATTTTTCGAGGGCTAGCGCTCGAACTGCTTCGACTGGTCGGGACCGTTCGAAACGTATTTCGAATGCGAACTATCAAACGTCAAACAGTTAGGTTGTCATCTTGGTTGTCATTTGGAAACGTAATGACAGATAAGCCTAAGAATTTCCGTTACGCACAGAAAATATTTTGTCATATTCATTTATAATTATTATATAAAATTGATTAACTTATGAATTCCGGATATATTAGGATATAATAAGAGTAAAACGTTGTTTTAAATATTTTATATTCATTAAAATCTTTTAAATTTTAATTTAAGATATAACATTATCACGTACGTTAACAAAACGCAATTATCAAGTGAAACGAAACGCATCGTGCAATTTGTATCCATCATAATGCCAACATTTACTCCTTACACTCGAACTTATTTCGAAGGTTAGTTCGATTAGTGCCGAGAATACAGCAATCGAAGAATTGACTCCGCCCCTCGAAATTTTACAGTAGAACTAGAACTCGTAATGCAAGTTCGATTCGAAGGCTAGTTCGAGGGAAGTGAGAATTGGGCCCCCTGTTTTCGTGAAAAAACTGACAATCGGCGGAGCGCAGTTCGAGGCTCGCAAGTCCGTTCACGCTGCGCGAATCCGTGCTCCACGTGTGCTCGACTCGTGCTTGTTTAGCATAACATGGATGCACCTGTAGGTAGAGATATTTTTTTTATGAAAACGTAACATAAAATATTTTTATTTTATCGCAATAAAAATCAAAACTAAACAATTGATTTTATTAATGTTGGTAACAAAACAAATGGTACAACGATTAGCGTAACAAATTCATTGACTCGTGGAAAGTAGCACTGGAAGTAGCAAATATACAATTAATGATTATTTAATGCATTTTTAAGTATAGACATGGTGGCACCGGTCGTGAAACAAGTAAGTTATATATTTTTTTATATTCTCGTATAAACATTGTTTCTGCTCCATTGTTTTACCTGTGTACCCGAGTGGTGTAATATTTACCCGGGATAAAAAGTATCCAGAATATATTCTATTTTTGTGCAAAATTTAATCCAAATTCGTTCTGCCGTTTATGCATGATTGGGTCACAAACATCCTTACTTCTAAATATCTAAAAAAAAACACATTTAGTTTATCTCTTTTTTATGTAGATTTAAAGAAATTAAAGTTATTAGATTTATATAATACTGAAAGTATTTATTTATAACGAATATGTGCCTACAAATTTGTATTATATTGCTTAATGTTTATTAATAGTATCTTTTTCTGTATTGACATGATGATTTATTTAACTTGTATTATTATTTTATTTGAAATTATATGAATAAACCGTAAAACTGTTAAAATTACATTTTAATTAAGATATTAATAATAATATATTAATTAATTAGTTAGTTAATATTATTTCTTTTATTTACTTTACTATACACATTAAATACATTTTAAATATTTTTATAAAAATCATTCCAAAAAAACATTTAAAAGTATAAAAAATAGTGTTCCGCCGGTGACGGGAGCAGGGTCCAAGTTACCGGTGGTTATTATTATTATTTTTTAGTTTTCTTAAGTCTTAGTTTTAGTTATTATTATTTTTAAGTTATTTAGTATAATTTTGTTTTAGTATGTACTTAATCATAAGCTTATTCATATTTTTACGAGTGAAATATGTGCGCGTCGTCAAGATCTATCACTATGCCATAAGTGTCTTCGTTTCTTGGTCTTCTAGTGAAACCTCCGTGACAGACGGACGGACGGACTCCAGAGTGATCTTATAAGAGTTCCGTTTCTTCCTTTTAAGGTCCGGAACCTTAAAAAGAAAAAGGATTAAAGCTAGGCGTCACCTTTTTGACGTATAGCGTTGTCTCCTTTTGTTCGGTGGTTCGGTTGCACCAAATTTGGTCGTCTGGTCTATTAAGTTCAAAAGAATGTTATAAACGGTTTAAATGTTTTGAGTTTGAGTTAATACTCAATTTAGCTGGTCTGGATTATAAACTAAATCTTGGAATAGTTAATCAAGACAAATTTTATAATTTTCAGACATGGGTGGTATCAGGGGTGCTGTTCAACATGTTGGGGCAAGGAATGGTACTGAGCTACCCCTCCTGTCTGCTACCAGCCCTGAAGGACCCTACCTCACCAATACAAGCTGATCTGCATACGGCTTCCTCGTTAGGTAATTAAGTACGTGGATACTAGCTCGGGCCTTTAGAATCGGTTCAGAAGTGCCATTAGAATTGTAGACGATCCCGAGCTCACAAACGGTCTAGAGCACCTTAGTCTGAGGAGAGAGCATTTCCTGGTTTGTTGCGATGATGGCTCAGTGGTAGTCGCAGCTTCGAATCCTATAGAGAGCTTGAGCTTTCGGCGAAGGAAAATATCGTGAGGAAACCATAGCAAGGTGGTAGGGTACTTTGTAGTACCCGCCTGTCTGGGTATCACCCTTAAGTTGACAATCTGTCGCCAAGCGCCTGCCGGTGTGTTCCGACAGCTGCACTTGAGGGTCAATTCACTTCTAGGCTTTGTGTGCTTAACACCTTCGGCCACATCATCATTTACCATGGTGAGATAGTAGTCAAATACAGGCCTATATAGACCGTAAAAAATAATCCTAGCTTGGGTCATTCAAAGTTCTAGAATAATGAAATAAACTTTAGGTCGATACTCTAAAGATGTTAATATTTCCAACAACCTTCTCATGTCAAAAAATAATAAAGATTGCAAGTTAATATTGAAAAGGATTTTGTTTTGTGTTAGCTTTATTTATTGAACTTAACAACAGTAACAAAATAATGTTTGCAAGATAAAGTGCAGTCATCGTACAACTAACTCAAAGACGCCCGATGACGTTCATTTTGTTTGAAATTTCCCACCATCGACAATGCGCTCTGATTGGCTAGGCTAACAACACACGATGCAGTGATTGGTCCTTACTGTTCAAAATCAGTGCAAAATCACTGACTAGTTGCGGAATTTATTTATTATTTGGAAAAAAAAAGCCAAAAATAGTCAGAATGTCCAAAAAATATATAAAAAATGTAACCTTGCTGAGTTTCTTGCCGGATTCTTCTCAGTTGAAGGCCGAGTTCCGAACCGGTGGTAACTTCAGTAAATTTGACCTTCATAAGTGCCCTTCTGGGGCCTAAATTGAATAAATGGCTTTGACTTTGACTTTGACTTTGACTTTGAATCGGATTTGGATATCCTGCCGCTATTTTTCAGTTTGAATTATAAAGGTTTGCATTAATAAGTTCAAATAATTGTCTTGCGTATTTAAGTAGGTATTTATTTACAAACAAAAAGTAGTTTATGTAGTATATTAGTTATCTGGTTTCTATAGTACAATTCCCAGGGTATTTATACGCAACTAATACTTTATACGTCATAAAAAGATAATCCTAACTATACACAAGTTACGTCAGATAGGTAGAGTCTCGTTAGTGAATATCATTTTAGACGCGCAGAGCTGTGCTAGCTGAATTGCACTTTATTTCGTTGCAGCAAGAGTCGATTTTTATTTAAATGTATTTGCGGAGTGAACTTTCTGTAGGTACTTGTATTTCTAGTATTCTTTACTTCGTATATCCTAAACACAATTATTTCCTCTTTTCCAGCGTCTTCAGTAGGCCTATCCAGTATGATTGGCTTCCTCATATCATCAGTCCTGATGGAATGGATGGGCCGCCGCATCTCCCACGCTTTCGTCATCATCCCTGGCACTGCTGGCTGGCTGTTCATCTACTTCGCTACAAACATACCCTTACTCATGATTGGGAGAATTCTTGGAGGCATCACAGCTGGAGCCACAGTCACCTTAGGAGCAGTTGTGATAGGAGAATATACCAGCCCGGAACATCGAGGAATGTTCTTGAATCTTAAGACAGCAGCAGTATGTTTAGGGAACACTGTAGTTCATGTCTTAGCTCATTATTGCCACTGGCGTACAGTTGCACTGTGTGCTTTGGTTCCTCATATACTTGCGTTTGTTATCGTCTGTACATGGCCTGAAAGCCCCTCATGGTTGGCTTCGAAGAAACGGTTCCAGGCAAGTGAAAATTCGTTTTACTGGTTAAGAGGTACCGAACCGAAATCTATGAAGGAACTTCAGGAATTGATTCAAGCACAAAAAGAGCGTTTCTCCAAACCTTTTATAAGACCAACGTGTCTAAGTAGTGTTAAAGGATTCTTCCAAAAAATTACTAGAAAAGATTTTATCAAACCAGCAGTTATTATTTTCTTCGGTGCTATTTTATTGGAAGCTTGTGGAAGACATATTTTCCCAGCATACGCTCCTCAAATTATTGGAGAAATCACTGGCAGCAAATCGCAGTCATTCTACTACACTCTTGGATTGGACTTGATCATATTAGCCAGCGCAACATTTTCATCTGTTCTAGTCAAAATGATGAAACGAAGAACTTTGCTTTTTGGCACTGGTTTAGCTGCATTACTTGTCCTTGCTTCTGTCTGTACCTACCTCTTCTTAGCTTCAAAGAATATTCTATCAAGAGAAAGAACTTGGATACCTATATCTCTGTTTGTAGTATATTTTATACTTGCCAATTTCGGCTGTACAACTATACCTTTAGCATTTTTGGGAGAAATATTCCCTCTAGTCCATAGAGGAGCAGGAACGGCAGTATCAGGTGTAACATTGTCACTATCCTTAATGCTAGCATTAAAAGTAACTCCTTATCTATTAGTTAGTATCAGTGTTTATGGTACATTTGCCGTCTTTGGAGTAGTTATGGCTGTTTCCCTTTTGATGCTATATTTCATTTTACCAGAGATGAAAGATAGGACGTTGCAAGAGATTGAGGATTACTTCAACCATGGGAAGTTTAGGGACTTGAGGTACGATACAGAAGTTGAAATGAAGATGATGGTGAAGTAGATTAGAAAAGTTTGTTCTTTCTGTGATTTGTAGAATAACTCTATGAGAAATGTTTTGGATTTGTAAGGCATTTACTAAATTAAGAATTTACTGTTTCATGTAAAAATTATTGACTAAGTAGATTAACTTGTAATTTTAATGTGTGCAATTTTAACAATAAGTGTTGATGTATTTTATTAATTAATAGATATTTGAAATGGAGTATTAGTACTATTGTTAGCAAATAAAACGATGAATAAATAAATCAATGGTTGGTAATATGATAAAGTAATTAATGTACTTTTATGGATTCTATGCACTCTACTTGACTCCTGCACAATTTACAGTAGCAACAAGTTGAGTTTTCCAAATACCTCATTAAGAAGTCTCTCATGTAGTGCCGCATTAGCTAGGTAGCAGAAGCATATGGCCAACCTGATGGTAAGCAAGCGGTTACCGTAGCCTGGTAAAGCAGGTGGCGTGGAATAAAATAAAAATCACCCAATAACTATGATGGTGAGTGTATATATATATTGCCGTGTGTTTATCTTCAGGCGAAGTATTATTAAGTTATGTTCATCCACATCTACTACTACTCTTCGAATTTGGTCTCATTCACATTCACTCAATGGCAATGGAGTTATGATGGGATAATGTTAGAATTTTTATAATTAAAATAATAGAGCAGTGTTTTTCAACGTAGGGTTGGGCGGGACCCCCGGTGGTCTCCAAATCTTACTCGGGGGTCGTGATAGTAAGCCTGGTAAAAAGCAACGGTAGGTCTTCATTTCAAAATAAACTAATAGTATTTTTGAGACGTAGAAAATTAAAATCACATGCTAACATGGGAGCCTATTTCTCTTACTTAGTTTTTATGTTTAGCATTAAAGAGAACGCCTAGCCGAACTTTGAACATTTGAACTAAAGCAACTGATTCAGACTGGACCCGATCGACGAATTCGTCGATCAGGTCCAGTCATATCAGGTTCAGTTTATTTTGATGAATATTATGAAATATTCATGAAAATAAACTGAATTCAGAATAAGTCATGTCTCAAATAGATAACTGTAATAATCACAATACAATATTTTGGTGTGAAGATTAAAACGGTAAGATACATAAAGGTCTACGGACATTAGGTACACCTGACAAATGTGCCATAGATAGACGTGAAACAAGACTATTTCTGCAGTGCTATGAGTTGACCACTACTGAAACGAATTGTTGTGGTTCTCAAGGAATAATTGAGATAATTTTTATTGTTACATAATTCACTCGTGAGTCGTGATACATAAAATAGAGTAGCCCTAGGGTTTCGTTCCCGGGACCCGGGAATCTGGAATTCCCGGGAAATAAGTCATTCCCAAAATCGATAATTTTTTTGTGAATTCTGTTCTGCGTTTCGCGCTCTTATTTTCTTTGCTTGCGGCGCGGGCGGCATCGTGTGAGGTCACCCACTTCACTCCAATATGGCGAGGAGGGTGATGGCTGCCACACGCGTCATACTTATGAACAGGTGCTGCTTGTGGAGGCTGGTCTGCTTTTCTGTTTACTGTAGTTATTGCCGCCGGGACACGCAAGTGTTTTCAGTGAGATCAGAATGTAAATATTATATTATTTGCAATCTTTGCTCTGAGACATACAATTTTATTTTATTTCTGCCACATCTTTCGAGTACTTAATTAAATAACGTCGAAAACAATTATGAATTTAGCAGACAAACGCACATACCTACATTGGCTTAATGGCAATGGACTTGTAATGAGATCATATCAGAGTGACATAGACTTGGCCCTCAGCAAAATCCAGGTCACTGTTTTACACTAAATAAATTATGATATTAACTGAAACCTATCTCTTTATCAAAGTATTATTTATACAAATATATTTTTTATTAAGTATATATTTGGTTAGCCTGATTATATCTAACTGATTAATTTAGCAATTAAACGATTTTGACTGTGAATGCTTTACAGTTTCGTTAGTTTATCAATGGTGCTTGATTTGTGAAGATTTGAAAATGGTGGCACCGTTTTTGAAACAGGTTAGTTCAATTGAAAGTTAAAAGAACCTGAATTTTGAGTGCAGTGTAGTGCTTTCCATGAAGGGAGATATTTTTTGCGCATTAATTTATTACATCAATTTTAAGCACCTAAGGAACGTTATTTTGTGATTTGAGCGTGAGACGTCTGTTATGTTTTTTTATGTTAAATCGTCTTGCGTTTGGCCTTTCTGACCCCACAAGGAGTTATGATGAGGCCAATGATGTAGCACGCTTAATATAATTATGTTTTTAAACCAATTTAATACCATAAGTTGGTTCTTTTTTTATAATAATCTATAATTAAGGAACCGATAAAAAGTTCTGTAACATTTTGAATGCAGAATTAATAATTACATAAATCTTTTGCCTGTTGCATACGTCAAATGCGCAAATAAAAAAAAATGCGCTTGATACTGATTGATGAGGCGTAATGAATTGAAACGCAAGAAATACATATTTATATAAGAAAATCGAAATGTAGCAGTCTACTGTCTAAGTTATACAAACCTTATGGTGCGTCCACGCTATGCAAACCGAGCACTAGCCGAGCACACGTGGAGCACAGATTTACGTAGCGTGGACAGACTTGCGAGCCTCGAAGGAGTGAGGTTCGCGTAGCGTGGACGCACCATTAGATTTTGAGATAAAAAAAGTTCAGCCACTTATAACAAAACGAACAGGACTCATTACCTTTCAAATCCTGCGTGTCGTGTGAACGTGTAGACGGTACAAAATTCGGAATCATAAAAGAAGATCGCAATCAAATACTATAATCCTTAAGTGAGTAAGGTCGCAAAAGATCTATGAAGAAGCACTGTGCTGGTAACAACGGTAAACTCTTAAGCGAGCTGTATGCTTGTTTACTGATTTAGTCGTAAAAGCAAAGCAACTTTGGCTCATTGTCCTATGTTCTTAACTCGATAGTTCGATTGTTGTTTTAACTTGTTTCCAGGCATGGGCAGTATCGGCGGTATTGTGCAATATGATTGGGCAGGGTATGCTGCTTGGTTTCACCACTAGTCTGCTACCTGCACTGAAGGACCCTCGGTCTTCAATTAGAGCGGATTTGGATACCGCTTCTTGGTTAGGTACCTATGATTATAATTACTTAAATTCTGCTAAATCGGATTTGAATTCGTTGGCGCAGATTTTGTTGTAAGCAAATACTTAGTTACTTTTATCAGCAAAATATGCCTAGCCTAAAAAAGATAACCTAGCAAGGTATTGATTATTTATTGACGAGAAAAGTGTTAAGAATCACAAATTAATATCCTGATATATTTTTAAACTAAACTAAATGTTTTTGTCCTATTTAGATCTTTGAAGAAAGACTTTCACAATACCTTATTTCATTTATTAATGGTTAATCTAAATGTCTTATTACAGCATCATCAGCAGGCCTAGCAGGTGTCCCAGGGTTCCTGTTCTCATCAATCATCATGGATTTATACGGCAGAAGAAGAGCACATGCGCTGGTCCTCCTACCAGCAATCGCTGGTTGGGCTTTTATATACTTCGCTACCAACATCCCTATGCTGATGACTGGTCAGATCCTGGGTGGAATAGCAACCGGAGCCACAGTTTCCTTAGGAGCAATCGTTATTGGTGAATACTCCAGTCCAAAATACCGGGGCATGTTCCTGAACCTTAAGACTGTAGGAGCTTGTATAGGAAATACTTCTGTACATATTTTAGCCCACTATTACCACTGGAGGACGATAGCCTTGATCGCTATGCTGCCTCATATAATAGCTATATTGATTATTCTTACATGGCCCGAGAGTCCCTCTTGGTTAGCTTCAAGACAAGATTACGAGAGGAGTGAAAAGGCATTTTATTGGTTGAGAGGAAATAATTTAGAATCTTATAGAGACTTAGAAGAATTGATAACAGCACAGATGAAGAGACCATCCAAGCAAGAGAAAGCTAAATTCTGTGATGGTATAAAAGGGTTCTTCATAAAATTCACGAGAAAAGACTTTTTAAAACCATTGTTCATCGTAGTCATCGGTGTGATTCTTTTAGAGATGTGTGGACGACATCTTTTCTCGGCATATGCTTTGCAAATTATTGGCGAAATAACTGGCGATGTTTCACAATCTTTTGTGTATACCCTATGCATAGATCTGATCATCACAGCCAGTGCATTATTCTCTTCAATTCTAGTCAAAATAATAAAACGCCGAACATTATTATTTTCAACAGGATTTGCAGCATTTATTGTTCTTATGGCTGCTTGTTTGTATCTCTTCTTAGCATCTAGAAATATTATATCAAAAGACCGTGCTTGGATACCATTAGGGTTATTTGTAGTTTACTTTATTCTTGCTAATTTGGGCTGCACTCCCATACCTTTAGCATTACTAGGGGAATTATATCCTACAGCTCATAGAGGAGCAGGATCAGCAGTTTCCGGGGTTGTCATGTCTCTATGTGTAATGGTAAGTTTACAATTAACACCACATTTGCTGGTAAGCATCAGCGTCTATGGTACTTTTACTGTCTTCGGCTCTGTCATGGGTTTATGTCTAGTCGTTCTGTGCTTCACCTTACCAGAGACTAAGGATAGGACGCTGCAGGAAATTGAAGATTACTTCAATCATGGGAAGTTTAAAGAACCGGTTGATAAAGATGCTGAGGCGAAATTGAAAACGATTAATTAAGATGTGCTTGGTGATTTTTAATTAGTAATTTTCCAATGTTATAAGATTATCGAATCGAAATGATAGTTGAATTTTGTTTAATACGACAAAGTCGGTAAACAAGCATGCGGCCCGCCTGATGGTAAGCAGTTAATGTAGCCATACGGACGCTTGCAACACACGAGACATCACTCATGCTTAACCGACCCTACCCCCCTCCCCAATGAGCTTTGGCGACCTTACTAATGCGAAGGAGCACAACAAAGTTAGCTGCGGTATTCTGTAAGGTGGAGGGTACTTCCCCAGTCAAGCTGCTCTTTGAGCGTTTAAACGCTACTCTACCACAATCTAAATAATACCTCAATCTAAACAAGATTATATAAAATAAGATTATATATAGATATTGAATAAATATTGTATTAAGAAGTAGTCATATGAAACTATGAATACTGTGATGAATGATAATTTGTAAGTTACTTATTTGTTTTGTGTTATTGATCCCTCGAAACTCCTTTATTTATTTCCTTATAAATTATACATAGTTGTTTTAAGTAGGTGTGTTTTCTGGGTTAGTGACATTAAAGGGCAGAGTTACATAGGTTTTTTCTGAGTATACATCTTCGACATTATTCTTTATGTGTTTCAGTGGACAATCGCAATCCCGTTTAATATATCAAGTTAATACAGTCATATATTCCTGTCGCTTACTTTTCAATCTTCTGACTAATCTAGCTACGAACAATCAGAAAAATAAAAATATAAAGTACCTATCTTACTTATTTTTTTCTCTTTTTTCTAGTACGGGTACCAATCGACTTATGGCTGATGTTAACAGATATAAAAAGAGTTTTTTTTTCTTCTTTTGGACATGGGCAACTAAATTCTAAAGTAAAGAGACGTGAAAAAACTAAAACTGTATAGGTACTTTGATTTTAAAATTCCCTAGCTGGAATACAACGGAGATGATTTAAAAAAAAAACACGTGTATTACTTAGGTTAATCAATTAACTAGGTACCTACCTATATTATGTTATGCACTAGACTAGAGTAACCGGTTAGATCAGGTTCAGTTTACTAGATTAACCGGTGAGATCAGGTTAAGTTTAATTTGATGAATAGGTCACTGTGTCAATAAATACCAAGTAGCACTTATCTAATAATCACAATATAATATTGGTGTTAAGATTTTTGTAACATAAAGGTCAACGAACATTAGGTATTGGCAAATGTGCCATAGACAAACATATGACAAACATGAAACAAGACTATTTCTGCAGTGCTATGAGCTTAACACTAGCGAAACGAATAAACCTTGTTGTGGTTCATAAGTACTAACATAATTTTAATGGTTGCAAAATTTACATATATATCCGTCTCAGGTACACACGGCAACACATCAAGCTATACATTTCCAGTATAAGCTGATCTCGCATTATATAGGATTTCTTATATAGGATCTGTAGCCGTGTGTACTCTTGTGAAAATAAAGTATATAGCCCCAAGTTGAAGACTAAGTGAAAACTAATGTTGATAGAGAAGAATGTGTGTGAAAGTGAGATAGAGATACATTTTTATGATTAAGCTATCATCCTCCTTTGTACATACATAAATGGGCAGCATGGGGTTCTTCAAAAAGGGTGTGAAGAGATTTCTGCAGGGTCGGCAACGCGCAAGTGATACCCCTGGTGTTGCAAGCGTCCATAGGCTACGGTAACCGCTTAACATCAGGCGGGCCGTATGCTAGTTTGCCACTTACTGGTATAAAAAAAAAATGTTTACTCAATATATTCCATAGGTAATACTTTAGATCTTACACTTAAAATATTTTTATTTATGAAATAACAGAATAATAGAATTATATGTTAAATATGTACCTACTTAGTATCCACATAGGTACCATTTATGTTTTGTTTTCCTTTTGTGACGGGTATAATTAGCGTTTCTGTGAAAATACTCCTTATGTATCATAACAAGCATGCGTGAAAAAATATGTAGATACAGTTAATTTGTCAAAAGCGTAAAAAATTTGGCTTGAGAATTTTTCAATCGCCAAAATACAATAATTTGGGATACATGGCACATCATATTTTTTTTAATGTTTACTAACAAGTCAGCAAAGAAGCAAGATGGAAAGTGGTCGCCGTAGTCATATGGACGCTTGCAACACCCGGGGCATCACTCACGCGTTACCGACCCTTCCAATAAGCACCGGCGACCATACTCACGCGCAGGAACACAACATAAAGTTACTTGGCTGCGGTATTATGTAAGGAGGTACTTCCCCCACGCGAGCTGCACTTAATTCGCTCAAAGAGCAGCTCGACTGGTGAAGTACCTCCACCTTACAGAATACCGCAGCCCAATAACTTTATGTTGTGTAAAGTTGTGTTCCTGCGCGTGAGTAAGGTTGCCAGAGCTATTATGGGAGGGGGGAAAGGTCGGTAACGCGTGAGCGATGCTTCGTGTGTTGCAAGCGTCCATATGGCTACGGTAACCGCTTACCATTAGGCGGGCCGTATGCTTGTTTATCAACTTAGTTGTATAAAAAAACTTTGAGTAAACAAAACGCTATACTCTCTCGCAACTCTCAAAACATCAAAAGTGACACAACTGTTCACAAGTGGGCGGAGACCTTAACCACACCAAACTTTAGCGCTAAAACGTGATATTATTTCAAGGTTGTGGCCAAAAAGCGATAAACTATGCCCCAATGAGCGACCTCAGATCTTCCACGCATACTAATGATGAAAAAATCAGTTCGGATCCCAGTCCCAGTTGACGATCGCCAACAACCCGAGTACCGAACTCGAATGAAGTCGAGTCGATAAAGACCACATGAGTGTTGTATTTCGTAAAAACCACTTGTCCACCGAGTCACTTGTCAACGCGCAATTTAAAAAGTAATAAATTAATAAAATTTAAATGAATGTAAAAAAGTGCGTGTATATGAAATTAAAATGTTTTGTGACATCTAGTACTAGTGCGTGTATTTGATTTGTTTTATTAATATTAATTAATAATTATGGGTAAATCAATGCAGTGGATGTCGCCGTGTTTGAAGCAAGTAAGATTTTTAATACCTTATCATTTAATTAGGGGATATTTTTAATTTCACCTCTGTTTAAAAATTGCGCAAAGTTAAGACTCCTCTATACTTATTGCATATCAGAAAAATTGCTGTTGTACAATTAAACTACCTATTCGAAACATGTTCTATCATCCAGAACCGACTCGGGGCACTCCAAATACAGTTGGTTAGGTAAGAACTGTGACAATATTACTACATGATCATTCAGTTCAAATAGTTTTGCATAAACCATATAACTGATACTCAGTTTGATTTATTTAGTGTACGTATTTAGTGTGCAATTCATTATTTTTGGTTCTAGTTTTGATTTGTGTTGGAATAGAGAGAATTAATAGTTAAGGCATTAAATACATGTGTTTAAAAAGTTGAGGGTCAAAGGACAAAATGTATTCTGTCTTTAATTTATGTCTATTTATGTATCAGTATACAGTTTTAGGTCACCATTTCATGAATAGTTATTAACTATGTCTACCTTTGTATAAGTTGGATAGTGTTGGTGTTTTAACCTCAGAATAAAGACCCAAGTTTTAACCATACATACATATTGATCTTTATTATCCAATATGATACCTACATATAAGATCTTTACTGAATTTTTTTAAAACATTAAGTTCTGCCTTTCGAATTGACAGTAGGGTCTCATTTTTTTTATATTCCATTAAGATATGATCATTTTAAAGCCGGGTCAGAACGGGTTTATCTTAATTTGTGTTAGTTGCTTACCGGGGTTAAGTATACCCAGGTAAGCAAGGTTTACGCAAGTGGGCCTAAGAGTACCCATGTTCTTTTTTTATCTTAATGTGTCTTAAATATGTTCCATACTCCTACAGTTTTGCCACAGACCAAGCATTTTCTTGTATATTATTACCCAATGTCGACAATTGAATCACTAGCGATATTGCAGGTATTATTAGGTTTTGAAATTCCATCATGTCTTCAAAGTCCAACGCCAAATAATGAAAAAAATTACATGGGACCATATCTCTATTTAATGTTCTATCCATCAAAAACAGTATCATCAAAATCGGTTCATACCTACCCATAAAAATATACTTACGATAATCTGAGTGTCCTCCTTTTTAAAGTCGGTTAATTGATATAATATCTGTCTAATTTGTAGGTATAAGTACTTACCTAATTTCAGTGTAATGTACTCAATTTTTCAATTAGCAAATTGTGACATTCATTATAATCATCATCATCATCAGCCTATAATGTCCCACTGCTGAGCACAGGCCTCCTTTCACAAATGAGGGTGAAAGGGAATGAGCAATACTCCACCACGCGTGCCCACTGCGGATCGGTGGAGTATTCATTATAATATGAGTTAAAACAAAATGGATCATAACTTGGACTCAAAAATTGGTTTGCACTATAATTATAAAATACTGATGTAGGAACTATAATAATAATATTTATTAGTTATGGGGACTTTAATCTAACTGTCTAAAGAGGTTTTTATTGATGTTAGAATGACCTTACAATTTTAATGATCCTTGCGTCAGGAATAAAAAAATGAAAAAATTACCTTGCTGAGTGTCTTGCCGGATTCTTCTCAGTTGAAGGCCGAGTTCCGAACCGGTGGTAACTTCAATAAATGTGCCCTTCTGGGGCCTAAATTGAATAAATGGCTTTGACTTTGAATTTGAATAACTTGAGAACCTAATGTTGTACTCCTATCTTTCTCTCTCATTTGACTCTTCTTGTCTCGCTTTGTGTGCCTCTTTTTGGCTGAAGTTTTAAGAGAGGTAGAGCATAGCGTTTATTCGTTTAGTAGTATCTCCAGCTTACAGAATACCGCAGCCAAATAACTTTATGGTGTGTTGCGCGTGAGTAAGCGAGCCAGAGATCATTGGGGAGGGGGGAAAGGTAGGTAACGCGAGTGTGATGCCTCGTGTGTTGCAAGCGTCCATATGGCTACGGTAGCCGCTTACCATGGCATGGCACCGCATTACAGACGCGTATGCTTGTTTACCGACTTTGTGGTGTACAAAGGGCTGTGAAATCAGCCATAGCGTGTCCCGTTGGTTCTCGCGAGAGACGCGCGACCTATAACAACAATTGATTTCATAGTTATTATTTTAAGAGGAAACGCTGGTGGCGTTTGTTCCATACAAACGTAATCCTCAGTTTCCTCTCTGGATAATGACACTAGAGCTATGATTATTTTACCATGGAATCTGTAGGTACCACTGTATGTCTCTCGATTGTGTTTTTCTCCATAAATTAATTATTATAGGATTTAGGAGCCTTCTAAAATGACAAAAAATGACCATTTTTATTGCCCTTATTAGACGTCCAGCAAACAAATTTGACGAATATAAAAAATAAAAGGAAAACCGACAGACATATCCAAAGCCCTTCATATTATATTGTTGAAAAAATAAAAAAAACGATCCAGTATTGGAGGAGGAAACTGGGGATTACGAAATAGCGATTTCGTCTATTTTAAATAGGTATAATCGATCCAAGCTGCAGTTGTCTCTATCGTCCCTAATACATTTATATCCCAGCAACAGCGCGACAGCAATAGATTTGTTAAATACCTATTTTGCAAATTTCATGCAGCCATCCTTTCCTCTTATATGCACCACAGATTAAATAATAGTTTCAACGTTAACTAACATATATATGTTTCAGCTCTGAAATTACAAGATGTTTAGCCTGCACTACAGCCAGTTCCCTTATAGTGCTTACCACATTCGACCACATCTTTACAATATTACAGTGAAATTGTGGTGGACAAGGCTATTCATCTTAAAAACGTCATTGGACCAGATGGCATTTACATTCTGTTTAAATACATGCGCCATCCATTATTTATCATTTACACCATGTAGAGAAGTTTCCTAAAGTTAAAATTATTTTTGCGAATTATATTTAATGAGGTGTGGTTGCATTACTTCCTCGTTAAGTCAGGTCAGACCTGATATTAAGGTTGCGATTTATTTAAAGAACTTTTGGTAATGGAACGGCATTTGAGAATACATAAAAAATCTGTGAATGAATTAATGAAATTATGGATTTAAAGTTTAACAGAATACTTGAAAATTAATGACAGTGAAAATAAGGATTGTATATTAAAAATATATCAATTTTTGAAAGAAAACAAAATCGAAGACACATTTCCAAATGTATAAATCGCATTGTAACTAACTGCAGTGGAGAACGCTCCTTCTCCAAATTATTATTTTACCCGCGGCTTCCTATTTTTTATCCCAGAGTAAGATTTATCTATGTGGAAAGTCTCATTCTAATACGTTTAGCTATTTCATCGTGATTGAGTAACAACCATAGATATAAAATGTAGATGTCAAAAGCTTGCGAAGGCCTGCGTAGAACGGCGCAATTTTATTGTCTAACGCAGAATGTAGACGCATTCTAATCTGATGTTTTGCATATTGAGAAATCATAGCATGTGACTTTTAGTTGTTAATTAGTGCGAATATTTCTTGAATTATTTATAGAATGGTAAAGAAATATTTACGAAATCGTTCTTCTTCAGCTTCTGATGAATCTTTATTGATAAAACACTTAAAAACCTGCGCTTTGCTCTTTCAAAGTTCCATTGGACAAGTGTCAATTTATTGTATAGAATTATTAATCCTAACACAAACAGATATATAATTACACAATAAACAGGATAATAATAGTCTATGCTATATTAAGATAAAACAATAATGAAAAGATAATCCTATACCCTATTTACAAAATATAAAATCAAAGTAAAATGTTGTGCTAGAACGCTGCTGTGTGAACGTGTGAAGATGACTGGCTACATTGCCACGTTGAATGGCAATGCTGATCCGTTCTCCTAGATAGACGCCAGCCTTCCTATCACATGAGGTCTCAATAAGACGCCGTGAGACCTCTTTAAACAAATGAAGGGCATCCGGGCTCCACGGCCTCAAAGTTACTATACTAAACGCCACAAAAATGCATCCATTGCCTATAGATGCATATTTGCGGTGCTTCAGGCATTCTTGCTGGGCGACAGCAGCACTGGGCTTCACTTGGGCACAGGTATCGAGATAATCGTACCAAACTAATAGTCGTCCCAGCTTCTTTACCTATTGATTTAATTTTATAACTAAATAGTTTACTGCACACATTTTAAACGTAAACCCAAAATAATGTGCTTCCACGATAGCTAATTTCCTCTTTAATTCCTGGGTTGATATCTTCCAAATCTGTTCAACCATTATTGGCAACCCAACAAAAATGTTACTTTTAAGGCACAAGCTGGCTACACCGACCCTTTCCTTCCTTCCCTTCGAGCCGGATAAGAACCTGTGACTTATGGATCCGGCTCGAAGGACCATAATGCAAGGTTGACTGTGGGTTTTAGTTCATCGAACAGAACAGAAATAAAACGTTTATCACCTTGATCGATGTACTTTTTGTTTGTGTTAACTAATTAATATTATTTATTTTTTAGTTCATGTTGTTTCAGAGTAATAATGGAATCTATCGCATTTATAGTATTAGTAGACTAAGTCGTTCCACATTCCAAATACTAATCTACAATAGACTCTTGCGCATGGTCACTTTTATACGTAATAAGGTACGTAAGGTAAGGCGGTGGAACTTAACCTAGTTAAAATTCCTAACTAGAGTACCAGTATTAAACCAGTCAGTAGATTTACCTTGTCAAGTGGTAATTATGTGGAAATGACCGCCTATTTTAAGTATTTAGAACGCTTGAAGCATATCATTGATTGGACAAGCTTCATAACGATGGTGACAATGCAAAACTACCACTTTGGTACATTTTAGTACCCAGCTGGCTGCTACCACCTAAGCACCTAGTGACTCTGGCTTATATAAGCAGCTTTGCCAAGTAATGAAATAAGTATTTTCTGAAATTGCTATTATATTTTAAAAGCGATAGTACCTGTCTGTCTGTTTCTAAGCTTTCACAACTAAACCTCTAAAACCACAGATATATATCTAAATAGATGACGCGACAGTATGTACTTCGCGTGTCAAAATCTGTGTAAAAATGGGGCACAATGTTCTTCTTTTGAAACTGTTTCGCGCGGACAGGGAACTCGCATAAGGCTGCATGTCCACCAGAGATGTGTAGCGAGGGATGTGTTTAGATGACAAATAGGATAGCTTCATTTTCACGTTAAAAATCTAATGCCAGCCTAATTAAATCAATCTTGTGACATTATGGTAGATACAAAAAAAGTTACACGCTTGGTTTTCATACGGATGGAGGGACTTGCGTTATCTATTTAGATTTATGTCTGTGTCTAAAACCGTTAAAATATTCAGGAAGATCAAGTGATAAATTAACGTCAAAAATAATATCCATGCTTAAAATTTCTTTGAATTTGTTATGATTTTCGAATTTATCGACACGTCGATAAATCACGTTTTATAGAATATGTGAAAGAATACGCTCATACATTTTTGTTTTTCCAATTTTTTCAATATTTTCTTTGTCTTCTTTATAATAGCTGTCAAATATTCTACAAAATACTTTACTACCTATACCTAACAGAATTTCATTAATTGATAGCCAATTTTGAATCACCATGTTCTAATAAGAGCTCCAGTTCCTGGTCTTTATATTCTATGGTATGATTAAACGCTTTCTGTCACGTCATGACATGACTGACACAAAATAATTGTTTCAATTTCCATAGACAATGGTCTATACATGTTCAATCAAGAAAAAATAACAACCTCTCGTTATGCTAATTACATCCGACAAAAAAAAGTTTTGTTTTAGATTTTTTTTCTTCTATGCTTCGTAAAAAACTATTAGGCGTACCTACACAATGAGATGCCGTTTAGAACTGTAATCTTAATTATATTTTTATAAATTTAATTATACGGATATAGTACTTGGATTATTTTGAGAGAGGTAGAGCATCTTTTGCGAGATTAGATCGACATTTAAAAAAAAACTAAATTCAAAAATAGACCTTCGCAGGCACTTATGAAAAGTCTGACTCTAATACTCTAATACCGGTTCGGAAGGTTGCATTTGCTGAGAAGAGCCGGCAATAAACTCAGCAATTACTCTTTTCGAATCAAGCTTAGATTCATTACATAATTATTTACATTCTAATTGCACGCGGTTATGGCGTGAATAAAGTCGCCAGAGCTCATCGGGGAAAGGGCAAGGGTCGGTAGTAAGGCGTGAGTGATACCCGTGTGTTGAAGGCGTCCATAGGACTACCGGAACCGCTTACCACCAGGCGGACCTACCCTTTCTGTTACACGTTGTATATAAATATAAATAAATTGTCAAATTGTATGTAAGAGCATCCCTTGAGAACGGCACGACCGATTTCGATGTAATTTGCTATATGGGAGATTTGGAGCTGAGTCGATTGTAGCTAGATTTCAACTTTGTGAACACGCTTTTTCTCCAAGACCAAGCAGCACAAGCGTCCCGCCCAGGCTTCGCACGGGTGCAATGTAGGTACTAGTTTCTTGCTGGAGTCTTCTCAGCAGCTGCGACCAATAGAGATTCCCGCGCTTTGAAAATGTATCTTCTGCGCAGGTACATCGGTAAGCTATATTAGTTGGGTACTACTGTACCATCGTGGACTTTTTCGTAGATGTAAGCACTATGTTATTTTACAAGCAAACGAAGTAGAAAGATCATATTTAGTTAAAATCAATGCAATGTTCAATTATTAACCAAAGTTATATGATAGATCCAATATAAAATGATATCTAAGTAATTATCAGTTCATGTGACCTTATTTACTACACTTATATGTAGAGATTGACAGAGACGACTGAAGTGTTCATAATGTTATAATACTTATATAATAAATGCTTGTAATGTATACGTGGTTTTCCCAACGAACAAACTTTGTGATATTAAATAGGATACATACTAACATAACGTCAATTTTATAATCGTAAACTTTTTTGTCATTGATGTTATTTAAAAATATTGTTCGTCTCTTATGAACGTTTTCTGTAACGTTTAGATAGATAGACAGATAGACAGATAGACAGATAGACAGATAGATAGACAACACTTTATTGTTGTTCTGCATGAAAAAAAAAACAAGAAATCAATATTTAAGAAAGCGTTACACTAAAAGTGATATTTATTTACTGTGTATCGCCTGTGTTTAACCGCAATCTCACCATGGTAAGTGATGTTGTGGCCAAGAAGGAACTGGCTCTCAAACACATGACTAATGAATTCAAATTAATCTGTGTCTCAAGTGCAGCTGTCGGAACACACCGATAGATGCTTAGCGACAGAATCTAAACATGAACTGAAATTGAAACAGTAGGTATTAGTCAAACCTGTTCAATGTTTACATCTCGGGGGTCCATATACTCCAGTGTTATATTTATGGACTGGTTTTAGGATCAATGCTTTGTTTGAATGTCACGGCTCTAATGTATGAACTGAGTAGAGGCATCCGGGGCAATACTCGAAGATACGAAAGCTAAAATTAGCACTACTTGGTTGTTAGTTTATATAAGTAACAAGAACATGCTCGCTAAACACATATTTTTATAAGACGATAATGGCCGCCTGATGGATGCGGATATTGTAGCCATATGGACGCTTGCAACGCATGGGGCATCACTCACGTACTTCCCCCCTCCCCAATGAGCTCTGGCGACCTTACTCATGCGCAGGAACACAACATAAAGTTATTTGGCTGCGGTATTCTGTAATGTGGAGGTACTACCCCAGTCGAGCTGCTCTTTGAGGGTGTAGCGACATCTATCAGCCATCTATTAGTAACACTGAGATAGTTCACACACGGAAAGATAGATGGCGTGGCGCCACATTATCATGCATCGCGCATACGAAGTTTTCTCGAGAATCTGCATATATACAACTGTTCAACATGTACAGTTGGACCGCGGTCCCTGCGGCACGATGCCCCAGCCTGGCGGAAGATTTTCCCTTTTAAACGGAGGTGTCATCCACCTTGCACCTCCATAAGCGAAGAAAAGCTATGCTCTACCTCTCTTAGAACACATAATTATAAGAATGACAAGCAGTGAATGAAATCCATGTCAGATAGTCGCTGTAGTCAAATTAATTTATTCAGTGAAGCCCTAAAACTAGTCGTTGCAGGTTAAAGCTGCTAAAATTACCACTGCTTTGGAAGGCAGACTTTAACAGAGGAATCGATGATTTTAAGGATGATAGCTCAGCAGTATTGACATCAGATGCCGAGACGAAGGTCCTGGGTTCAACTCCTACAATGACCTTGAGCTTTCGGTGAAGGAAAACATCGTGAGGAAAACATAGCACGGTGGTAGGGTACGGGTTGTAGTACCTACCTGGCTGGCTACTACCTTCAAGTTGAGAATCTGTCGCAAAGCACCTATCGCTGTGTTCCGACAGCTGCAATGGAGAGCCAGTTTCTTTTAGGCTTTGTGTGCTTACTACCCTAAGCCATATCAACACTGGGATTCCGATCAAACACGGCCTATAGGCAAAAAAAAAACTGGTAAGGAATTTAGAAGCTTACGTTAGACCGCTGGTCCCTGACACTGCCAGAATAGCGCCTCCTCATGGAGCTCTGGCCACCAGGAACAAATTGAGCAATATTTCAAACCAGCATTATTCTAAATTTCAGTGCTTCGTGACAGCGGGCGTGTCGCTCAACATGGCGTCATCTGGCCTCGTGATGGGCTTCACGCCGGGTCTGCTGCAGCAGCTGAAGAGACCACACTCTGAAATACCCATCGATGAAGACTCCGGATCTTGGATAGGTGGGTGGAGTTTCACTATCTCAATGGAGTGACCTTTAAAAAAACATTTATTCAGTTTAGGCCCTCGTTCATTTTGTTTGAAATCTATTCCTTTTCCCCACCACTGACAATACGCTCTGATTGGCTAAGTCAAAAACACACTAAACATTAAGATACAGTGATTGGTCGGTACTATTATTAATCAGTGTAAAAACCCGGATTCCCGGTATTACTAGAAATTCTTACTGTACTGGGATTTTTCTTCGAAGGGCACTTATGAACGTTACAGTTGACTCTACCACGTTCGGAATACACTTCAACTGCTTAAACTGAGAAGATTTCTGATGTAAAGCGAAACAAGAACTTGAAAGCATGTTATTTCAATAAAAGTAGAAATCCCAGCAGTTTCATCATCAGCCTGAAATGTGCCAATGCTGAGCAGATACGGATCGGTCGAGGTAGGCTAGTCGTCAACCTACTGTTGGAGTTTTAAAGCAATCAAAAATGAATCAAGCAATTCTTGATTCAACATCGACTTCTATTCAGCTTGCGATCAGGGACCCAATTCTCACTTCCATCGAACTAGCCTTCGAATCGAACTTACGGTTCGAGTCCTATTCGACTGCAAAATTTCGAGGGGCGGAGTCAATTCAAACGATCCCGACCAATCAAAGGACTAGTTGAGTGGTTTTCCTTCTAAAAATGCCGGCCTCGAAATTGCCGGAATAACGTAATGTGATCAACACACGATAAAAGTTCGAATTCGTACTTTTTTCGATCGAGCGATCAATTTCGATTGGCTGAGAATTGGCTCCCTGGGACCCAATACTCAATTTCGAACGGTGGATTCAATTCGAACGGTCCCGACCTATACGTATCAAAGATCTAGTTTCGTTCTAAAAAAAGTCCAGCCTCAAAATTGCCAGAATAACGTAACGTGATTTACACTCGATAAAAGTTCGAAAACGTCCTTCTTCGATCGAGCGATCAATTTGAATTAGCTCCCTGGTGACTATTATTGGATAATGATCTAATATTTATTAATTTACAAAAATTCAGAGTGGTTAACGACTTTCATGAAAGAATCATTACCAGACGGTACATTTTCCTGTTAAGTCTAAAAATACTTGTACCTACTTACTAAGCTATGATTCAATACGATGGTGATTCAAAACAATTAATAATGTTTCAATAATATCAATAAAGTAACAGTACTGCAATAATTCAAATAATTACCTACCTACTTATTTATATTTTGGTCGAACCTGGGGCCAAAACTGTAAAACGTCACAATTTTGACACCACTGAAAGTTCATTGGATCACAATTGAAATAGCAGACTTGGGCCCCTGTATAACAAATTTCATTACGCGATTATTTTTGGCTTTGAGGTGTCAAGACCTAAGTGACATACGAAACAAACTACTATTAATACACCCAAACCCATTGATTGAAGTAGGTACCTAACAATTGTACTAGGCGCTACTGGTACACAAACGCCTTCTGCTAAATACTGAGCATCAATTTACATTTCAATTTACATTTACGTTCTAATTATAAATATCAATATATTTTCTAATTCCAGCTGCAATCCCTGGCTTCTCCCTCGTGTTGGGCAACATCATCATACCGACGGTGATGGCTAACTACGGAAGAAAGAAAGCCAACCTCCTCAGTATAATACCTCTCCTTACCGGTTGGGCCTGCATCATCTTAGCCAAGGGGATCCCATCACTCCTCATCGCCAGATTCCTGCAAGGAAGCAGCATGGGGATGTGCTCCTTAATATCATCAACGCTGATTGGAGAATATACTAGTCCGAGAAACAGGGGAGCATTTCTCATGACCATATCAATTTCTATAGCTTTAGCAGTACTATCAGTACATTCTATGGGTTCCTACCTAAGTTGGCAACTGACAGCAGTAATCTGTGGTGTGATAGCTGCTATAGATTTAGTTATTGTTATATTATCACCAGAATCACCAAGTTGGTTGGCAGATCAAGGCCGATATGATGAATGTAAGAAAGTTTTCCGATGGCTCAGAGGTGATAATGAAGAAGAGGAATTAAAACGAATGATAGAAGCTAGTATGATTGTAAGAGAAGCTAAAGCTGATGTTAATATTAATCAGTCAATTGTGAGAAAAATTAAGAGTAATCTAGTGTATTTTAGTACGACTATAAAGAAGAAGGAGTTCTATAAACCAATATTTATTATGATGCATATTTATACGATAGGGCAATGGAGCGGAATTAACTTATTAGTTGCATATCCTAATGATTTATTTAACGAAGTAGTAGGGCCTGATGCCAATATCCCATTATTAGTTGTCACAGTAGATGCTCATAGATTGATAGCAAATATATTAGCAATGTATATAGTAAAGAAAGTTAAAAGACGAACAATGCTATTTACAACGGTTGGCATCAATATATTTGGTCTGTTTGCAACAGCCGCTTACACATTCTTTAGAGGACGCGATGAATTTAATATCGAATATCCTTTAATAGGAATCTTTCTTGTTCACACAATTATGTTTGCCATAGCAACAGGCACTTTAGCATTATGTTTCATAATAGCTGGTGAGATATTTCCTCTAGAATACAGAAGTTTAGCAGGAGGTATAAGCGTTATCTTCTTTTCTTCACACCTTTTTATCACAGTTAAGACTGTGCCATATTTCTTCAGTACTTTAGGTTTGTATGGCACTCTAAGCTTATATGCCTGTGTGTTACTTTACTGTCTTTATATCAGTTGGTTGCTTCTGCCAGAAACTAAGGATAAGACGTTGCAAGATATTGAGGATGAGTTTAGAGGCAGGCCTTTATCGCCTGAGGAATTGAAGTCAGTTCAATCTTTGACTTCTTGGAAATCAGCTCATGCGGATAGGCGCTGTAGTACGCCTGTTGTATTATAAATTGTTATTAAGCTAAAAGAAGATCTGTGATAATATTTTTTATACCTTCATATTTTGGGGTTTCTCCTTTAGATTCAGCAACCGCTTCCGATGTGATATTTGGATTAAGCATTGTGATTCTAATAAATAATGATGATATTTATGTTATTTTGTTTTATTTTACCATTTTCTTTTTAACTTCCGTATTCTATCAGTATTACAACTCTGCCTTAGAACTTATTGCATGGCTGACATTTTACAAGAAAATAATATCAAGGTTGTCTTTTGGGCTATTTTGTAGAAGAACTATAGGAGAAAACGGGCGCCCAGTAATACTAGTTATAGTAACAGATGTTCCAATTTGGCAGAAACTGACCACCGTCGGGAAAGCCGACCACAACCAAATTGAAACGTGTGTACCGCGGTGGGTCCGACATAATCGTTAATAATACTGGTCGGAAGTGGTCGTCTCACTGTCGCTTCCGACACACATCTAACGAATTAAAGCGTAGGGAAGCCATTCCGACAGTTGAATCCATACAAACCACGGGCAGTCAAATAATAAAATATGACTGTTGAGAATTTTCAGCTAGGAGAAAAAAATAGACATCCAAGCTTCTGACACAACCAAATTCATTTTCTTTTAAAAATACCATATATAAAGCTACCTTAGTTAACAACATCATCCCCCCGTGTACCTACCTATTACGTTGCTACGCAAATCCCTCTGGTGACTACCTCTCCTACCCGATCTCTGCCTGAGTTAACTTTTACTGTCTTCAGTCTGAAACGTTCACACCAAGCGCTCTCAATAACCATAAAAGGTGATACATGCAGTTTTTGGCTACTTGGTGGACTAGCTTGACGAAACTTCTATTGGAGGAAGAACTGCCCGAACCGAAAACCCAGAACCGATTGTCTTAGTGAGAAGAGCTGACCCTACCTAAAGTAGGATAGAGCTAGGAAAAAGAAGAAAAGGTGATGCAGGCGGTATGAAACTTAATTCGCGCTGGCTTACTGTTTTAATCATTCTTTCTTATATGCGAGTGGATCAGAAAGAAGATGGTAGTTAGTGGAGGCATTACCTCAATGTCCAACAGTCAGCATGTTGCTAAGCGATTAAGGCGCCTAGAATAGAGACTTCGGGGACGCCCCAACCCCCCAAGGGTGTCTATCGGGTTCCTCGTCCCGGTCGCCAACCGGCACGATAGGGCAGCTCGGGATTTTTCGGGAGGCGGCGGGGCAGCCCTCCGCATGAGACTAGCACTTTGGGAGACCGCGGTTGTAGGGGAACCGCTTCGAATTCCGCTATTCTCTAAGCCTAGGCGCCCAGCGCAAAAACACCAGCATCTTAGAGCCGGTCTGTCGCGGCAGCACCACTGACTAGACCCATCTCCTTCAAACCTGCATCTGAATTCAGTAGGTTTTGGCTATAACCTTGAACAGACGTCTGACTTCTAGTCTCACTAATATATTATTGACTGGTATTTCATAACATAACACCGGAATATAAACACGTGTTTAAATCTAAATAATTTAAGTTATTTATAATGATACAAATATTGTGTAGGTAATGCAGATTTAATGTGCGGATTAAAAATGCTAAATATAAAATGGATCACACCTTTCAAGAAACAAGTAAGTTTTATTAATTTAATTTTTTCTTTATATGTGGGGAAATAGTTTATTTAATACTAGCTGACCTCTGCGTTTATTTTTCTTGCGTAGAACCCTAATTCTTTATCTAAAATAAAAGTAGCCTAAGTTACTCCGGATAATATCAGCTATCAGATATTGTACGTTCCGTCAAAATCGGTCCAGCCATTTCGGAGATTAAGGCGCGGACTGACTACGATTTTGACAGGACTCGTTCTTCACTGGAATAGGGTTGAAAATGGTAAATCATAAATGTGTCGACTCTATGAAATGGACTGTTATTTACGGGTTTTCTTTAGATTATACAGAATATACGCATTAAATTGAATAAGTGTCCGGTTAACATTCTAATATAATTCTGTATCTTATAAATTCTTAAAAATAAAATTGTTGTCATCGCTGAAAATACGGAGAATTTCGACGCGAAAGATTTTTTTAGACGTAACTTAGGATTTTTTTATTGGGAATATCAAAGCACTTTTTAATATTCTATTCGGTTAACATTTTTCTCAAAACCCTCTTCTATCCACAGTATTTTTTTGTGTTAGGTATTTCATTGCGTTACGTCATACTCGACTCTCAAAGAAACCCATTTTTGAGATTTGAGCTTAGACCCGGCCTTAACCGGAAGAAACAGACGTTTAACCTAGACACGGTTTTTTTGGAGATACCCTTCTTTTTCTAAATTAAAAGTAGCCTAAATTATTAAAGCTCTGCTTATAGTTTGGGATCAGATTACCGTGTGTTAATCAGATTTATTTTATCCAACAACAAACCTTATAAAACTAGTGGTTTTGTGAGCTCTTGAATTATATGGAATACCTATCCTTGTCGTTTCAGTTTTTGGAAATTTTTATGTTTTTTTTTTCTAGGCTGGGTGGAGATTTCGCATGAAGCTAACCTAACATAGGTATCGAAAATATGCCATCTCGAAATCTCCACCTGTTATATAAAATTCATAGTCCTGACTGACTGATATATGTACCAACGTACAGCCTAAACCGCTGGTCCTAGAGACATACAATTTAGAAGGTATATTCTTTGTGAAGATTAGGTATCCACTAAGAAAGGGTTTTTTGAAATTCCACCCCTAAGGGGGTAAAATAGGGGATGAAAGTTACAAATTTTCATCCCCTATTTTACCCCTTTTAAGTCATCAGTTTCGAAGTTAGGATCTTAAAATTTTGTTTTTAGGCTGAAGATTGAAAATTAATTTATACGTGTCTCAGCCTTTTTAATAAGTCACCCTCGAAGCGGGATAAAGTTGTTTTGTTTTCTTTTATTGTTGTTGAAAAATATGGCATTTGTTTCTTGTAGGCCACACGGGCGATGCCGCGAGCAGAAGTTAGTTTTTCATATAAAACATTACCGAACCTGCTGACAAAATTTCACGAGAATCTGTTGGGAAATGTGAACTGTAAAGTAGTACAGCCGTATACAGGTCGTTGTTTTGGTCAGCGACGAGCGACTCAGGGTTGATAATACAAATGATACTGATGCTAAAAAAAATATAAAAAAAATACTTTATTTTTTTTTAATTATAAAAATAAAAAAATAAAAATTTTGAAAATCATGTAATAAGCTAAAGTGTAGACATAATACTCAACGGGAGTACGAGGGAGTAAAGGGATGGGGCGATGGCGGCTTGTGCCTAGCTCTAGTCTGTGCACGTGCCTAGTAACCATACTTTGCGTTAATTTTATTTCAAATTGAATAAGGTATTTCTCAACATATTTACAGTATTTAATGGAATTAAGTCCATTTTTGGGGAATATATATTTTGTACTACCGCTCCTGGGTCGCTTGTCGCCGACCAAAACAACACCCTGTATATACATGCGGACATCTAGACAGACACGAAATAATTTTTGTCTAAGCTGAAACGGAGACACTTAATCGCTCGCTCGGTCAATTACACATACTATTTCATACCAGCATTATTCAAAATTCCAGTGCTTCGTGACAGCGGGCGTGTCGCTCAACATGGCGTCATCTGGCCTGGTGCTGGGCTTCACGTCGGGTCTGCTGCAGCAGCTGATGAGGCCACACTCTGAAATACCCATCGATTTAGACTCCGGATCTTGGATAGGTGGGTGGAATCACATTGAAGTTTGCCTTTCAAAATCATAAATCCATTTAAGAGGACTCAATTCGTCATACTTTTCATACCAAACCTCTGTACTTATTATGGTGTTGTTAAACATTTTTCGTTAGATGTTTTGAACAAATTAGTATCTTGTGCACTATATCTAGCCGTGTATCTAGGCGTAATTTAAAAAAAGTGTGAAACAAATTCAGTCAAAGCCTCCGAAAAACAGCGTTTTTGCCTGAACTTTGGCCATATCTAATGTACCTATAAATTGTAAAAGTAAAGAAAACATTTAGATACCAGGCTTGCAAATGTATTGGAGATTCTAAATAACTAACTTTTTTTTCACAAACTTGTAAGATTTTTTCACAAGAAGTATACTCCTGGAACAAAATTCAAAATTTTCAAAATTCAAAATCATTTATTCAAATAGACCTTCGCAGGCACTTATGAAAAGTCTGACTCTAATACTCTAATACCGGTTCGGAAGGTTGCATTTGCTGAGAAGAGCCGGCAATAAACTCAGCAATTACTCTTTTCAAAACAAGCTTAGATTCATTACATAATATTTACATTCTAATCGCACTGACAACAATTGCGTGCCCAAGTTTTATGAATGCGAAATCATGAATGACGACCTAGCGAAGCGGCCGCGAGTGATCAGCAGAATTTACCGACTGATAACCGACGGCTCTGATGCTATCACTCTTTTTTCGCAGTCAAACATTACGTTGGATCAAACAACAAGCTTTTAGACTATGCTCGCGTTGAAGTTGCGCCGGCCACAGAGGGCCGCCTTAAGCGCTCTTGCGCCATCAAGAGTTATTTTTTAACCTGGAGTAAATTATATTTATAACCCAGGTTGCTGCAAGTGGGCTTTATTCGGTTTAGGCCTTGATGAGGTACTTATGAACAGTAACGATGACTCTACCACTGCTTTGGAGGACTGGCAAGAAATTCAGTAAGGCATTTTTCTTTGTGATGTTAGGAATTGCACTGATAAAATGATCTATTAAACTAGTTATGTAAGTTGACGTTTTGTTGTCGGGAAACTAACTTTAGTTGTCGGGAAACTAACTTTAGTTACACTTAATCAAATAATTTAGTAACGAACCAAAACTAGTTTTTTTACTGTTTAGTTCGCAAGTCACTCTGTTTAGGTTATTGGTCGTCAAATTTTGTGTTACTGTTAAATAAAATTTTGTAGTCACTTGTAGTCCATATTTCAGTGTGAATTATCCAGCATATAACATAAAGGAGAAACAATAACATACCAGCATTGTGTTATTCCACAGTCAAGGAATATGAGTAGTGTCAAGACAACTTTATGGCATTGTCCAACGTCTTTTTGCTGCATTTTAGTAACTTTGTTCCTCAAGCTAATTCTTGAATACCGCTCCATGTTTTATAACAACCAATTGATATGAGTTACAACTGTTTAATGGTGTACATTGGTGTTGTTAGTTGCTTAAGCATTTCATTTCAACGTAATATTTTGTTGTATTTATCTGTACAATTGAGTCCTTATGGTTTGTAATTCACTATCCTGGTGTAGTATTTCGCTCCACAATTGCACCCGGATTCCCGAAGGATCTTATTTAATTCCGGGATAAAAAGTACCAAGTTTGCCTTCCTATATAATATTTAGCTGCCCGGCGCGACTTCGTTCGCATGGTACTACCCTACCCTGCGGTGCTACCCTACCCTACCCTATCTAAACCATCCAAGGCGTCACCCAAACGCATACAAAAAATTCAACTGTACTTTTGTTTGTCACTGAACTCCTCCTAAACGGCTGGACCGATTTGAATGATTTTTGAGGGTGGCGCCTTGGATGGCTTAGATTCACAAATCAGTCCGGCAGATGGTGCTGCAGTCGGTATCTAGGTTATATTATCGACTGCAGCGCCATCTGCCGGGCGCCACCCAAACGCATACAAAAAGAAATCATTCAAATCGGTCCAGCCGTTTAGGAGGAATTCAGTGACATACACACGTGCAGTAGCATTTTATATATAAAGAAGATAATAATCTATTCGCGCGTGCCTTATATCACGACCAACTGAGCGGTTAGTGTCAAGCGAAATCCTCGTAATTAGACAACATTAACTCTAAACTATTAATTAAACGGTTGGTAGGTGTACGTATAGTCCAATCTAATGGTGCGTCCACGCTACGCGAACTGAGCACACATGACCGGGGTTAATCTTTGCCGTCTTATTTTGCGTGTATTTAGACGTAACCACGGTAGATGGCGACTAACCCCCTTTCTCATAAAACGTTATTTAACTAATAAGCTGATTAAGTGGTCACCTAAATAACGTCAAATTGTTTGACAATGACAGCAAGGTGACGTTATTTATTTGACCATTTATTCAGTAGATTTAGTTAAATAGCGTTTATGAGTAAGGCCGTAAATTTATATTGAAAACAAGCATTGGACTAATTTGACAGGACTAAATTTCTTACGTTCTTTGTTAGAAAGAGAGATACTGAGATTAAAATTAGTTTAGTTGTGAACAACAGAATCAGGGCCATTAATGAAAATTATAATTTAATTTAACTATATTTGTAGCTAAAAATATGTGTGTGTGTGTGTGCATAAACATGTGTGTATAAGTGTGTTGTTTTTTATATTACAAAAAAGAGCAATTCGTGCAATTTATAGTATGGGTGCTCGTGAATCATTAAAGGAATTATTTAAGGAAATAAACGTTATGACCGTACCATCACTTTATATCTATGAAAATATAATGTACATACGTAAAAATAAAGAAATGTATAAAACAAAAATGGAGACTCATAATATCAATACAAGACAAAAAGAGAAATTAGTTGTTCCGTATTTTAGACTAGCTAAAGTTCGTAAGTCATTTCTTGGCAATAGTGTGCGCTGTTATAACAAAATACCACTTGCGGTGACCAAGATGACTGATTTTAAATTTAAATCACATATAAAAAAAGTTCTGAAAGAAAGAGCTTATTATAAAGTAGCCGATTATATTGAAGATAAAGATGTCTGGAAGTAGGTAGCTGCACTCTGCACAAGTGCACCTTGCTCATACTTATACAAAAGCCAGTAGGTCAATAATTGTGTGTAACTATTTAGTAATCTGTGATTGTGTGTTTTGTATTTTTAAGGTTATTATTTTTTATTTATTTTCTTGTTCTTTTTTCGTCTGTATCTATGCTTAGGTATATCTTTTTTATTTTTTATTATTTGGAAAAAAAAAGCGAAACATAGTCAGATTGTCCAAAAAATATATAAAAAATGTAACCTTGCTGAGTTTCTTGCCGGATTCTTCTCAGTTGAAGGCCGAGTTCCGAACCGGTGGTAACTTCAGTAAATTTGACCTTCATAAGTGCCCTTCTGGGGCCTAAATTGAATAAATGGCTTTGACTTTGACTTTTGACTTTGACGTTGTTGTGAAGTGTGTGTGTGGGGAAATTAGTGTGTGTATTATGTAATTTCACGATACAGTATGTTTTATTACTTGTTGTGCTAAATTTATAATCGCGCCAACAAAAGACTTTTGGAAGTTTATTCGGTTACCCGACCACGCACGTCGCTTCCTTTACCTATAGAAAAGAACGGATTAAATTGCTTTATCAGAATATCTTGGTTGTGATTTGAAATCATTTTACTTGGAATTCTCGGATTGACTTATTTGCTTTGAGATTTGGTTGCTTACGAAATTAATAATACGAGTTTTAATTATACTTTACTTATTGGAGTATATTTATAAAAATGATCTCACTCTACGGTAGAAGGAGAAATACTGTAATTTTAATTTCTGCCTTACAATAATGCCTAGAAGGAAGTCAAATCTTTGCTCATTCATTAGAGCTGCTAAATAATCGAGGACGAACGAGGATCTCAGAGGGCGAACGACAAGCTCTTAAAACAAGGTTAAAATAACCTTATTTGACTTTTGTCTTTTTTTGACATCCGGATGTCAAAACGGGACAAAAGACAAATAAGGTTATTTTAACCTTGTTTTAAGAGTAGTTGGTAGGCCCCCAGGAATCCGATGAAGAGCGTCAGGCGAGGCTCGCTGCAGCACGCCAGCATCAGGCTACAATGGTGAACATCCACAATCAAAACACTTTTTAGACAATATCCGTTCATACAATAATGCATTTCAAATGACGTCTTTTGGTGCAAAACAGATATCAGAAGGATCATTCATGCCAATCGTTAAGGTCCAGGGCCAGGTTTACCATCTAATTGGTTAGTTGTTACCTGAAAATGAACCTCAGTTTCTTCAGATATATTTTGTCAATAAAGAACAGGCTAATATTAGAAATTAAATCTTTCCGCAGCTTAACAACGATCTTATTACTCTGCTTCAAATCATGCTGCATCAAGTGAACAAATATGTTAATACTTAGTTTTAAAGCTGCATTAGAATCTTTCCCGAGACTGAGCGTTTAGTGTACATTTACACTAACTAGAGACGGTTACGCGCACTGCGGAACGCTATGCAATAAGAAAACTAAGGCCAATTAGCGGTCCTTCAATCCAGTTTTACTGGCGGCCCACTCTATATGCACGACCGTACTTAAGACGCTTTCTGCTATGTACGAAAATGTGGTTGAACTGGCCTTTTTATTACCTTTACAACAAATCTTAAGTGGAAGGAAATTACTCAAGAACTTTTTGTAGTACAAGCTTCTTATGATTGACATGATGTAATAGCAAGAGATTTCCAATTAAAACTGAAGTTGATGATCGACTTGATCACAAAAGAAAGCATTTTTGGATTAGCTCTGTGTAGGGTTTGGGAATTCCCGACAATTTCAAAGTCCCGGGACACGAGACAGCCTATAATGAAAGTCCCAGGAAATCCCGGACTTAAGTAAAAAAAATGTTTTTGTTTTTTTTTATTAGGGCTAAGCTTTTTTTGAAGTATTTTAATTGAGTTAATGTCTGGTGAAACGTATTAAAAAAGGCACATTAAACCTTAATAAATTTAACGTTAATTTCAGTCTTAATAATTGCTTTGATTATTTCTTTTAATCACACACAGATTCACTTTTAAACAATTAAATCTTATAGTTATAATAACGAACTTAGTTAAAAATTATACTAATTCTTAATAACTTTACTATTATCTAGTAATTCTAGTATGTTATCGTTGGTCATAATCACTTTGTTTCATCATGAAATAATCTAAATATAAATAATAAAACAGACTTATAAATCAATCTTTTAAATAATAATCAACTAATACAACATTAATTAGACCTTTGTTGATTTAATACAATAGGCTTTTAAAGAAATCAGAGCATCAACAGTAACAATTTCGACAATCTTGTCTCGTCTCGAGTCTCGACCCAAAAGTCCCGGGACTCGAGACAGCTAAAATTACGAAAAGTCCGGGAACTTTGAGACACGAGACGTCCCGGGACCCAAACCCTAGCTCTGAGCTTCATGTACAGCGTTAAATAAAAAAATGTGGCCTGCCTCACGCGCATATGGCTAGAAGAAAAAATACGTCCGAATGTTGTCGACAAGTTGAATGCTGAATTTCCGGATAGTAACGAAGATCCTTCATTGTACGACATTATTAAAACACACATGGTTTAAGGTCCTTGTGGGGTATTAAATAGAAACTCTCCTTGCATTCAGGATGGTCGCTGTTCTAAAATATATCCCAAGCCCAAGCTTATGAGTATGAAGTAGACAGTTATTGTTTTGATTTTGCTACTGCTCATAATTCGGTCCATGCGCTAAACACCAGCACAGAATATTCAATAGTACTACGTACAGAAAACCCACTTCGAAAACGACATTTAAATAAAAAGCGACTTTTGGAACGACGTAATAAGGCGCAATCCAGCTCGCGCAGCGCTGCGCGCCTAAAATTATATTCACCTACAACTTCCCTCTCTTTCTATCGTATAACTCTATCCTGTATGACGCGGCACGTCTTACGGTAGGGTTGTCTAATGACGTTTTATGAATCTTCAATATTTCCTTATCGGTTATGTATGTACCTATTACTATTCTCCTTTCGTGAATAATGACATTTTAAATATCCTAGCTAACTAGTATTAGAGCAGAAAGTTATTTTTAAATGTCTGCATATTTTAATCTAAGTTTTAGGCCTATACTGATACTTTGTATACTGAATGTGTGTTCTGTCTACGAAACTAAATACAACTATTTTGGGGAAGGGTTTTAGTAACATACATGCATATAAAATCTGGAATAACTGACGACGGGACAAGAAACGGCACGACTACCTAGTCCAGGGCCGTCAGTCGAAATTCACAACGTCTGTTATTAATAATCTTCAAGTTTGTTATATAAAAAATAATAAAGTTAAAGAATTATTTAAAAAAGGATATACTGAGTAAGTAATAACAATTAGAATTGTTAAATTTTTCTGAATATTATTCTACTGATTTTTGAAATAGTGGTTTGTTAAATCTTAGTTATTCTAAAAAGGTAGAAGTAAAATCTACACTAATGTAAATTCATTAGTGTATAATAATACTACATAGTATTATAAAAACGTAACATTGGTTTGTTTGTATATTTGAAGGGGGAACACTCTCTATTCTGGAACTACTAACAGTTTCTAAAAAAAAAAACAATATCGGTTCATAAACGACGAAGTTATCCGCGAACACACATAAAAAAATAATATTTACGGTCGAATTGAGAAACCTCCTCCTTTTTTTGAAGTCAGTTAAAAATAAGTCACATGAGTTGTTGAGGTCTCAGTGGCCCGTTTAGATAAGAGGGTGTCTCTTCTGGTCTCGTCTCTTTTTGACACACTGGTATGCTATCAAAACGGGCCTATTAGATCTTGCCGACCTTAATAAAGTCAGAAAGGACAATAGGACAATACAATGAAACAACAACAAAAAATCTAGTACTATGAAAACAACGATACCAACACAAAATAGTTTTAAAATAAGAACAATAAACACTTTATATAAGTACGTGGGTATTTATACCCACACGCGTCTTTCGCTGCGGGCGCGTTGCAACCGACTAGCGTTTGTCCGGTAGACCGTTGGCGCGAAATCGTACCTAAACATGGGAGTGAGACAGGCCTGACACCAGCTTTAGCGCATGGACTGAAACAATTTGTCACGGTAGTTGAGAAATGACTTTTTCAACTTTTTTCAAAATTAGAGAGATCATACCTTATTACAGGTCGTGGAAGAATTTCTCAGTTACTAAAGCCAATTAAGTCGCCTTTTTTTTTAATTTTTTTTTATACCACTTATGTGGCAAACAAGCATACGGCCCGCCTGATGGTAAGCAGTTACCATAGCCTATGGACGCTTGCAACACCAGGGGTATCACTCGCGCGTTGCCGACCCTGAAGAAACCGCTTCACACCCTTTTTGAAGAATCCCATGCTGTACTCCATTGGGAAAACCACGGCAGGGAGCTCATTTACAACGCGCCCTTTACAACATACTCAGCATAAAGTACTATTGACATTCAAATAAAAATTCCTATTATTTTCCATTTCAGCTGCAACTCCTGGCTTCTCCCTCGTACTGGGCAACATCATCATACCCACGGTGATGGCTAACTACGGAAGAAAGAAAGCCAACCTCCTTAGTATAATACTTCTTCTTATCGGCTGGACCTGCATCGTCTTATCCAAGGGGATCCCATCACTCCTCATTGCGAGATTCCTGCAAGGAAGCAGCATGGGGATGTGCTCCTTAATATCTTCAACGCTAATTGGAGAATATACCAGTCCTAAGAACCGAGGAGCATTTCTCATGACCATATCAATTTCTATAACTCTAGCAGTACTATCAGTACATTCTATGGGATCCTACCTTAGTTGGCAATTAACTGCAGTAATCTGTGGTGTGATAGCTGTTATAGATTTAGTTATTGTTGTATTATCACCAGAATCACCAAGTTGGTTGGCTGATCAAGGCAAATATGATGAATGTAAGGAAGTCTTTCGATGGCTCAGAGGTGATAACGAAGAAGAGGAATTGAAACGAATGATAGAAGCTAGTATGATTGTAAGAGAAACGAATGCTAATGTGAATAAAAATCAGTCGGTTTTGAAGAAAATTAAGAGTAATCTAGTGTATTTTAGTACGACTATAAAGAAGAAGGAGTTCTATAAACCAATATATATTATGATGCATATTTATACGATAGGGCAATGGAGCGGAGTAAACTTATTAGTTGCATATCCTAATGATATATTTACTGAAGTAGTAGGGTCTGATGCAAATTTTCCATTATTAGTTATCACTATAGATACACACAGATTAATAGCAAATATACTAGCAATGTATATAGTAAAGAAGGTTAAAAGACGAACAATGCTATTTACAACAGTTGGCATCAATATATTTGGTCTATTTGCAACAGCCGCTTACACATTCTTTAGAGGACGTGATGAATTTAATATCGAAAATCCTTTAATAGGAATCTTTCTTGTTCACACAATTATGTTTGCCATCGCTACAGGTACTTTATCACTAAGTTTCATTATAGCTGGTGAGATATTTCCTCTAGAATACAGAAGTATAGCAGGAGGTATAAGCGTTATCTTCTTATCTTCACATCTTTTCATCACAGTTAAGACTGTACCATATTTCTTTAGTACTTTAGGCTTGTATGGCACTCTAAGCGTATATGCCTGTGTGTTACTTTACTGTCTTTTGATCAGTTGGTTGCTTCTGCCAGAAACTAAGGATAGGACGCTGCAAGATATTGAGGATGAGTTTAGAGGCAAGCCTTTGTCCCCTCTGAATCAGGTAACTCGTTGACTTGATGGAAATCAGCTCATGCGGACAGGCGCTGTAGTACACCTGTTGTATTGTAAATTGTTACTTAAGCTGAAATAGGATCATTATTTGTCGTGACTAACTAACTGATTCATCAACGGAAAGCCGAAACCGCTGGAGCTACAAACTTTAAATTTTAGCAGTTGATGCCTTTTATGTTTTTAGCATCCACTAACGAAGGATTTTGGAAATTTCATCCCTAAGAGAGTAAATAAACGATAAACTATTGTATGGAAGTCCTTCATTTTCAAAGTACGAAGCTGTAAAGCTTTTTTGGAACTGATCACTTTACTCACTCACAATGGAAGAACATGAGATAGGGTTTTGTGACGAATAAAATAAATTAAATGTGGTATTGGCTTTATATATTTCAGTATGTATATGTCACCGTATTATTGTGAAAACCGTTAGTTTATTATGTCTCTAGCGAGATTGTAAACTCCCCGATAAATTGTGAACTGTACCATACTGCTTACAATATAACGTATTCATTTCCGATAGTTTATAATCTATCCGCAACAAACCGTTATATTGTGAACTGGCATCAGCGACGGAATGCTCTTTGTACGCTGATTGGTTGAACGTCATGTGTCCCGCGCCGCCATCTTTACCTAGCTGTCATTTGTTATCACTTGCTCCGAACGTAAACAAATATTATTTTTGTGTGTGTGGTATTAATAGATTTTGTGCATAAAATAAGTGAAAGTTATCATAAAGTTACAATTATTTGTGAAAATAAACTAGGATTTAAATAATAAGTGGAGTTTCTGTGATAAATAACTGTTAGTAGCCGAACATAACCTGAATTATACTTTCACGTTTTAATATAATTTCTCGTGTAAGTAAACAGTTTTGATTATATTTGTGAAACTATATCCAATTAAAAATGACGGATATTGATTCTAGTATTCTACAAAAATCTGATATACCAGTTGTTGATCAAGATTTTTTTTACATAGACTTCTACACCGGGCTTAATGAAAAAACAAAACAATCCGGAATGGACAACTATAAGAATCCAAAGTGTTATCAAATTGCCGTTAAGAACTATAGCATTAAAGTCTTCTTGATTCGGCGGCCAAGGAATGAAACAATGCAAATGAAAGAAAATAAAAAAGGACAATGTGCCTCCAATAACTGTAGTTGTAAAAAAGCTTATGTTTTATGTAACTCCAGGTGCCACAGCTCTTTGACATGTAACAATAAATTTATTTTTTCTTGTATTTCCTACTTATTGAAAAAACTACACTTGATTTTTCAACAATTTGTGTTATGTTTTCTGTTCCTTTATTTTGATTTATATTTTAATACCATACGTTAAATAGTTGATTGTTAATATCGTTCCGTAATAAAAAAAAATATTGATTCACATATTTGATCTCAAAATATTAAATGGGCATTTCTTTTATTTGACTCCTATGTTTGTTTTCTAACTCTATGGACACAGAACGAACTACCGCCAAGACTGACCAATCAGAGACGGTTCACAATATTACGAGTGATAAAAGCGGATAGATTGTGAACCCTGTCAGCAAGTGCGGGTTCGTTTGCAATATGACGGTTTGTTGCGGATAGATTATAAACTATCGGAAATGAATACGTTATATTGTAAGCAGTATGGTACAGTTCACAATTTATCGGAGAGTTTACAATCTCTCTAGAGAGATTATAAACTAACGGTTTTCACAAAAATACGGTGACATATATATCATACAAGATTGCACATATTGTGGCTTATTGTAATGGTTATAATATATTAGGTAGAATTCATATTCGAAAAGAGTCTGTTACCTATCCTCGCACCACTCATCTGCTCATCTCTCGCAGATCTCTTCTTTTTTTTATCAAAAAAAAACTTGACCCCTATCCCGCCTGATGGTAAGCGAAGATGTAGTCTAGGGTGGACCGCGCGTACCCATACGATGCCTGTTTACTCTGGCCTTGAATAGACCCATGTTATAATTGTCTGGAAACAGTTGTCTGGGAGAGCATTCCACAACTTGGCCGTTAGTATAAGGTAAGAGGAAGTGAAACGCTTAGTACGGCAAGACAGAATGTCGACGACGAAGCGGTGGAGACCCTACCGACGCCTAGTGGTCCGATAGAAGAACGGGGATGGAGGGACAAGATTATGGAGTTCTTTATCGCATTCTCCGTGGAACAATCTGTAGAATACCGTCAAACTTGCAACCTGACGCCGGTGATCCAGGTTTTGCAGTTTCTTGCTCGTTAGGTCGCTATCATCAATTATCCTTCGAGCGCGTCTATCTAACGAGTCCAAAGTTGCTAGTTGATATTTAGCTGAGCCATCCCACAGATAAAAACAGTACTCCATGCAAGGTCGAACTTGAGCTTTGTATAAATTTAGAAGCTGTTCCTTTATGAAGTACCGTCTCACCTTGTTCAGGATACCAAGTTTTTTGGCAACAGTCTTAGCCTTTGCCTCGATGGACCGTCCGAAATTAAGGTCAGAGGATAAATTGTGACCCAAAAGATCAGAACAGTACAGATACATCACGAAATGCGGGAGTCAGGTTGAAAAGACTCCTTTTGGCAGAAAAAAGACAGGCCTGTGTTTGAGAGGCATTGAATCTGACCCTATTCGCGGTACAATTTGCAGAGCCGAGTTCAACCTCGTAACCATACCATCTCTGAGATACTCTGATAGAAAGGGTTACACCACACCGTCTCACAGCTTCGCTACGCATCTTCGACCGCTCCGCTACCTCGCATAACTGGTGGATGCGCAGCATAAGAATAGTAATCTTACTCTATGGTTAAGCCGGTCATGCGTGATGTCACAAACATAGGTACACCTTATTTTAAACAAGGATTGCAATAAATAGTACAACCGGTTCCATCTTTATCAGACGAAGAGTATGCGACCATGCACTGCATCCAGAATTCAGTAGCTTTTGGCGATATACCTTGAACAGACGTATGTCTTCTAGTCTCACAAACATAATCAACTGTGTTACTTAATTCATATAATATTGGCTTATAAAAATACTGATTTCATGTGCGGACTAAAAATCTATAAATGTGAATTTATTTGTGAATAAAAATGGTAAAATTAAACATAAAACGTATCACACCTTTCATGAAACAAGTAAGTTTTATCTTCTTTATTTATATTGTATTTAATTCTTTGTTATTTGTGGAAATGCTGGTTCAAGGTATTGGGAATACTTTTGTTATTCAGAAGGACTCATATCGCACCCTTCCTGGAAGAATGTTGTAAGTGAAAAGTGACAACTTTTCAGGAGCGTAAAAAAACTGTCCTAAAAATTTATTAACATCATTAAAAATATGTAGTATACATCAAATGATAGCTAAAACTACCTGTGATGGGCCTACGTGTTTATATTTTAAATTTACTCAATGTGTATTGAGAAAAACCTAAAAAGGAGCGTTGCGTAATTATTCTTCGAAACATATTAAACACTTGATGGAGTAATTATGAATATTGCATTGTTGACATGTTATGGAAGTCTCGCTGTTCGGTATTATTGCAGATAACTCTTTATTTGAATTCTGATTTAGTAGTGCATTTAATGTGTAAGTGTCGTTTACATAGGTTTTCCTCGAGCTACTCGTTTGTGTAAATAACGTATCAATTGTTATATAATATAATGTGGATAAAAGTTTCGTGGATAAAGTAAGCAACTAGACTTGCACTACGATACCCACCAAATAAATTCTTTCAAAATGTATGTAAGTATGAATATGCTATTAGTCATATGGAACTTTAGTGAATAATTAAGTGCAAATATATTAACTTCGTTTTTATGATGGAATTATAAATATTTTAATGTTGCAATATTTTACATATTTGTATTTTATTCCTTCATTTTCAAGATAAAAATTATGAAAAAAATTGACAATATGTATTAGTTTTTTCTTGATTTTTTAGTGCAATAAAAAAAAAAACACGCAAGTCGACTTGCATCTTTGTTCCAGGGGGGGTGCGATATGTAGCGAGCGCTGTGTTGAGTAGTACCTGTCTTATCTATAAGACTAACACTCTCTAAAATTTCTCTTCTAAAAAAAATGTGGAGCAGATCTCGCAGGGACCTCACTATGTTCAGCCATAAAAAATTAGCTCTTAGCACTCTGACAAACAATTAGAGGTCAATTTTGATAACTTCTAGATTGTCATTAATAATTTTGTTCGTATTGTGACGTATAGAAGCAGAAAAAAAAACGAAAATATACATTGTTTTTTTCTTTTTTTTTAATGGTATTTTTATTTTCATCAAAATTCAGCTCGGGGTGTTTTTCTCTAAGACCTGTAGTTCAGAAGTTGCCCTCACTGGCTGGAAAAAAATAATCACCTGTAAAACAACTTGTAAAATAATCTAAAATTATAGTTTAAAAATAAAAAAAAAATACATACTTTATAATGCCCTGGGGGCCTACCACAAGCTCTTAAAACAAGGTTAAAATAATCTTATTTGTCCTTTGTCCTGTTTTGACGACGGATGTCAAAGAAAGACAAAAGTCAAATAGGTTATAATAATATTGTTTTAAGAGCTTGTGGTTCGCCCTCTGTACTAAAAAGTATTAATGATGCACGATGGTGGACCAGGGACCCAATTCTCAGCCATTCGAATTCATCACTCGTTCGAAATAAAGTTCGAACTAATACTTTTTTCGAATGTAAATCAAGTTAGGCTATTCTGACAAATTCGAAGCCGCCATTTTCTCTTATTTTTCGAGAGCTAGCGCTCGAACTGCTTCGACTGGTCGGGACCGTTCGAAACGTATTTCGAAAGCGAACTATCAAACGTCAAATAGTTAGGTTGTCATTTGGAAACGTAATGACAGATAAGCCTAAGGATTTCCGTTACGCACAGACAATATTTTTTCATATTCATTTATAATTATTATATAAAATTGATTAACTTATGAATTCCGGTTATATTAGGATATAAAAAGTGTAAAAAGTTGTTTTAAATATTTTAGAGTCATCAAGATCTTTTTAAATTTTAATTTAAGACTTAACATTATCGCGTACGTTAACAAAACGCAATTATCAAGTGAAACGAAACGCATCGTGCAATTTGTATCTATCATAATGGCAACATTTATTCCGTACACTCGAACTTAGTTCGATTAATGTCGAGAATACAGGAATCAAAAAATAGACTCCGCCTCTCGAAATTTTACGGTCGAACTAGCACTCGTAATGCAAGTTCGATTCGAAGGCTAGTTCGAGGGAAGTGAGAATTGGGTCCCAGTGATTTAAATAAAGGTGTAGCTAATGAAGAGTTACATAAATAACAGTAATTACTTATAGAAAACCTGTTCAATGTTTACTGCTCAGGTTACTCTACTCAGGGTACACTTAACAGGTTTTTAGGGGCCGGATCTTAAAAGGAAAACGCAGAACCCTATAAGATCACTCTGATGTCTGTCCGTCCGTCTGTCACGGAAGTTTTACGCGAAGACCAAGCAGTTTAACAGTTAAGCAGCTTAGCAGTTAAGACTAAAATAGTAGTGATAGATCATGCAAATAATAGAAGCGCTCGTGGTGTAGCATGATTAGCTGTTCTTAATCGATCGGCAAATTTAAACTAAAACCAACGTGGTCGGTACCTGGAACCATTTTGGTTCCAATGTGTGAAGATGGAGTCAAAGCCGATGGTGAGAATTGCGATGGTTGAAGGTAGCCGTGGGCATCAGGTCAAATAATTCTTCAGAAAACTGTCCGTTATAGCGGTAAAACACATAAGGCAAAGTCTCTCCTCAGACTATGGGGCACTAAATCGCTTGTGAGCTCGGGATCTTCGATAATTCTAATGGCATGTTACTGAACCGATTCTAAAGGCCCAAGCTGATATCCAGGTACCCCGCCCATATGACAGTGCAGTACTCCATTTGTGACCGGACTTGCGACTTATACAACTGCGGCCTTTGCCAATGTGATGTGAAATACTGCCTCGCTCTATTGAGTACTCCGAGCTTTTTGGATGCCAGGTTAACCTTGTCTTCCAAGTGAATACGAAACAGAACGTCGTCGCTAGAAATATCGACGCCAAGGATCCCGATGCTTTTACTGATGTTCATGTAACGTGTTCTCACTTCTGGAATTATGGAGCCACAGTAAAGGGATTTTGGGTCTTGGTAGGGTTGAAATGGACTAGGTTTAGTCAACCCCAATCGGAAACACTAGTTAGTTTACTCTCGATTTCAGACACAAGCCGTTCGCGGCTTTCTTCCACTTGGAACGATGGTCCCCTGTACTGTCCGCATAGCAATAAATGCCGTCAATAGATAGCATATCATGGATATGTAGTAAGAACAGTGTTGGGGACAGCACAGAAACTTGCGCGACGCCGGCACTAATGTCCATGCTATCGGAGCAGCTACCGTCAACAACGGCTCTTATGCATCTGGTGGACAGAAAGCTGGCGAACCATTTGCATAATACCCGGGGAAGCCCGTTATATGTTGGTAACTTTGGTATTTTGTGGGAAAAGTTAAAAAGAGTCAATTAAGCACCCCTGATTGTTTTTTTTTCGGTACGGCCGGAACCCTCATTTAGCGAGTCTGACTCGCTTTTGATCGGTTATTATACTTTATACTGGTTTAAACAATGGGTTTAAAGATTAAAAGAAGCTAGAAATAAAAGGGCATTTATCTAGGTAGTGGGCAGCGAGCTATATGAACTATGCGCTAAAGGCTTTGAAACTGTATACTTATACAGTAGTACCCAACTAATATGGCTTACCGATGTACCTGCGCAGACGATACATTTCAAAGCGCAGGAAACGCTATTGGTCGGCAGCTGCCGCCATGATAGCGCGCGCCGTGCGGAGGGGCGTGACCTGCGAGTGAGACGGAACTAACAGCTGCAGTGTATTATGAACCTTATAGTAGTGACCTAAGGTTGATTGTAACTTTAAAGTATTCTCGTTAATCTTCGGGCCATACTTTCTTTTCTGTGCGAACGAAGATTCACGACGCACCATATCAGTGGGGTACTACTGTACTAGTTTTTGAATTCCGCGAAAACGTTTGAGGGTATTGAGACAGTCCGTCTTCTTCTTATTTTTAAGTTTGGCAACCAAGCCCAAATTAGGGCTCATTTCTGCCAGTGTCGAGTTATAGTTTCCAGTCACAATAAATCACTTTCACATATAGTCCTCAGTCATTCACCGTCCATAAAAGTCATGTTTTACTACAATGGTGGTCATTGTACTAAAACTCTTTACGGACTTTTTGAGACAACTTGAAAAGTCACGATAAACAATTCATTTCATTTCACTTCACTGGTGTACATGGATGATCTTTATTGGGTAAAATACCTCCGAAAATACACAATAAAACTCAAAATACACGAATTTATGAAAATATAATAATTGGACTGTTTTACAAAAAACTTAAACCGACTTCAAAGTACACTAAGAAGTACTCAAATCCTGATCTGATGACAATAGATACATGTGTGCAAAGTTGGTCATTACAGACGAGGCGGTAGCGATAAGGGTGCGGAGAGTGTAATGATCAATGCACACACGTGTCATCTGAAATTTTTCAACACACGCGAGGAAAAAAACAGACTTGTATTTTTTAAGTAGATTTTTTGTTAATAATCAATGAGAACATCAACAAATAAGGCAATTATTTTTTTGACTGAGATGCGCTGTCAATCTGTTTTACCCGCTTAAATTAAGATTGCTTCGTCTACACACATATCAATTGCATTGAGGTACAAACTTAACATAATCGGGATTATACCTATCATAAAACTGTGCGGTAATGTAAAGTAAAATGCACTAGTGCGTAATAAGCTACATTAAGATACTAAAAACGGTGCAATAAATGTCACTTTACGAGCAAGTGTGTTGAAAATTATCTTTTGTAATACGGGTATATAATTAAACATGTTACTACCTACATTATCCTAAATTCCAGTGCTTCGTGACAGTGGGAGTGTCGCTCAACATGGCGTCATCTGGCCTGGTGCTGGGCTTCACGTCAGGTTTGCTGCAGCAGCTGATGAGACCACACTCTGAAATACCCATCGATGAAGACTCCGGATCTTGGATAGGTGGGTGAAATCACAATGAAGCCTTTGAAAATTAAAATAATAAACCCATTCAGGTGCTCTTACGCCATCAAGAGTTAGTTTGTAATCTGGGGTTGAATTTTCAAAATCAAAATTCTTTATTTGTAAGTCACAGGTCAAATAATGGTATTCAAAAAAATCTAAATTATTCGTTTTCCTTTTAACAGCACTTAAATCTTTCTTTCACTGCATGTCATTTTAATTATTTGTTCCAACTTATTTGCAATTTTTTACCTTCTTTTTATATTCTGGTTTCTTGCTTTGATTTTTGCTTTTTATATTTGTTGTACCTACTCGCCGATGTTCGTGACTCACGCGTCACAAGGTGCCGACAGAATACCAGTGTTGTGGGTAGCTCCCACAACTTTATACTGAGTCGGGGCCTTTTTTTACACCGCGACGCACAGATTTTTATTATTATTCTTGTTGCTACTGTTTTATTTTTCTTTATTATTGTTATTATTTTGTGTGTACCTATCTATTATTATTCTGTGCGTTCTGGTGGAAATAAATTAATTTTTCATTTCATTTCATTTTCTAAATCAAAAAGTAATTTATTCAGTTTAGGCCCTAGTAAGGCACTTATGAACGTAACATTGGTACTGTATGTACCACCCTGTTGAATTTACCACCGGTTCGGAATACACTTAAACTGAGAAGACTGGCATGAAACTCAGCAAGGTTTTTTTTTGTGGAAGATTTTTTAATATTACAGCTTTTTTTCCAAATACTTATACAATAAAATAAAATAGTTCAGTTTCACTGAGACTTGCCTAAATAGGCGTACAAAATAAAATCATACTAAATTAAATAAGAAAAATAACTAATGGCAAATTAGTAACAATTATTAAGTCAAACTTTTTTTTTTCATGGTCTTTATGATAATATTTATAACCCAGGTTATCGCAATGGGCCTTATTCAACTTAGGCCCTGATAAAGCATTTTTCTTTGTGATATTAGGCAATAGAATTATACAACGTGTAATGTAAAAGGAGAAACGATAACTTGAGAGTGTGTAGTTCCACATTCAAGGAATAAGAGTAGGATACCTAACAGCTTCGGGAAAATCAACATCAAAGTTGTCTTCGGGAAATATGTTGCCGGTTCGCCCCTTTTGAAAAAAGGAAATTATCAATTTGACACGTTTGTATGTAATATTATTGGAACTGCAATATATTCACATATGATAATCTATTAGGGCTTCCAAACAAATATACAAAATTTTATAGGTGTATGATGTTTGTATGTATGCATATTTGTCCACGTATATCTCCGAAGATATTAATCGGATTGTAACCATTCTTTTTTTATTGGTTTACATTTACTTCAACTTAGGGAACAGTGCAAAGTTCATCGAAATCGGTTCAGTAGTTTTCAAGATATGGACAAATATGTGTGACGGCCTGGCTTATTGACATGAGCTAAGGTATGGTGTCAAAGAAAAAAACATCTCAAAACCTTGGTCAAATTCTAGTGCATTTAAGAAAAACTAAAAACAACGAAATAAAAAAATTTAATGTACTTCCAAATACACCAAAACCAAACCTATGAAATAAAAAACGCCTTTCACAGCATCCTGACAATAAAGTAGCATTTACGTTCAAATTAATAATATGTAGACATAATCTTTAATTTCATTTATTTTCTTATTTCAGCTGCAATCCCTGGCGTCTCCCTAATGCTGGGCAACATCATCATACCCAAGGTGATGGCTTACTACGGAAGAAAGAAAGCCACCCTCCTCAGCATTGTACCACTCCTTACCGGTTGGGCCTGCATCACCTTAGCCAAGGGGATCCCAACACTCCTCATCGCCAGATTCCTGCAAGGAAGCAGCATGGGGATGTGCTCCTTAATATCTTCAATGCTAATTGGAGAATATACCAGTCCGAAGAATAGAGGAGCATTTCTCATGACTATATCAATTTCTTTAGCTTTAGCAGTACTATCAGTACATTCTATGGGATCATACCTAAGTTGGCAACTGACAGCAGTAATCTGTGGTGCAATAGCTGCTATAGATTTAGTTATTGTTATATTATCACCAGAATCACCAAGTTGGTTGGCAGATCAAGGCCGATATGATGAATGCAAGGAAGTCTTTCGATGGCTCAGAGGTGATAACGAAGAAGAGGAATTGAAACGAATGATAGAAGCTAGTATAATTGTAAGAGAAACTAATGCTAATGTGACTACAAATCAGTCGATTTTGAGGAAAATTAAGAGTAATCTAGTGTATTTTAGTAAGACGATAAAAAAGAAGGAGTTTTTCAAACCGATCATTATAATGATGCATATTAATATGATAGGGCAGTGGAACGGAATCAATTTATTAGTTGCATATCCTAATGATTTATTTACTGAAGTAGTAGGGCCTGATGCTAATATACCATTATTAGTTATCACTGTAGATGCACACAGACTGATTGCAAGCATATTAGCAATGTATATAGTAAAGAAGGTTAAAAGACGAACAATGCTATTTACAACAGTTGGCATCAATATATTTGGTCTGTTTGCAATAGCCGCTTACACATTCTTCAAACGACACGATGAATTTAACATCGAAAGTCCTTTATTAGGAATCTTTCTTGTTCACACAATTATGTTTGCTATCGCAACAGGTACTTTACCTCTATGTTACATAATAGCTGGTGAGATATTTCCTCTAGAATACAGATGTTTAGCAGGGGGTATAAGCGTTATCTTCTTTTCATCACATCTCTTCATTGTAACGAAGACTGTGCCATATTTCTTTAGTACTTTAGGCTTTTATGGCACTCTATGCTTATATGCATGTGTGCTACTTTACTGTGTTTTGGTAACCTGGTTACTTCTGCCAGAAACTAAGGATAGGACGCTGCAAGATATTGAGGATGAGTTTAGAGGCAAGCCTTTGTCTCCACAGGAGTTGAATCAGTTCAATCGTTGACTTACTGGAACAGCTCATGTGGATAGGCGCTGTAGTATGCCTATTGTATTGTACATTTTTACTTAAGATTAAATAGGATCACACTTGTTCGTAAAGGGACATTTGTTGCACCGTTTTAGTATCTTAATGCAGCTTATTACGCACTAGTGCTTTTTACTTTACATTACCGCACTAGTGTTTTATGATAGTATCACGGTTATGTTAAGTTTGTATCTCACTGTTAGTGTGTTGACGAAGCATTCTTAATATAATCGGATAAAATAGTTTTATAGCGCATGGCTGTCAAAAAAAAACCTGTGCGCTATATTTATTAACGTTCTCATTGTGTGGTTGATGATTATCAAAAAGTCTACTGAAAAATATAAGTCAGATTTTTTTCCTCGCAAATGTGTTGAAAAACTTCGTATGACACGCGTGTGCATTGGTCATTACACTCGCGGCTTCCTTACCGCCTTATTTTTTTTTATCTCGCTTAATTCCGCCTCGTCTGTAATGACCAACTTTGCACACATACATATATCACAATTTATTTATTTATTTAATAATTTTATTTTGATAACTTAGTCAGTAAAGTAATTTTTTTACAAAGTATTATCTTAATTTAAAATTGTAGACTTTGAGTGTCAACAATTGTTTTGTTAATTATTTATAACAGTAGGTATTACACAGACAGAAAGGTTGGCATATCATATTAATTACGAATAAAGCAATACCACAGAGGATTAAACTAGTAATATTGACAAGTTCATATATTTGAGTTAATTTAGTTAAACTATACTAAATCACGTTTATCTTTGTACTCATACTCTTACCCATGCAACCCCAGCCTTGCAATAGACCTATTATAACTTGTACTATTATTTATCCTGTGCTATTATTTATCCCGTGCTATTGCAAAGAAGGAGCTATGCAGGCAAGAGTGCAAGTATTACAATGAAAAAAGTTAATTATAAGTTACATATTATTATTTATTAACAAATAAAAGTTTAAAGTACCTATAAAGTTACACATACAGGTCGTTGTTTTGGTCAGCGACGAGCGACTCAGGGTCGATAATACAATAGATACTGATGCTAAAAAAAATATAAAAAAAATACTTTAATTTTTTTAATAATAAAAATAAAAAAATTAAAATTTTGAAAATCATGTAATAAGTTAAAGTGTAGACATAATACTCAACGGAAGTACGAGGGAGTAAAGGGGTGGGGCGATGGCGGCTTGTGCCTAACTCTAGTCTGTACACGTGCCTAGGAACCATACTTTGCGGTAATTTTATTTCAAATTGAATAAGGTATTTCTCAACATATTTACAGTATTTAATGGAATTAAGTCCATTTTTGGGAATATATATTTTGTACTACCGCTCCTGGGTCGCTTGTCACCGACCAAAACAACACCCTGTATAAGTTATTAATTATTAGGTGTCTATTTAACAGCATATTTCCAGTAAGAAAAGTTTCAAGTAAAAGGTAAAAGTTATAATGTACTATTATACCTTTATAATATACTTTGGGGTTTCTCCTTTAAATTTAGGTATCGCTTTTAATGTGATAGTTGGATTAAGCTATGTGATTGTAACAAATAGTCATGATTTATGTCGTTTTTGATTGGTAAACCTGATTACTTGTAAATTTTATTAAAGACATTAGTAATTCTGTGCTTGTGCCATTTGTGTTTCTGAATTCATAATAAACGAATGAATTATTATACTGTTCTTATTAGGTTAAACTGTATTTTATCGAACTCAACCGGGTTCTTTAAACCATATCAATCGTTTATCTCCAAAAACAAGAAGCTCTTCGTAATGAAGTTGATATTACGGTGAAGTTATCGAACCAAGTGTGTTTTAATTATCCCTTAAAAAGACGGTAATTGGAGTGTTTGTATAGATAGCGTAAATTAAAATGCATTATGAATAAAGATGCATACAAACTCCCAATTATATCCGACAAGCTATGCCTCGCGGTTTCACCCGCGTACCCGGGATGAAAAGTAGCCTATGTCCTTCTCCATACCATAGGCTATCTGCGTGCCAAATTTCATGGTGATCGATTGAGTAGTTAAGGCGTGAAAGAATAACAAACAAACAAACTCACATCGATTAGCGTACCCAACATACCCAACGTATCACCGGGATTGATCTCGAGGCATTTTACAAGATCAATCAAGTATGTGAGTGTATCATAAGATATTGTATTTGTGCTTGGGGCTCTGCTGCAAAATCTCACCTTATAGTTGCTGAACGTGCACAGCGCTGTATTATAAAAGTGCTTCTAAGCTTACCTCACAGGCACTCTACTACTGCTGTTTATGACAAAGCTAACGTTCTCAGTGTAAGAAAACTATATATATACGAAAGTATTCGACGCTACCACAAAAAAATCGTACCTTACTTACCTGATGTGCCCAAGAGAGTTGACAGATGTCCTGTACCTAAAGTGAAATCGAGATTTGCTCAAAAGCAGTCTAATGTAATCGTTCCACTCCTATACAATATTTTAAACAAACAAAGCAACATCAAAAAGTATAGTGATAATAAAATAAAAAGTATAATAAAATCTTGGCTTCCACTCTTCGACTATGAAGGCATAGAAAAGATGTTAATGGATTTGTATTTCTGAAATTCACAATCTTATTCTTATTCATCACTCACACATACACCCACACCCCTAACACACCCACCTCACATACACACTTACACACACCCCCTCATACACACACAAACACACCCCCACACACACTGCTTATGCGCAAGTATGTTATTATAAATAAATTTTTGAATTATTATTATTATTGCATTATTACATAAATTTTAAACTTGATCCTATTGCATAGGAGAAGGTACTGGCTTCTGTAACACAGGTTTAGACCTAGCTCAGAAGTCAGGGACTTCGTTTTAATTATGTTCATTTTATTTATGTCAATAAAGATTATTATTATTATGTCATTTATTTATTTTACTATTCATATTAAATACATTTTTAAATATTTTTATAAAAATCATTAAAAAAAAAACATTTAAAAATATAAAAAATAGTTGTCCACCGATGTCGGGAGCAGGGTCCAAGCTACCGGTGGTTAGGGCTGCAGAGACAGGAACCTCCTCACAATGCGAGCCGTATCGAGGAGTACTGCCTTCTGAATCAGGTTCTTGATCCAACCGCCTAACGAGAGCCTCGAGAGATGTTGGTCGAGGCTCTGGGCCATCAGGCCATTGGCCGTTACGACAATCGGCACAATGATAGCCGAGCTCACATTCCACATGTCGACAACCTCGTGTGCTAAGTCGAGATACTTTATTTGTTTCTCTTTCTCAGCTTTCACGAGGTTCTCGTCATGTGGAATGGTAACATCTACTATCATTGCGCGGCGCGCTAATCGGTCTATCACCACTATGTCAGGCTTATTGGCAACAATAGTCCTGTCAGTAATGATATTATTATTATTATAATCCCGAAACGAAAAATCTGACGATATTATCGGGATCGGGATCGGGATCCTTTAATTGTTTATGTCTTTAGAGCTTTTAGTATGTTCATGTCACATTCAAATAATTTGTTTTGTATAATATTTACTGTATTTGATCAACCTAACATAGTGATAAAAACTACTACTAACTTTACCGACTGATTCTTGGAAAAACGCTTACAAAAACATTAATGCAATGATTAATAATGAACATTTAATCATAACTGCTGCTATAAAAACGCAAGGCGTTGTCGTTAATTGCTATTCAGCTCTATAAACAAAAACACAAATTAATCAGGATCCCAATCCTAGGGATCTCGCGGGATTTAAATATCGAACGTCGATCCCAAAAGAGCAATCCCGACTCGGGATTGTATTTCCTAATCACCAGTAGTCACCCCGCTAGCACCAGTAGCGTACCTATTGTAAAAAAAATACCTATTATTTATTCAAACGGCTCACTTAAATTTAAACTTAGAGATACAGTATTACCCAACTAATATGGATTACATTAGTACCCAACTGATATGGCTTACCGATGTACCTGCGCAGAAGATACATTTTCAAAGCGCGGGAATTGCTATTGGTCGGCAGCTGCCGCCATGTTAGCGCGCGCCGTGCGGAGGGGCGTGACTTGCGAGTGAGACGGAACTAACAGCTGCAGTGTATTATGAACCTTATAGTAGTGAATATAGTTGATTGTAAGTTTTAAGCATTCTTTCGTTAATCTTCGGGCCATACTTTCTTTTCTGTGCGAACGAAGATTCACGACGCGCCATATCAGTTGGGTACTACCGTACTTATGTGTTCTAGATCCCGCTGGAGTGAGTTCTTGTTATGGAGCTTCCCATCGAGCGGCAATCGCTGAACGATTAATATTCTCGCTGAATATAAAACAAACTATTTGAAAGGGTACGCTTCCCGTTTGGTCCTATTGTCATCAGATCAGGATTTGATTACTTCTTAGTGTACTTTGAAGTCGGTTTAAGGTTTTTGTAAAACAGTCCAATTATTACTACGATTATTATCGGAGATACAAAAATAGTACGGGTGAGCTACTCACTGTTTATAAGTGGTGTACTTGTAACGGTTCTCCGCATTCTGAGTCATATACAGGATACTGGACTTGACTCCCTGGCTTCTGGATTCTAGGATCACCTACCTACCTACATACTACATCTTAAAGAGAACAAAGAGTGGACTGCTGCTGGAGGTTAGACAGTTGAGGAACTTCTCGAAGCCGCTTCATTAGGAGACTAAATACAATCCACTCTGGAAATATCGAGCCGAACATCATCATCAGGCCAGTGTTCCCAATATCCTCTTGCTCAATCAAAATAGACGGAAATAAGATTAAAGTATCTAAATTGTAACAAAGATAAGTCTTATAGGGTTGAATGTGACTTAATAAATTAAAACCGCGCGGCGGTGACCACTTACCATCAGGAGGCCCGTCTGCCTGCTTGTCAACCTATTGACATAATTTTTTTTAAAAAAAACGTACGAAATATTCGGTCCAGCAAAATTCTTTTAACTTTAATTATTAATTTTTAATCAATTATTTATTATTTTCAAAGAATTAGTTGCGTAGCGAAATACTAACCCCCATATTCATAATCGCTTTTTAACTAAATGAGTGTAATAGTGTGCCCCGTCTCACTCATTCGATCACCAAATGTCACCTGTCAGATAAAGACTAGGAATCTACGCTAGGAATTTTAGCTAATCAACGTTTGATAATTTTATTATGAATAAGGGGCTAACCCCCATTACCACAGATTACCTCTGTGCCCTTACTCATAAAACGTTATTTAACTAATAAGCTGATTAAGTGGTCACCTAAATAACGTCAAATTGTTTGACAATGACAGCAAGGTGACGTTATTTATTTGACCATTTATTCAGTAGATTTAGTTAAATAGCGTTTATGAGTAAGGCCGTTAGTCTTTAATTTAGTTAAACCTCTGTTTTAAACTTTTTATTGCCACAAATAAATTCATTTTCATTTGATTTCAAAAAGCTTTAAAAAAAATGTTTCTTTAGAGTGAATTGTAAGCTTTCCATCCGAAACCTTTCGTCCAAAAGAAATGCCTATAGTAAGAATTATATTCTTATGGTAAAGCCGTTTATGCGTGATTAAATCACAAACCTACACTTTATTTTAAAGAAGGATTGCATTAACACAACCGGTTCATCCACCATCTTAATCAGACGAATAAAAATCGAACCTGCATTTGAATTCAGTAGCTTTTTGCTATATACCTTGAAGAGACGTCTTACTGCTAGTCTCACACATACTATCGACCGCTGTATTTTATATCATGGCGCCGGAATAAAAACACGTGTTTAAATCTTATAATTTGATCAATTCATAATGATAAAAATACTGGTTTAACGTGCGGACAAAAAATGCTTTATATGTGAATTTATTTTGTGAATAAAAATGGTGAAATTAAATATAAAATGTATCACACCTTTCACGAAACAAGTAAGTTTTATATGATTCTTTGTTGTGGAAATATTCAAAATATTGGGAATAATTTTGTTATTCAGAAGGCGTAATTTGTAGCGGCGCTAAGATGTAGATAGGTACCTGTGATTCTTGATACCTGTTTATATGTTAGACCACAGTTAGTGCCTAAGCACGGTGCGGCTAACCGGAATGCGGCCAGCTGTCCGGTAAGACTCAATTAAAAATATCTACGAAAAATCTAACCGGACGGCTGACCGCATTCCAGATAACCGCATAAGGCGCATGTACCCTTAGGTACACCCTTCGTACATATTTTTGATTGCGGTCAACCGGACGGCTAACTGCAATGCGGCTGGCCGCACAGTGCGCACGTAGCCTTAGTGCTATATCTCTCTAGAATTTAAAAGAGATGGCAACAATCCTATAGGTTCCATACTCAACGGTTCGCCCACTTCTCTCCAATATGGCGAGGAGGGCGGTGGCTGCCACACGCGTCATACTTGTGAACAGGTGCTGCTTGTGGGGCTAGTCTGCTTAAGTTTGTTATTTACTTATTAAATATCGATTCAGTCCACTTTGTAGTGTTTGCCGCCGCGCCGGGGCAAGCAACGTTCGTCCGTCTGTCTGTCTGTCAGTGGGCGTTATCTCATGAACCGTAATAGGTAGACAGTTGAAAGGTTCACATGTATTTCTATTGAACTTCGTCATGTGCAGGTCCGACTCGCACTTGGCCATTTTTTTTAATCATATGGCTATTTTAATTCCAATGCATTGCAATGAAGATTTGCGGTCAATAACCTTTGCCGATGGCCAAGCCACATATTTTGACTACGGTGTAGAGTTTGTGAAGTTAGGGCTTGTAGAGTAAGGGCAAGTAGAGTTATAAGCTTGACTCTACATGAGATCTGATAACTTTTTGACAGTGCAAGCTATATGTCTTGGCGGCAACATTTTACATAAAAATGTTTTTGGTTGGATTACCATGTCTGGTCAATCACATACAAACATCGTTTGGAGTGATTGAAAATTAATTGTTTTTAAGCTTTATTGCAAGGTTTGTTTTTTCAAATTAGTGTGTAAAGCTCGTATCAAAAATGTTAGCAAATTATATATGTACCTAATTTTATATATGGATGACCTAAGCGTCGATTATTTTTATTCCGTTTCATCGTCTAGGACCAAAAAAATCCTGATAATAACCTGTTTCTAACATACAGATTCTACAACGGTAAAATTTATATTCGAGATATTTTAAAATCTACTCGATATATTTAAAGGTAAAATAATATAATTTCAAAAGTGGCATCTGGTGTTATTTACTGAGAAACAAACATTGATGTAGAACCTATACACGGCTAGTACGGCTACACATCAAGCTATACAATTCCAATATAAGCTGACCTCTCACTGTATGGAAATCCTATACAATGCGAGATCAGCGTATACTGGAAATGTATACCTTGATGTGTAGCCGTGTGTACATAGCTACTCACCACCGACGCTGTACTTGCGCGAGTTATGGCGGTAACTTTTGCAGATGGGCTCTGACCTTCTGATGTATAATTATTAATATTATATTATTGTGTATATTATTAACTCTGTGCAATTACTACTGCAATGTTTGTTTCTCATTAATAACACCTGACACCTGGTGTTATTACTGAGAAACAAACAACTCTTCTACATAATATTCATATTTTTCTCCATCTCTTTACACAGGCGTTTCTGTTGACCGCTAAAAGGAGTCTTTTCAACCTGACTCCATCTTTTCAGTATCCTTACCGATTACCAGCTTGAACTCCTGGGTATAACCTTCTATAAAGTCAAAGACAGAAACCGCTGCAAAAAATTGGGCATCCTCTGTAAGATGAAGCGGTACTATGCCGGGTCAATTGCTGCAACTATACAAAGCACATGTCCGTTCATGCATGGAGTCTGCTCTCACCTCTGGGACTGATTGACTCAATAAACCGTCGGGCTAGAGACTCGTCGGTGATGTTTCGCTAATTGATGCGAAAAACGAGCCTTGAACATCGACGTAAGGTTTCGTGTTTGTAGATTTTCTATAGGATATAATAATTTGGTGTGTGCTACAGTAGGTACTCTTCAATTTATTTCCTCCATCCCCATTTCTCCATCAAACCACAAGATGCCTGGAGAATTTCCACACACGTTTTCGACATCCCGCTTTTATGGACACTACGCTTCGCTTCTTCGTTCCTTATGTGGACAGTAAAGGAGTGGATTTCTCTTCTGGGGTCTGTGTCTCCCGGCACCTTTAGGTAATTGTGCTACATCTCATCTAACTTAATGCTCAGTTTCTTGCCGGATTCTTCTCAGTTGACGGCCGAGTTCCGAACCGGTGGTAACTTCATAAGTGCCCTTCTGGGGCCTAAATTGAATAAATGGCTTTGACTTTGATCCTTGGCCTCGTCATAACTCCTCATGGGGTCAGCTAAAGCCAAACGCAAGCCCATTCAACGTAAAAAAATAAGTTTTGGTCATAGACGATGAAATTGAATAAAAATAATCGCCGCTTATAGGTATAAGATTGAAAGATTTGAAAAAGCAGCAAAAAAAAATATACTTTGACAAAATTGTAAAAAAATTACCCAAAATCCAATCCCCTTACTACTTTCTCTCTTAATTACTACGCTATAATAATTATTCACTGTTTTTGAACAAGGTATGTTAGTTCAATAAATAGTGATTAACACAGAGTCACTAGTTATTAATTAGCGATTTGACCATCATTCTATATTAATAACTAGTGACTCTGTGAGCTGTAGACCTCGCAAGTCTTGATAGTTATATGAAAGGACAACCAGCAATTTAGCCTATATTAGCAATAACGTTAAGCGACATGTCGTTAGAAGGGTTTTTTTATATTCTACAACAGAACTATGGCGGTAAGTTTCGAATCGCAGTGGGAGAAAAGTTATAGCCTAATAAAATAGAACTTCATACTAACGTTTCTAATGCTTATTATCAGATAATATGTTAACAATTTGACAAGCAGGCCGAGTCCGCCTGACGGTAACTGGTCACCGCCGCCTACGGACATTTGAAATACCGGGGGGATTGCCAATGTGTTGTCGACCTTGAAGAGCTCTTTTACGCCTCTATTGAAGAATCTCAAATCGTAGCGCTGAGGGAAAACCGAAGTGCGGAGCTCATTCCACATCCAGATGGACCGCGTAGGAACGTCCGACTGAATCGTTGTGTGGACGATCGAGGCGGTTCCAGGATGTGAAGATAAAGTCCACATCGCCGGCGAGCAGTGCGATGGTAGAAAGGTGACGATAGAAGCAGGACAAAAAGTTATTTTTATCCCGGGAACGCGGTGGATAGCTAGTTATTGATATGCAGAATGAATAGTGTGGGTGATAGCACACAGCCTTGCGGTACGCTAGCCATAATATTCATAATATAGGAACAGCATCCGTCAACAGCGACTTTGATACCCAATAGCTTTTTTCCCACAGCGATGCGTGACTTGCTGCCATAGTAACCTTGCCAACGATACGCTTTACGTTGTTGCTCAATAGGCTGGGGTTCACAGCTTTTCGCCGGATGTCCCCTTTTCCACATAATTACCGAACCTGCTCACAAAATTTCAAGAGAATCGGTTGAGGAATGCGACCTTAAGAGGAGAACAGCCAGAAATCCGGTCATCTGGACATACGAAAGCATTTTTGTCTAAGCTAAAACGGAGATGCTTCGCTCGCTTGGTCAATTACATGCTTATAGCAATCAAATGCATAATATGTGGAGCAAATTTCAAACAAATACAAAATATTCACATACAAGATCCCACGTTCCCGATGATCCATAATAAAGTATCCTAATGTGTAAATCCACATCATAATTCTTTCTATGTGCTAAATTATTTCAGGCGTTTGTGCATGATTGAGTTACAAACAAACAAACATCCAAAACAACTTTCTTTGCTTCCCATGTATGGATCTAAACGACAACTGGTCAAACCTGTTCAATGTTTACTGCTCAGGGTTTATATTCTCCAGGTTTTTATACTTTAATTAATGGTTTATGCTTGGTTAATGCTTTTTTGAATGTGAATAGACGCTAAGTAGGCTTAGCACGCAATTGGTACCTAAGGAATAAGGATCCCAAATCTATGACTTTTTTGGATGTTAGTTTGTTGTAACATCATCTAGGTATCTATTTATTGTATAAGCATTTGGAAAAAAAAGCTGTAATATTAAAAGATCTTCCACAAAAAAAAAAAACCTTGCTGAGTTTCTTGGCGGAGTCTTCTCAGTTTAAGCTCAGAGTATATAAATACTACGTATAAGTTTTTGTGTATCCGAACCGGTGGTAAATTCAACTGTATGTACCAATATAACGTTCATAAGTGCCTTACTAGGGCCTAAACTGAATAAATGACTTTTTGATTTTGATTTTGATCCGTCAGTATGGGTGTAATTAATTAAATTAGGGGTGAACATAATCCGGATATTTGTATTATCAGTTATTTGGTTTTCATAGTATAAGCTCTGCGTAAGTTGGGATCATATAGCCGTGTATGAGGAATTTCCCAGGATAGTTATTATATAAAATATTTCATACCTGCATTTTCCTAAATTCCAGTGCTTCGTGACAGCGGGCGTGTCGCTCAACATGGCGTCATCTGGCCTGGTGATGGGTTTCACGTCGGGTCTGCTGCAGCAGCTGATGAGGCCAGACTCTGAAATACCCATCGATGAGGACTCCGGATCTTGGATAGGTGGGTGAAATCACAATGAAGTCAACCTTTCAAGATTATAAACCCGTTTAGGCGATCTTGCGTCATCAAGAGTAAAATTTTAACCTGAAGTTAAATTACCATTGTCTTTATAATGATATTTATAGCCCAGGTTGACGCAAGTTGTTTTGGTCCAAGGAGGTCCCAAATTATTTCTTAATACATAGATGACACATCTTTAATTATGTAATAAATCGAAGTTTGTTTGTCTTCATAATGATATTAATAACCCAGGTTGACGTAAGTCGTTTTGGTCCAAGGAGGCCCCAAAATTATTTTAACACATAATTAATTATGTAATAAATCGAAGTTTGTTTTGAAAAGAGTACTTTCCAAGTAAACTGCAGGGTCCTCTCAATAAACCCAGCTATTTATTAACCGATTACAAAAAAAGGAGGAGGTTCTCAATTCGAATGTTTTTTTTTTATGTTTGTTACCTCATAACTCCGTCATTTATTAACCGGTTTGGAAAAATCTTTTTTTTATTTGAAAGGGTACATTTCCCGTTTGGTCCCATTGTCAAGATCAGGATTTGATTACTTCTTAGTGTACTTTGAAGTCAGTTTAAGTTTTTTGTAAAACTGTCCAATTATTTTAATTGTTTTACTTACTCGTGTCAGAGAAAAAATTAAAATATTGCAGTAACTAACTTCAGTTTATAAGCGATCTAGCGAGTGACAAAAAACAACAAATCATCATGTTATCCTAACTAATATTATAAATGTGAAATGAAACTGTTTTACAAAAAACTTAAACTGACTTCAAAGTAATCAAACCCTGGCCTGATGATTTATTGTTATACCTAACGAATACCAATATATACGAGCAAATCTAGTAAATAATAAGTAATGTACAATATTTTAGCACTTTTCCTTCATATGGCACAGCTGTAAGACGTCCCGTATATTATAGAGACATTTACACATACCTAGTTCTTTTTCAATAAAAAAAGGATTAGGAAAGTTTGTGTAAAAGTATTAGAGGCACTTTGGCGTAGTCTTATCTCTGCTACGTTAGACCACACCTTTAAAAAGCAGTTATGACGAGACTTTTTTGCGTTCTCGGCTTAGATACCTAATAAAATATAATAAAATTGATGATGGTCGCTTTAATTTATTATATCTGTGAGAACCCGTCCGAATCATCATCAGACAAAAATAAATCGTTTTTGTAGACATTCCACATCGAATATGTTGTTGCGGCCTTTGGTTGAATTTTAATTTAATCGTAGACACTCGCAGAATAGATTTGTAACATTAGATTATACGCGCACCTTCCATAGTTTAGAATAAATATATATTTTTCTATCTAATTATGACTACAAATGCGACAGTACAATACTTACTACTACAGGCTTTGTAACTTTGGGGTTAAAATTTGAACCCAGGTTGACGCAAAATGTAATTGAATTACTGGGTTTACTGAGAAGACCCTGCAGTTTACTTGGAAAGTACCTACTCTTTTCAAAACAAACTTTCAATTTATTACATAATTAAAGATGTCACCTATGTATTAAAATAATGTTGGATCCTCCTTGGACTAAAACGACTTGCGTCAACCTGGGTTAAAATTTTAACCAATTACCCCTAAGTTATATTACCTGATCGTACTTAATTTTAACGCATATTTTAGTAGCTACACTTAGGGTCACTTAGTGAGACGCGACGCGACGCGGCAAGCTTAGATAGAAATAAAATATAGAACTTTATTTACACATTTTTTTAAGGCGATGATAGCTCAGTTGTTGTGACGTCGGATACCGAGACGAAGGTCCTGGGTTCGAATCCTACAATGAGCTTGATGACACATCGTGAGGAAACCATAGCACGGTGGTAGGGTACTTTGCAGTACCCGCCTGGTTGGCTACCACCCTCAAGTTGAAAATCTTTCGCCAAGCACCTTTCGGTGTGTTTCGAGAGCTGCACTTGAAAGCCAGTTCATTCTAGGCTTTGTGTGCTTACCACCTTGGACCGCATCATTACTTACTATGGTGAGATTGCGGTCACATAAAAGCCTATAAAACAGTAAAAAAAAAGACAAAAAGTGACTCGCGCCGCTGCGAGGCGTATCCGAATTCTCTCTCTGAAATGTGTACCTTTTTTTTAACTAAACAAATTTCTATAGGTATTTTATTGTTATTTTAAAAAGCGCTCGCCGTGTCGCGTCGCGTCACGTCTCAGTGTGAGCTAACCCTTAGGTTAAAATGACGTACGGGTTAAATGGTTAAAATTGTAACCGGTTGACGCAAGTAGTAGGCCCAGTAATGTAGGTTCATCATTAACAAAAAGCCTTGCTGAGTTTCTTGCCGGAGTCTTCTCAGTTTAAGTGCAGAATAAGGTGTGCCTTACCAGGGCCTAAACTGAATAAATGGCTTTTTGATTTTTAACACAAGAATATATTGGTAAATACTTTAATTATTTCAGTTCCCGGCTTGCAAAAATCAAATAATATTTAATTTGCTAGTAGGTAGGTACTTCGTAAAAAAAAGTAAGTTATACCTTATTTAAGTTTGTGTCGTCACTCTAGTAAAGGCTCTGCCAGAATACCTGCGTTGTACTGCTTTGTGAGCAGTGCAGCTTTATGCTGAGGTAGGGACCTTTTGACCCCATACAACAAATTGATGTAATGTATTTTCGTCATGTGTGTGTGTACGCAGATCATGTACATAGAATGTTACTCTCACTATATAAATATGTGTACCTTATCCTTGTGGGTCAATAAGTATTTTTTCTTTCTTTCTTTCTTTACTAGTTTCCATTCCGCAGTTTCCCCTGCGTTCCCGAGGGATCTAATTTCTTCCCGGGATAAAAAGTATCCCATATATTCCAGGTTATGATCTACCCGTGTGCCAAAGAATCATGGCGAGAATCATACATTGATTTGTACAAAAAATAAAACATTTTAGAGGGTTTTGAATCACTTCCAATGTTGAGATTACCTGCATATACATGAAATATTTTGTAAACCCCGCAGCATAACAACAACATAACGGTTTTCGAAATCACAATAAAAAAAGTCATTTATTCCGTTTAGGCCCTGATAAGGCACTTATGAACATTAATTTGTTACATACAGTTGTATTTACCACCGGTTTTGGTCGCGATTCGCCGGCATGGCATAGAATTTCGCATTTTTTCCCGGGGTTCTAAAAACATTTTAAATGTCTTAAGTTATTCCTTAGGCATCAAGGATCAATGATAACATCATTTCAACGTCTCAAAAAATCTTTATTTTTTGTACAAATCTCGCCATTATTCTTTCGTCACAACTGGTGGAGTTGAGGCGTCAAGAGGTAAGTAACAAACACATAAAGGAACTAACATTTGTATTTATTATATTTTTAAGATATAAGTAGGTAATATTTAAAATAGATATTGTAGATAGCATTGAATTATAGATAGATATTTAAAATATTAATAACATATCTCGGGTAGCATAGGATTGTCAATTGTTCATTGTTTTCTATCACCATTGTGTTAAATCTAAGCTTAGTATTATAAGTACCTACAAGTATTGAATCGTTTGAACCAACATAGTCGCTATTAATAGATTTGAAAGAAGAATCCAGGCTCCCACTAACTATTACAGCGATTCGACTTTACCTAATCTGAATTGTTTTTATATCAAATGTCACTTTTTACCTGGAGTACTCCTCTGCGTAGTTCGCTATTTTAGGAGAATTTAACAACCACGTGGAGTGGCTTAGTTCTTGGTCCACTAATTGCGCGGGAAGGACTACTCACGACTTTGCCCTGGCCTATGGCTTCTCGCAACTGATTCTTTCTTCTACGAGAATACCAGAGATCGAGAGCCATAGCAGCTCCTTACTGGACCTTCTGCTGAATACGCGACCGGACAACTATGCAATGACAGTGGATGCGCCACTCGACGAGACCACTGTCTCATCCAAATGCAAATGCCATGCGCTCGGCCTGATTCGCCCCGGTTTGTCTTCAAGGAAGTCTCGTCTTTGTGGAAGACTCCGCACATGCACCTAGTGCTCAAAAAGGGCGACAGATCAGATCCGACGAAATACAGGCCGATCGCTATCAAAACTAGTGATCAACACGCAACTTTTAAGATACCTGGAGCGTCACGTAATCACTTTGTTGAGCGATCGACAATTGGCATTCGCCACAGTCGCTCAACTAGTGACTCTCTAGTGTATCTCACGCACCGTTGGTCACTCGCCATTGAAACTCAAGGTGAGGCATTGGCGGTGAGCCTAGAAGTGGCGAAGGCGTTCGATCGGGTACCGGGGTCCAGCATACGGACGTCCCGAGGGATTATGCGAATGGATTGCTGAGTTTCTATCCATTTTTGCACGGTCGGCAACGCGTGAGTGATAGGTATAAGTACCCTGGTATTGTAAGCTTGCTAAGTTGAATCGTAATAAGAGTTGATGGTAAGGGGGACTTACCTCTAGTAAAACTGCCGATACACACCAGTAGGTGCTCGGCGATAGATTTGATTTTCAAATTGAGGCAAATAGGCAACGTGCAAAGCTGATGTCAATCAACCATAGGTGTATCTGAGACGGAAGAGAAAGGGGCGAACATAATTACCGATAAAAACTTTGATGTTGTTTTATCCGAAAAAGTTAGGTACAGTAGTACCCAACTGATATGGCTTACCGATGTACCTGCGCAGAAGAAACATTTTCAATATTGGTCGGCAGCTGCCGCCATGTTAGCGCGCGCCGTGCGAATAGGCGTGACTTGCGAGTGAGACGGAATTGTATTATGAACCTTATAGTAGTGATCTAAGGTTGATTGTAAGTTTTAAGCATTCTTTCGTTAATCTTCGGGGCCATACTTTCTTTTCTGTGCTAACGAAGATTCACGACGCGCCTTATCAGTTGGGTGGAATGACACATACAAGTTATTTTTTCCCTCTTATATTACTCGTTGTATAATTCAATTACCTAACTAATATCACAAAGAAAAATGGCTCACTGAATTTCTTACCAGTCTTCTCAGTTCATGTGTATTCCGAGTCAATTGTAACGTTCAAGTACTTACCAGTCTGTGGGAGATGTTATTAGTTACTAAAACCAACCAAAACGCCTTTCACAGCATACTGAGAATAAAATACCATGTACGTTCAAATAAAAGATATCTAAACACAATCTTTAATTTCTATTATTTTCTTATTCCAGCTGCAATCCCTGGCTTCTCCCTAATGCTGGGCAACATCATCATACCTACGGTGATGGCTAACTACGGAAGGAAGAAAGCTACCCTCCTCAGCATAATACCTCTCCTTATCGGTTGGGCCTGCATCATCTTAGCCAAGGGGATCCCAACACTCCTCATCGCCAGATTCCTACAAGGAAGCAGCATGGGGATGTGCTCTTTAATATCTTCAACGCTGATTGGAGAATATACTAGTCCGAAGAACAGAGGAGCATTTCTCATGACCATATCAATTTCTATAGCTCTAGCAGTACTATCAGTACATTCTATGGGATCCTACCTTAGTTGGCAACTGACAGCAGTAATCTGTGGTGTGATAGCTGCTATAGATTTAGTTATTGTTATATTATCACCAGAATCACCAAGTTGGTTGGCTGATCAAGGCCGATATGATGAATGTAAGGAAGTCTTTCGATGGCTAAGAGGTGATAATGAAGAAGAGGAATTAAAAAGAATGATAGAAGCTAGTATGATTGTAAGAGAAACGAAAGAAACTAACGTGAATACAAATCAGTCGATTTTGAGGAAAATTAAGAGTAATCTTGTATATTTTGGTATGACCATAAAAAAGAAGGAGTTTTTTAAACCGATCTTTATAATGATGCATATTTATATTATAGGACAATGGAGCGGAATCAATGTATTAGTTGCATACCCTAATGATTTATTCACTGAAGTAGTAGGGCCTGATGCCAATATACCATTATTAGTTATCACTGTAGATGTTCATAGATTGATAGCAAATATATTAGCAATGTATATAGTAAAGAAAGTTAAAAGACGAACAATGTTATTTACAACAGTTGGCATCAATATATTTGGTCTGATTGCAACAGCCGCTTACACATTCTTCAAAGCACGCGATGAATTTAACATCGAAAGTCCTTTATTAGGAATCTTCCTTATTCACATAATTATGTTTGCCATCGCAACAGGCACTTTATCACTAGGTTACATAATAGCTGGTGAGATATTTCCTCTAGAATACAGAAGTTTAGCAGGAGGTATAAGCGTTATCTTCTTTTCTTCACATCTGTTCATTACAGTAAAGACTGTGCCATATTTCTTTAGTACTTTAGGCTTGTATGGCACTCTATGCTTATACGCATGTGTGTTACTCTACTGTCTTTTGATAACCTGGTTACTTCTGCCAGAAACTAAGGATAGGACGCTGCAAGATATTGAGGATGAGTTTAGAGGTAAGCCTTTGTCCCCTCAGGAGTTGAATCAGGTAAATCGTTGACTTCAGGGAAATCAGCTCATGTACAGTCGCGGTCTAAAAATGTTTACCACCTTGCGGTCTATAATCGCTTGCACATTTCTGTTTCATAAGGTTGACCGGAAATAAAATGACTTTTGATAGGCGTGAATTGTAATTAACATGAAAAATAATTCAAAGAGGTGTTATACCTAGTAAGAATTGAGTTCTCTTGATATAGCACCAAATATAGTTCGCAATAAAAAACTGCCCTTTGCTGCAGGAATAAACTTGCCATTACTTTATTACCTTTGTATTTTCATTGAGATTTTTATTTAATTACAAACGCTCAACAAATGTCGCAATATAATTTAAAAAAATATTATAGGAATCTCTCTGCGGGATCGGCGCCTTATTAGATGAGTTTACATAATCAAAAAGTCATTGACAGCCTTTTTGCAATGTTCGATACTTAAAAACATTTCACAATTTAAAAATGTAATATGTTTGTTGATATGACTTATTAGGCCTTATTGCGCGCGGTATGAGATGGAATCGAGTTTGAAAAGTGATAAACATTTTCAGTCCCCGACTGTACACAGGCGCTGTAGTACGCCTATTATATTTTAAATTGTTACTTCAATTTGAATAGGATCTGTGATAATATTGTCAAAGTCAAAGCCATTTATTTTTAAAAGAGTAATTATAACTTATGAAAGGAAAAATAAGAAAATATTATAAAAATTAGTACATTTATTATTTAAACTAATTTGACATTTCCTATTCCATTATATATTCAAAATAAACTCGATAAGATAAAAAAATGAGTTTTGATGACTGCCCATGATTAATGTGCCCAGAAGGATGGCAGCTGTACCTCGTTTGATAGCAAGATTGATCCTTTGTCCGAGATAAGAACCATGACCTCCTAGCAAGCAGTTTTACTATATATATATTTGATTAAATGTATCATTGAATATTACTCTGTTTTCGGGAGTTATAGAGTCGAAAAAAAGATTGTTAGACCGATTGAAAGGAATAAATTTATTAGATGATTTAGGTCAGAAAGAACTGATTCAGTGTCACCTGCTAGGGTACTACTATCATAGATCTGAGGTGAGGGATGAAGTGATAATAATGAATGGTGAGGCTAAACAAACTTAGCCTAAATCAAACGAGCTTAACATCAAATAGATTATATCTCATTGTAATCGACAGTACGCTGTATTTAAAAAATAATAAAAAATAGCAAACGTAAATATTACTAGTGAAATTGTGCTACAATAGGAACACCACATCCTTATCCTGTGAATGAACAAATAAACTGTGAAGTAATCGACGTTTTAAGTGAAATCCCAGTGCTTATTTGTAACTGTTACAGCAATTAGAATTTTTTAATTGACTGTTTCAGTATCTGACCTGACGTTATCAAACGCGCTAATTCCTCGACCCACGAAAGGTTGAGGTATCAGTAATTCAGTGTCACATGTCTAACTATATAAAAAAGTATAATAAAGCATCATTGTTGTCAAGACGCACGAAAGTATCATTACGAATGCCTGAACCTAACTCTTCTGAACAAGATTACTTTTATTGGCAGGTATCCGTGGTGATTTCCTCTGCTGGTTTCATCCTACATACAAAATCGCACATAAAAGGTGGTCGTGAACGGTTATCAGTCTAACACCATACATGTTACATCAGGCGTCCCACAGGTATCGTTCCTAGGACCACTTCTGTTCATACTATATACAAATGATATAAAACAATGTTTCTGAAACTCTAAATTTGTTATGTATGCGGGATCTGAAAGCATATAAATTAAATATTGAGAACTGCCTGCTCATTCAGGAGGACCTGGATAGGCTAAGTACAATTGTGTTAGAAATAAACTGCAACTTAGTATAGTATACCTACCTAATGCAATAATATTCACTTTACTAAAAATAAATCAATTATTCATCACAATTATACCCTATGTAGTCCTACTTTAGGTACTTAATATCTTAACAGTAAACAATGGGCCTTCTCCTGGATCCTGGACATTCACCTAAATCAGCATATTGAGAGCATTGTTAACAAGGTATTTGGATTTGTGATGAAGTCCTCGACTAAATTCAAACCACCATCTACCCTTACATGCAACCTTCCGAACCGGTATTAGAGTATTACAGACTTTTCATAAGTGCCTGCGAAGGTCTATTTGAATAAATGATTTTGAATTTGAATTGAAAATTTGAATTTGAATATATTTGTATAAAACCCTCATTCGCTCACAGCTGGAGTATGCTGTTCCTATCTGGAACCTATTCTATCAAAAATATATTCATGAGATAGAGAGAATGCAGCGCTAGTTCCTGCGATCTATGAACTATAGATGCTTTAAGTCACGGTTATCATACTCACAACTTTTAGACGAGTACTAACTTCTCCTTTTAGAAGCTAGACGTAAATATCTGCAAGTGATTATTCTGCATGGCATTGTCCACGATACTTTTGACGCAATAGACCTCACGAATAAATTATCCCTTTCCTAACGGCGACAAGATAGAGTAATAAAATACGAATATTTGCATTACAATCTTTTTAAGGGACATTAAAAGAGACACATAATTTTTTTTCAGATTTTTATTGGCATTCTAGGTACTATTTTCAAAACCTAGACTTTTTGGTACCACCAGGGACTTTGTGTCCCAAAAAGTCTAGGTTCTAATACAAACATAGGAACTTTTAGAATTTTTATCTAAACACATAATATGTGTTTAGATATTATATTATGTCTTATTTTACTAAAGTTCGACGTCGTGGTATTCCGAAAATTTATGTTTTTTTTATTATTCAGATAGAAAAGCAACGCAGTTCGAGGTTTTGACTGGATTTCATGCTACAAACTTCACATTTTTTACTTTGTCAAACCGAGTCCAATGAAACCATCAGTTTGTAGATTTATTTGACAGATTGGGGCTTGGAATACTGTCTCTCTATTTTTGACGATACAGGTGGGCCTTTCTTCGACGCAAGCCACTGATCTTCTGACCTTTTTTACCGGCATTTTGTCCTGTAGCAGCCATGCATAATGTAGCCATTTACTATTGCAAATCTATCTCCGGTCATCGTTATTGAATCCAGTATTATTGAAATCAGGGCCCCAGGATAAATGTTCAGTCGAAGATGGTCTCAAATTGTAGTCCAAATAAAATATTAATCCTATGAAGGCTACTAGCTCCTCTTTTTTCAAATTTTGTGTTTTATTTTTGGTAGGTAGCTATGTAATAGATAATTCAAACCAAAATCAAAAAGTAATTTATTCAATTTAGGCCCTGATAAGGTACTTATGAACGTTACAGTTGACTCTGTCAATGATTTGGTTGCTTTGATATACATACAATGGGATCAATACGGTCCAAAAAGTATCTACCTATTTTCGTATCACAATCAGAAGGAAATGCTTCAACTGCTCCAGTGTCAGCAGAATAAGCTGCTAAGTCAGTTTGCTTACCACATTTGTTCCACCTTCGGTATGATTCAGGGTTTTTCTGTGAAGGTGGACTAGTAGCTAACGAAGTATCTGGTGCTGCATTAGGAGCAAAATTCATACCAGGGCTTGATGAAAAAGCAGCGGCTGGTAACGGCTGAGGGACGAATGGTTGCTCTCCTTCTTTCAGGGGTGACAGCTGATTGATTTGGAGCTTACTTCTCAATGTTTCTTCGAAAATTTTATTGGAATCCTTCAAGAGTGGTGGTTGAATGTCTTATCGATTCACGTCATCGGGTAATTCTACATCAGACCATTGTTTTGCAATCTGGAAGGTCTACTTGGAGACATGTTTCGATAACTGCAATGCTTTTCGAGATTTCCAATGTGAATTACCTAAAAAAATACCTATAATAACTTTGTAAATAATAGTATGTAATAGTCATTATTGACAATAAAAGTATACCCAATGTCCCTGACGGTACTTTGCAGTCCCCATCATATTTACGCAATTTTAGCATAGACTAAACTTGAAATATATGCATAACTTATAAAAATAATATTATTTATGAATAAAACTAACTAATTCAAAAAGAAAATCTTAATTACCTTGTAAATTCTATTTTTAATATTTTTCTGAAATTATCATACTTGACTTGCTCCGCCGTTTCTTCAAGACTCAACTTGCAAGTGTCACAGATTGCTTATTTTCTGTCGTCTATCAAACAACGCGATTTAATTGGCTTACGAAATGGTACTTCTAAGGATCGACAGTGTCATTTGTATGCTGCAGGTTCGGGTATTTGAAATATGTGGAGGGAAATTAGGCGGTACGAATTAGTACCGTCAGATAGGAAAGGGTTATGCTACGTAGTGCCTGGATTATGCTGCCCTTTGCGCCGAATGGTGGTTGAGTCATATAATTCTAATTTTATAATGTTAATATTTTTGCATGTTCTAAGTGTACTAAATGGAAATTTAAAAAAGATTTCGATGCTTAGGGTCAGCTCAAACCGAAATGCTTCTCGTCGCGACGCGGCGCGTACTTTTTAAGATATCGATACATATAGAACTTTATTTTATTTAACATTTAAAAATTTTTTTTATATTTAAGCACATGAGCCCTTAAAAGTTAGTACCTAACGAGAATAAGAATACACCATCAGCTTTTATTTAATTTAGTTATATTTTATCCTTATTTGTTGAAGCGCTCGTGGTGTAGCATTAATCGATCTGCAAAGTTAAGCTACGCCTGTCGTGGTCGGTATTTGGATGGGTGACCGCCTAGTGGTATTTCAAATCGAGCGTTTCCGTGCTTTTGAAGGCACGTAAAGCCGTTGGTCCCGGTTATCACTTAATTGTGATAGTCGTTAAGATAGTTGGATGCCTACTAGGCGGCTTGAAAAATTCCAACAGTAGGTTGACCACTAGCCTACCTCCACCGATCCGCAGTGGGCACGCGTGGTGGAGTATTGCCCATTCCCTTTCACCTTCATTTGTGAAAGGAGGCCTGTGCTCAGCAGTGGGACATTATAGGCTGATGATGATTTGTTTCTTTGGTAAAGTTGTTTGTTATCATGAGTACAATCATGTGTCTAAGTATCGTTTACTAATTACCAGTCACCCTATAAATAAAGAGCAAAGGAATATATTATCCCACCAAAAACATTTTTATGTAAAATGTTGCCGCCAAGACATATGGCTCGTACTGTCAAAAAGTTATCAGATCTCATGTAGAGCCAAGCTAAGAACTCCACATGCACTTACTCTACAAGCCCTAACTTCACAAACTCTACACACCGTAGTCAAAATATGTAGCTTGGCCGTTTCGCTACCGTCACATAGGAGTAAGGTGAAAAATGTATTCACTGTCCATTACTTTTTTGTTATTCAATAGTTCTTGTATTAGTGAAACGGCCAAGCCACATATTTTGACTACGGTGTGTAGAGTTTGTGAAGTTAGGGCTTGTAGAGTAAGTGCATGTGGAGTTCTAAGCTTGGCTCTACATGAGATCTGATAACTTTTTGACAGTACGAGCCATATGTCTTGGCGGCAACATTTTCTTTCTCAATCCAAACCCAAGTTATGAGGGTTCAAAAAAACGACGAAGCGCTTCGAGAAAAGGTAGGTAGTGCCCTTTCGCTTCGCTTGGCTGTCTTGGCGGGGGGCACTCCCGTGCCCCCAGATATAAACATTTACAGAAAAATATTTACACGCCGATAGATAGATGGCGCCCCAATATCCTGCATCGCGCTTACAAAGTTTTCTCGAGAATCTGCATATATACAAATGTCCGACATGTACAGTTGGACCGCGGTCCCCAGACACGATGACCCAGCCTGGCGGAAGATCTTCATTCTTTATCGCCGACTCTTCTTAGCCAATGCAACTTTCGGAACCGGTATTAGAGTCGAGACTATTAGTGCCTGCGAAGGCCTATTTGAATTAATAATTTTGATGATTCGAGACAAGTGAAATGAATTTAATAAGGCAAAAATTTACATTGCAACTATACATACCTACAGAAGAAGACCTTTATTTATTCAGTTTGATATTTAGAATCGAGTATTAAACACATTAATTGTTTATATCTACGTAGGGTTGTATTACTTAAAACATTACTGTTTATGTCAATTCGATACTAAAGTTTTTTATACTATGCCTGTATTTGACCACAATCTCAACATGATCAGTGATAATTTGGCTGAAGGTGGTAAGCATACAAAGCCTTTTTTATACTACTAAGGTAGCAAACAAGCATACGGCCCGCCTGATGGTAAGCGGTTACCCTATCCTATGGACACTTGCAACACCAGGGGTGTCAATCGCATGTTGCTGACCCTGAAAAAATCTCTTCACACCCTTTTTGAAGAACCCTCCCTCTTTTGAGAAAACGACGGACGGGAGCTTATTCCAGAGCCTGAGCCTAGGAAGCTCCGTTGAAACCGCACCGTACGAAACCATTTCGGTTCCAATATTATCAGGATGGACTCCCCGTTGATGGAGAGAGTTGCGATGGTAGAAGGTAGCTGTGGGCATCAGGTCAAACAATTCTTTAGAACACTGTCCGTTGTATAAGTGGTAGAACACACAAGTCTCTCCTCTACGGGGCTCTAAACCGCTGGTGCGCCCGGGATCGTTAACAATTCTAATAACATGTCGCTGAACTGACTGTAGAGGCCCATGCTGGTATCCAGGTGCACCCGCCCACAGATGACAGCAGTACTTGGCAGTAAGTTGCAGTCTTTGGCCCGATGATAAGTAAGTGTTTTTTGGATGCCAGTTTGACCTTGTCTTCTAGATGACTATGAAACAGAACGTCGCTAGAAATATCGACACCAAGGATCCCGATGTTTTTCGTGATGTCGAGAAACGTGTTCTGGAATTGTAGACCTAGAGCAAATGGGGTATTCTTAGAGGTGGACGCACAGGCTTGTGTCTTAGTGTGGTTGCAATGGACACTAGATTTAGTCAACCCCAATCGGAGACACTAGTTAGTGTACTCTCGATTTCAGACAAGTCTTTTGCGGTTTTCCTCCACTATGGAACGAGGGATATTTACACGGCCCGTGTAATGAGCGTCCCTTGTGCGGTCATCCACATAATAATGTATGCCGTCAATAGATAGCATATCAGCGATATGCAGGAGGAACAGTGTTGGAGATAACATAGAGCCTTGCGGGACACCAGCATTAATGGCCATACCTACTATCAGAGCAACTACCGTCAACGAAGCTCTTATGCATCTGCCAGACAGAAAGCTGGCGACCCATTTGCATAATCCCTCGGGAAGCCTGTATGCTGGTAGCTTCGTTAGAAGACCTCGGCGCCAGACCCGACGGATGCTTTCGCTACATCTAGGCCCCATCGCCAATGCTTAGCAAAAGTTTCCTTCAGCAGCTTTGGAAAGAGACCAAAAAACCCGACTACCAGAAGGAAGGCTTGGCAGCGGTTAATTTTAATTTTGGAGGCAGCATAAAAGGTTTTAGGGTCCTGATTAGCTTGGGTCATGGTCCAAGCCTCACAAAAAGATTGCTTGTTACGTCTAGCTTCTTTGCAGAGCTGGTTAAACCACGGCCGTTTCTTCACCCCTGCAGCCACTAGCAGGTTCGGGATATAGCATTCCATACCCGCCTTAGCTAATCAGAGCGCATCGTCTGGTGAGGAATTGGCAGAATAGATTTCAAACAAAATGAACGTCGTGGGTCAACTCAACTGAAAATTAACATCGACCAATTAATTGTTCGATATCCTAGGATAACATGAAGGCAGAGAGATATAGGAAATGCACTCTGCAGACATTTTATAAATTATTGCGACAACCCTACCTGAACAGCTGTGACACTTATCGTTCATATGACCTATATGGATAATATATTCAATAAAAGTGCAACTCTACTACTGAAAGTACCTGTTTAAAAAAATCTAGCTTCAAAGTGAGTGAGAAAAATGCATAAGTAAAGTACCATTTGGAAGTTCAAAATGTGTTCCATTACAAAATGCACTATTGGGTCACCACTCATAAAACAGGTATGTACTCGTATGTAAATAATAAATACAAATAATTTGTATCATCATAAAAATATACTATCAAAAATTATTGTGTAAGGTAATTTTAACAAGTCATCTGTGCCGATTTTATAGCAAGGTTTATTGATTTGTGAAAGCTTAGGCAATATTGAGTTCTTTTTTTTACAACGTTAAGCGGCTTGTATTTGACCACAATCTCACCATGGTAAGTGATGATGGGGCTGAAGTTGGTAACCACACAAAGCCTAGAAGTTTTTTATTTACTCTGCTAGAAGGAACTGGCCCTACCACTGAACTATGGTTTCCTTACGATGTTTTCCAAGCTCATTGTAGCCCGTAGCCGACGCTTTTAACACCAGGCGTACGTATAACTCATCATTTGGTACTACATCAATGGTACCCACACTCAGTGCCAGTACAGTGCCTCTTCACCTTTTCAGTGCTTCGTAATCACAGGGATATGTTTAACCATGATGACGCATGGTTTCGTGTTCGGCATCAATTCTGTGATACTCTCCCAACTCAAGAAAACACAGGATATACCCATTGATGACGAAATGGGGTCTTGGATTGGTAAGGATTTATTTTTGCTAGAAAAATCAATAGTTAGGACCCTAAAGCGGAAGAAGTGGCGTTCTGGACCAAATATGAAGATTTTTAAGAAATGCTAACTTGACTTCTACGTTATTGTAATCGATAGGTATCCGCATGAGCATAAATGAGCATTTTGAATGAAGGTTTCGGTGATTTTGAACAGTAAGGATGTGTCCTTGACCTAGCCAATCAGAGCACATTGTCAAACATAATTAACGTCATTGCGCTACTTTGGGTTGATTGCTGGTGTATATCAATATCAATTGCGTTACCGTAGTAAATTCATGGTAGGAATCATGGGGTAATCTAATATAATATACACATGGCCGACCTCCAAAGACCTTAGCTGATTACAGAAACTGACTACAATGTGAATAGAATGGAATAGAATAAAATAATTGTTAATTTGTAGCATAATTTGAAATACACTTATTTAGATACACATCTAAAATTATATTAATACTAAGTTTAGCAGACGTTAATCGTTTGATATTATAATAACAACAAACGATGCCAATTTAAAAATAGAAAAAACAAACAATAATAGTTCCATAATATAAAAGTTAAAATTAAAAGTCAAAAATTAGCTTAGGTGTGTGTCATATCATATACCTATGCTATAAAATGGCGTCCGACTCAGCATATGTTGTAATAACTATGAATAGCTACCACAACGCTGATCTTCCGTCAGAACCATCATATCACATACTAGGTACAGTATCATGGTTCCATGAAACAAAGAGTCCAGTAAAATTTATTAGTCTCGAGAATTAGGATTAATAATAAATATAATATATAAGTAATTATAGAAAAGGTTTTAAGTAAATGTACGGTTTCAACACCGTACATTTTTCTGTGTACGCAGCAACCTACTTTTGTCGCTAATAATAGCATAAATACACGGATTCTAAACAATTTACTAGAGTGCATTATAACATTTTATATCAACAACATCAAGAGGAACGAAACACCAAACTTTTACTGTGAATATAATCAATATACCTTTGATACTTCACAAGTGGTGGTTTCTCTACGCACTCCAACATCAACTACAGTTCGAATGTACTGGGCTAACTACTACTAGGCCCGTACATACAAAATTACAGATTAAAAGCAATTATGAGACGTTTACCAATAACAGGGTATATATAATAATAACAATTTATAAATACAATAATTTAAGACAAATACAACAATTTAAAAAAATATTTACTAATACAATAACACAAAATGAGCAAGGGATAATTATAAATGTAGCGAGCTTAGGCATTAGCGGACGAGGAAAACAGAAATGAGAGAGAATGTGCTGGAACGCCCTAATCGAATCGGGGGGCACGGCAGTGCCCCCGCCGAGTCGAGCGCGAAGCAAACACTGCCGTACCATCCTTTACTGGAACCATTTCGCCGCATTTTCAGGCCCCTATTTGAGAACCTCTGGATAAGACCAGAACATAGAAATTTTCGTCATCCAGTAAGCTATAATCACATACTTAAAATCCAAAATTTCAAGTCTGTAGGTCATTTAGTTCCGAAGTTAAGCGAAAGCAAAGTTTCGCATTTATGACACTCACTCACTCACTCATGATCATCAAAATAGAACTGGTACTTCCCATAAACTTAGAGAGCTGAAATTTGGTACAGAGTTAGGGTTTAATGGCCACATAAAGGGAAAACTATAAAAACTAGTATAATCGAAGATCTGGAGTACCTGGTGACCCTGATTAGAAAACACAAGAGCCCAACCAAACTATTAGAGATCGACATAGCGCGTTTACAAAAAATATTCAACATGGTGGGCCGCTTCATTTTCTACAAAAAGAAGTGAAATCCCACCAAAAACATTCTGTAAAAAACTAGCCAAGTCTCGATGGAGCTGCTTGTTTATCTCTAAAAAGTAATGAAATCTAGACAAAGTCGTGCCAAGTCTAAGGTTCTTTACTGCGATTTCTTTATTATTATAGTTAATGTTGTGTGACTTGGCCGTTGAAGGGTACACAAGGGTACAAAACCAGGTGATCCATGACACCATTGCACCAATCTGTACTTGTACCCACTAACGTATAAAGAATGTTCAGCGGCCAAGTCACACAACATTAACTATAATAATAAAGAAATCGCAGTAAAGAACCTTAGACTTGGCACGACTTTGTCTAGATTTAATTACTTTTTAGAGATAAACAAGCAGCTCCATCGAGACTTGGCTAGTTTTTTACAGAATGTTTTTGGTGGGATTCATTTGTCATTTACTAGAAGTGCGTATCATTAAGTCGACCTTCACTCAGTGTATGTCTTTTGAAGCCTACCTAGTTCGCATGCAGACCATAAGAATATGCTATAAATAATCTAGACTTGTCAAATTTTATCTGTAACAAAAAAGGTGTGATTGTGTCATACATAGTATTAGTTTGTCTTTCTGTTATCTTAAGTTTCTTATATTTATCTTGCAAATTGTCCACGAATGTAATAACAAATATTTTTTCTTTAACATTTTAATTTTTTACTTTTTTAAAGAAGCAAATGTAGATACTGACAACAGACTTTAATTTCTTTTCTTTTTTAATTTCAGCTGCAACTGTGGCGATTGCAACCATCATTAGTACCTTAATTCTACCACTAATATTTGACAGCTACGGTCGAAGAACTGCCATGATTATCAACTTTACCTTCATAATCACAGGATTTATTACAATGTCTCTTTGCACTAATATTTCAACCTTATTAATATCGAGATTCATTCAAGGTCTAGCTGTAGGATTTGGTGTTATAATAGGACCAATCCTAATAGGAGAATCATCTAGTCCTAAATATAGAGGAACGTTTTTAGCAACAATGACTTTTACAATGACGTCGGGATCTTTAGTAGCTCATGGATTAGGATCTTTCTCATCTTGGAGGAACGCATCTTGGGTCTGTACAATAATAACTGTAGTTGCATTAATTATTATCATTTATTCGCCTGAATCTCCGAGTTTTTTAGCAGCTAAAGGTAGATATACTGAATGTAGGAAATCGTTTCATTGGTTGAGGGGCTTTGACGAAGAAGATGAATTAGAAAAAATGATTAAAGCTGATATAATGAGAAAAGAAGGTAAAACCATTAATTACCAGTCACAGAGATTTTTCGTAAGACTTCATAACAAAATTAATTTTGTAATAAGCACTGTAAAAAAACGGGAGTTTTACAAACCAATAATAATTATGATACATTTAAATTTTGTCAATCTTTGGTCTGGTTCAATTCTCTTTGACACGTATAATGGAGATATTTGCGACGCCATTTTTGGGAAAGGCTTTGATTCATCTATGGTCATTGTGTCCATAGATTCGCAGAGAATACTTTCTTTAGCTTTATCAATTATCATTATTAGAAAAATGAAAAGAAAATTAATGCTTCTTACAGCAATATCCTTAAATATTACTTCTTACTTAATAATTGCTGGATATGTATATTTTAAGGAATGTAAAATGCTAACTCCTAATCTTATAATAGGAATATTCCTTCTCCATATGCATATATTTACAACTGCTGTAGGAAATCTACCAATTCCTAACGTTATATTTGGTGAGATTTTCCCCTTAGAGTACAGGGGATTAGGAAGTACAATATCGTCGCTGTTTTTCTCGTTATGTATGGTGATTAAAATCAAAACATTTCAATGCTTAATCACCAATATAGGTTTATACGGTGCTTATTGTATATACGCTGGATTTGTTGCGTATGGCTTGATTGTTGCTATGTTAATTTTACCTGAAACTAAGGATAAGACACTTCTGGAGATTGAGAATCATTTTAAACGAACTTCGGTAATCCTAAATGATAAAGGGTCTGATTTAGCTATGAAGTTAACAAGAGAATTAATATGATAAAATGAATGAACAAAAATTAGTTAATATTGTTTTTGAGCATTGTAAATCTGTATTACTTCGTACTTGTTGAGAGAGGCGAGAATGTTTAATATAAAATTAAATATAGCAACAATTTAGTTTAAAAAGTATCGATTGTGTTTGCGATGAGATGTTACTGGCAACGCTTCTAATTGCCAATTATAGTAAGATAGTTAATTTTTTTAATTTGATTTTATATGTTTACAATTTACAATGCTGTCAACACTTATAATTGTTATGTTTACGAGATATAACACCCATTTTATGTTACTTTATTAACCCCTGTAAGCGTAATGTTAGTGTTGCAAATATATAAATAAATAAATGCTTTTTCTCTTTTGGACCTGAGGGCCAACCACAAGAGGGCGAACCACAAGCTCTTAAAACAATATTATTAAACCTTACTTGTCTTTTGTCTTTCTTTGACATCCGACGTCAAAACGGGACAAAAGACAAATAACCTTGTTTTAAGAGCTTGTGGTAAGCCCCCAGAACTTGTCTGTTCGCAATTTGCATCTTCTATAAAAAAGTTTAAGTTTTCTATATTAAAAGTGTTTCACTCAAACAAAGACTTTCATTGGAAATACTGGCTAAATTCCAAATAATGATGGTACAAATTAAATCGAAGCTCTACATCCAATAAAGTGATTTCAAAATTAAGATGTTCTCTTTCATTAATAAAACTAATACCTAAGCGGTAAGCAAACCGATATCACAAAATTGATTGTGAAATTTTACATAATATATTGGCTTTCAGCTGCAGAGAAATTATCATTTAAATCGACACAAGTGTTTTAAACATGCATCGATGACTGTTTCTTTATTCATATTGATAAAATATTTTATTATTTTACGTAGGTAGGTATATTGGCTTTGTGCTGAAGTAAAACTATCTTGTTTGATGTTACTCTAAAGTGACGTCATGGGGACTCTGGAACTTTGACGAGCTTTATCATTGTCTATTTTTAATGATTTGGTAAAGCAAAAAGTACGTGTCCAATATTTTTTGATAATCTAACTGACGGACTAATAATAATAATAATAATAAAGCCCATTTATTTCCAATCTAATTATTACATGCATTAAAATATATTAAATAAAATGAAAAATAAAATACATCTCATCTTAAAAATAGCAATAATTGTATTATTTATTTATTTATTCTGTTTGGACAAATTTCATTTTAATCGCTATCTCTATGTACTGTCTTCTTTATCATTGATCGGAACCCCTTCACGGGTATAGGCCTCCTCCAGCTTGTTCTTGAACAAACTGACGGACTAATTAGGCTTTTATTTTTTTTTACCAGGAATCATTCCTTTTGTTTGTTACCTTACTAACACACAGGAACAAAACAAACAGTTATTTGGCTACGGTTTTAGACGGGGCAGTTGGCGTTGGTTATGATTTCACCTATCACGCCGCAGGTCGTGAATTAGATTCCCACCCACTAGATGCATTTATGTTCATGAACATGACTTCATGTCCTGTCTCTAGGTGTAATTAAGTAATTGGAGGAGGCCACGGTTGCAGTATTCTCGGACTTGGAGAAGGAGTTCGACCGTGTATGGCATAGCGGTCTGCTATACAAGATGTCGACATCGACCGCTCCACGACGCCTAGTCAAGCTCCTGGCATCGTTTCTGCACAAGCGCAGCTTTTTCGTCGCAGTCGGGGACGCAAGATCAGACGAGCGACGCATAGAAGCGGGAGTACCGCAGGGGAACTGTCTCTCCCCCGCGTGTTACGCACGATTCACTGATGACATCCCTCTCGTGTCGCTAGCCCTGTACGCCAATGACGCGGCGTACTACACAAGCTCTATGAGCACAGAATTCGCCGCTGTCAAGATGCAAAGGGCACTAGATGCCCTCCCAGAGTGGCTTGCGAGATGGAGATTATCAGTGAACGTAGCGAAAACGTAAGCGTTGCTCGTAACTCCCCGACTCAAACTTCCCCAAAAGCTCACAATGTCAGGCCAGGATATCGAGTGGTCGAAAACCGCCAATTATCTCGGAGTCACCATAGACCGAAGGCTCACAATGGTCAAGCATGTGGCAAACCTCGTCAACACCATACGAGTGGCCCGTGCTTTACTCCGCCCAGTGCTCGCATCAAGCCTCCTGCCCCTACGCACAAAGCTAGGGGTATACAAAACCTATGTGCGATCACGTGTCACATATGCAGCCCTGGCCTGGTACAGTCTTACCTCGCCGACCCAAAAGAAGAAGCTCGCAGTGCAACAGAATCAAGCACTGCGTACTGTAGTCGCGGCTCCTCGCTATGTGAGGAATGACGTGATCGCACGAGATCTGAAAATGGAGAGCCTGGGCGAATTCATCGCCCGCTTATCACTACACAGAGAGAGCCACCGCTTCCGCGCTGAGCGCCGACCGGGCACGGGAGCGGTGCTGCTCAGCACAAAACCTGACACTGAAGTCAGTACATTGACTCCACATGAACAAAGAGTCAACCCCATCGCCCCGTGTGTCTTAGCACACGGCGATTAGCAACCGCAATCACGGGGTCATGCGACCCCGGTTTTGCATAACGACCCCCCAGCTTGGGAAAGGGTGTGAGATCAACTATACTAGGCGCGTCCGGCAGTCGCGGCACGATGCTCGTTGATGATGGTCGTTGTATGAGTGTAGGTGTGATCCCATAAATTAGTATGACCAATATTATTATTACTTAGCTTAATTTTTATCTTTATTTTAATTAATTCTCATCTAGCATTGTTGTAATTAATTTCATGTCATTTAAGCTACGTCATATTAACGACATTTATATTCAATTTTAATATTTGCACACAGCACTGATCAGTAGAGTAAGTTTGGAACTCTTTAATTTTTAACAACGCTATTTTGTATTAGTATTACCCTTATTCTCGCAAATAAATTAATTTCATTTCATAAAATGAGCAAAGAAATAAATGTAGCGAGTTTAGGCATTAGCGAACGAGGAAAACAGAAATGAGAGAGAATGTGCTGGAACGCCTATTCGAATTCATTTATCATTTACTAGAAATGCGTAACATTAAGTCGACCTTCACTCAGTGTATGTCTTTTGAGGCATACCTAGTTCACAGACAACTGCATCCAGACCATAAAAATATGCTATAAATAATCCAGACTTGTCAAATTTTATCTCTGAGAAAAAAGGTGTGATTGTATCATACATAGTATTAGTTTGTCTTTCTGTTATCTTAAGTTTCTTATCTTGCAAATTTTATTGTCCACGACTGTAATAACAAATATTTATTCTTTAACATTTCAAATTTTTACCTTTTTAAAGAAGCAAATGTAGATACTTGACGACAGACTTTCATTTCTTTTCTTTTTTAATTTCAGCTGCAACTGTGGCGATTGCAAGCATCGCTAGTACCTTAATTCTACCACTAATAATTGACAACTACGGCCGAAGAACTGCCATGATCATCAAATCTACCTTCATAATCACAGGATTTATTACAATGTCTCTTTGCACTAATATTTCAACCTTATTAATATCTAGGTTCATTCAAGGTCTAGCTTTAGGATTTGGGGCTATAATAGGACCAATCCTAATAGGAGAATCATCTAGTCCTAAATATAGAGGAACGTTTCTAGCAACAATGACTTTTACAATGTTGTCGGGATCTTTAGTAGCTTATGGATTAGGATCTTTCTCATCTTGGAGGAACGCATCTTGGGTCTGTACAATAATAACTGTAGTTGCATTAATTATTATCATTTATTCGCCAGAATCTCCGAGTTTTTTAGCAGCTAAAGGCAGATATACTGAATGTAGGAAAGCGTTCCATTGGTTGAGGGGATTTGGCGAAGAAGATGAATTAGAAAAAATGATTAAAGCTGATATAATGAGAAAAGAAGGTAAAACCATTAATGACCAGTCACAGAGATTTTTCGTAGGACTTCATAACAAAATTAATTTTGTACTAAGCACTGTAAGAAAACGGGAGTTTTACAAACCAATAATAATAATGGTGCATTTACATGTTATTAATCTTTGGTCTGGTTCAATTCTCTTCGACACGTATAATGGAGATATTTGCGACGCCATATTTGGGAAAGGCTTTGATTCATCTATGGTCATCGTGTCCATAGATTCACAGAGAATACTTTCTTTAGCTTTATCAATTATCATTATTAGAAAAATGAAAAGAAAATTAATGCTTCTTACAGCAATTACCTTCAATATTACTTCTTACTTAATAATTGCTGGATATGTATATTTTAAGGAATGTAAAATGCTGACTCCTAATCTTATAATAGGAATATTCCTTCTCCATATGCATACATTTTCAATTGCTGTAGGAAGTCTACCAATTCCTAACGTTATATCTGGTGAGATTTTCCCCTTAGAGTACAGGGGATTAGGAAGTACAGTATCATCGCTGTCTTTCTCGTTGAATATGGTGATCAAAATCAAAACATTTCCATTTTTAATCACCAATATAGGTTTATACGGTGCTTATTGTATATATGCTGGATTTGTTGCGTATGGCTTGATTGTTGCTATGTTAATTTTACCTGAAACTAAGGATAAGACACTTCTGGAGATTGAGAATCATTTTAATCGAACTTCGGCAATCCTAAATGATAAAGGGTCTGATTTAGCTATTAAGTTAACAAGTGAATTAATATGATAAAATGAATGAACAAAAATTAGTTAATATTGTTTTTGAGCATTGTAAATCTGTATTACTTCGTACTTGTTGAGAGAGGCGAGAATGTTATAGCAACAATTTAGTTTAAAAAGTATCGATTGTGTTTGCGATGAGATGTTACTGGCAACGCTTTTTCTCTTTTGGACCTGAGGGCCAACCACTAGAGGGCGAACCACGAGCTCTTAAAACAATATTATTTAACCTTACTTGTCTTTTGTCTTTCTTTGACATCCGACGTCAAAACGGGACAAAAGACAAATAACCTTGTTTTAAGAGCTTGTGGTAGGCCCCCAGAACTTGTCTGTTCGCAATTTGCATCTTCTATAAAAAATATAGTGTAAGTTTTCTATATTAAAAGTGTTTCGTACAAACAAAGACTTTCATTGGAAATACTGGCTTAATTCCAAACAATGATGGTAAAAATTAAATCGAAGCTCTACATACAATAAAGTGATTTCAAAATTAAGATGTTCTCTTTCATTAATAAATGTGGATACCTAAGCGGTAAGCAAACCGATATCACAAAATTTATTGTGAATGTAATATTATTGAAATTAGAACGTAGGTAGGTATATTGGCTTTGTGCTACAGTAAAACTATCTTGTTTGATGTTACTCTAAAGTGACGTCATGGGGACTCTGGAACTTTGACGAGCTTTATCATTGTCTATTTTTAATGATTTGGTAAAGCAAAAAGTACGTGTCCAATATTTTTTGATAATCTAACTGACGGACTAATAATAATAATAATAATAAAGCCCATTTATTTCCAATCTAATTATTACATGCATTAAAATAAATTAAATAAAATGAAAAATAAAATACATCTCATCTTAAAAATAGCAATAATTGTATTATTTATTTATTTATTCTGTTTGGACAAATTTCAATTTAATCGCTATCTCTATGTACTGTCTTCTTTATCATTGATCGGAACCCCTTCACGGGTATAGGCCTCCTCCAGCTTGTTCTTGAACAAACTGACGGACTAATTAGGCTTTTATTTTTTTTTACCAGGAATCATTCCTTTTGTTTGTTACCTTACTAACACACAGGAACAAAACAAACAGTTATTTGGCTACGGTTTTAGACGGGGCAGTTGGCGTTGGTTATGATTTCACCTATCACGCCGCAGGTCGTGAATTAGATTCCCACCCACTAGATGCATTTATGTTCATGAACATGACTTCATGTCCTGTCTCTAGGTGTAATTAAGTAATTGGAGGAGGCCACGGTTGCAGTATTCTCGGACTTGGAGAAGGAGTTCGACCGTGTATGGCATAGCGGTCTGCTATACAAGATGTCGACATCGACCGCTCCACGACGCCTAGTCAAGCTCCTGGCATCGTTTCTGCACAAGCGCAGCTTTTTCGTCGCAGTCGGGGGCGCAAGATCAGACGAGCGACGCATAGAGGCGGGAGTACCGCAGGGGAACTGTCTCTCCCCCGCGTGTTACGCACGATTCACTGATGACATCCCTCTCGTGTCGCTAGCCCTGTACGCCAATGACGCGGCGTACTACACAAGCTCTATGAGCACAGAATTCGCCGCTGTCAAGATGCAAAGGGCACTAGATGCCCTCCCAGAGTGGCTTGCGAGATGGAGATTATCAGTGAACGTAGCGAAAACGTAAGCGTTGCTCGTAACTCCCCGACTCAAACTTCCCCAAAAGCTCACGATGTCAGGCCAGGATATCGAGTGGTCGAAAACCGCCAATTATCTCGGAGTCACCATAGACCGAAGGCTCACAATGGTCAAGCATGTGGCAAACCTCGTCAACACCATACGAGTGGCCCGTGCTTTACTCCGCCCAGTGCTCGCATCAAGCCTCCTGCCCCTACGCACAAAGCTAGGGGTATACAAAACCTATGTGCGATCACGTGTCACATATGCAGCCCTGGCCTGGTACAGTCTTACCTCGCCGACCCAAAAGAAGAAGCTCGCAGTGCAACAGAATCAAGCACTGCGTACTGTAGTCGCGGCTCCTCGCTATGTGAGGAATGACGTGATCGCACGAGATCTGAAAATGGAGAGCCTGGGCGAATTCATCGCCCGCTTATCTACCACCATGTTCCGGCGCGCCGATGCGTCGAGTCTGGCGCACATCAAAGATCACATGCACTACACAGAGAGAGCCGCCGCTTCCGCGCTGAGCACCGACCGGGCACGCCCAGGATGGCAAGCCTCGCGCACCGAAGCGGTGCTGCTCAGCACAAAACCTGACACTGAAGTCAGTACATTGACTCCACATGACCAAAGAGTCAACCCCATCGCCCCGTGTGTCTTAGCACACGGCGATTAGCAACCGCAATCACGGGGTCATGCGACCCCGGTTTTGCATAACGACCCCCCAGCTTGGGAAAGGGTGTGAGATCAACTATACTAGGCGCGTCCGGCAGTCGCGGCACGATGCTCGTTGATGATGGTCGTTGTATGAGTGTAGGTGTGATCCCATAAATTAGTATGACCAATATTATTATTACTTAGCTTAATTTTTATCTTTATTTTAATTAATTCTCATCTAGCATTGTTGTAATTAATTTCATGTCATTTAAGCTACGTCATATTAACGACATTTATATTCAATTTTAATATTTGCACACAGCACTGATCAGTAGAGTAAGTTTGGAACTCTTTAATTTTTAACAACGCTATTTTGTATTAGTATTACCCTTATTCTCGCAAATAAATTAATTTCATTTCATAAAATGAGCAAAGAAATAAATGTAGCGAGTTTAGGCATTAGCGAACGAGGAAAACAGAAATGAGAGAGAATGTGCTGGAACGCCTATTCGAATTCATTTATCATTTACTAGAAATGCGTAACATTAAGTCGACCTTCACTCAATGTATGTCTTTTGAGGCATACCTAGTTCACAGACAACTGCATCCAGACCATAAAAATATGCTATAAATAATCCAGACTTGTCAAATTTTATCTCTGAGAAAAAAGATGTGATTGTATCATACATAGTATTAGTTTGTCTTTCTGTTATCTTAAGTTTCTTATCTTTCAAATTTTATTGTCCACGACTGTAATAACAAATATTTATTCTTTAACATTTCAAATTTTTACCTTTTTAAAGAAGCAAATGTAGATACTTGACGACAGACTTTCATTTCTTTTCTTTTTTAATTTCAGCTGCAACTGTGGCGATTGCAAGCATCGCTAGTACCTTAATTCTACCACTAATAATTGACAACTACGGCCGAAGAACTGCCATGATCATCAAATCTACCTTCATAATCACAGGATTTATTACAATGTCTCTTTGCACTAATATTTCAACCTTATTAATATCTAGGTTCATTCAAGGTCTAGCTTTAGGATTTGGGGCTATAATAGGACCAATCCTAATAGGAGAATCATCTAGTCCTAAATATAGAGGAACGTTTCTAGCAACAATGACTTTTACAATGTTGTCGGGATCTTTAGTAGCTTATGGATTAGGATCTTTCTCATCTTGGAGGAACGCATCTTGGGTCTGTACAATAATAACTGTAGTTGCATTAATTATTATCATTTATTCGCCAGAATCTCCGAGTTTTTTAGCAGCTAAAGGCAGATATACTGAATGTAGGAAAGCGTTCCATTGGTTGAGGGGATTCGACGAAGAAGATGAATTAGAAAAAATGATTAAAGCTGATATAATGAGAAAAGAAGGCAAAACTATTAATGACCAGTCCCATAGTCTTTTGGTAAGACTTCAAAACAAAATGATTGTTTTAATAAGCACTGTAAGAAAACGGGAGTTTTACAAACCAATAATAATAATGGTGCATTTACATGTTATTAATCTTTGGTCTGGTTCAATTCTCTTCGACACGTATAATGGAGATATTTGCGACGCCATATTTGGGAAAGGCTTTGATTCATCTATGGTCATCGTGTCCATAGATTCACAGAGAATACTTTCTTTAGCTTTATCAATTATCATTATTAGAAAAATGAAAAGAAAATTAATGCTTCTTACAGCAATTACCTTCAATATTACTTCTTACTTATTAATTGCTGGATATGTATATTTTAAGGAATGTAAAATGCTGACTCCTAATCTTATAATAGGAATATTCCTTCTCCATATGCATACATTTACAATTGCTGTAGGAAGTCTACCAATTCCTAACGTTATATCTGGTGAGATTTTCCCCTTAGAGTACAGGGGATTAGGAAGTACAGTATCATCGCTGTCTTTCTCGTTGAATATGGTGATCAAAATCAAAACATTTCCATTTTTAATCACCAATATAGGTTTATACGGTGCTTATTGTATGTACGCAGGAATTGTTGCGTATGGCTTGATTGTTGCTATGTTAATTTTACCTGAAACTAAGGATAAGACACTTCTGGAGATTGAGAATCATTTTAATCGAACTTCGGCAATCCTAAATGATAAAGGGTCTGATTTAGCTATTAAGTTAACAAATTAATTAATATGATAAAATGAATTGTTTTTGATCATTGTAAATCTATATTACTTCGTACTTGTTGTGAGAGGCGAGAATGTTTAATATAAAATTAAATATAGCAACAATTTAGTTTAAAAAGTATCGATTATGTTTGCGATTTGTTACTGGCGACGCTTTTTCTCTTTTGGACCCGAGGGCCAACCACCATCTCTTAAAACATTAAGTATCGATTGTGTTTGCGATGAGATGTTACTGGGAACACTTTTTCTCTTTTGGATCTGAGGGCCAACCACCAGAACTTGTATGTTCAGAAATTGCATCTTCTATAACAATTATATTGTGTAGTCTTCTATATTTAAAAGTGTTTCACTCAAACAAAGACTTTCATTGGAAATACTGGCTAAATTCCAAACAATGATGGTAAAAATTAAATCGAAGCTCTACATCCAATAAAGTGATTTGAAAATTAAGATGTTCTCTTTCATTAATAAAAGTAATACCTAAGCGGTAAGCAAACCGATATCACAAAATTGATTGTGAATGTAATATTATTGAAAAAATATTAAATAATTTTACATAATAATAATTGACTTTCAGCTGCAGAGAAATTATCATTTAATTGACTCAAGTGTTTTAAACATGCATCGATGACTGTTTCTTTATTCATATTGATGAAATATTTTATTATTTTACGTAGGTAGGTATATTGGCTTTGTGCTGCAGTAAAACTATCTTGTTTGATGTTACTCTAAAGTGACGTCATGGGGACTCTGGAACTTTGACGAGTTTTATCTTTGTCTATTTTTAATGATTTGGTGAAGCAAAAAGTAGGTGTCCAATATTTTTTGATAATCTAACTGACGGACTAATTAGGATTTTATTTTTTTAACCAGGAATCATCCCTATTTTTACCTTACTAACGCACAGGATCAAAACAATCAGTTATTTGGCTACGGTTTTAGAAGGGACAGTTGGGGTTTTTGGTTAAGATTTCACCTATCACGCCGCAGGTCGTGAATTAGATTCCCACCTAGCTAACGCATTTGTGTTCATGAACATGACTTCATGTCCTGTGTCTGGGCGTAATTAAGTAATTGCATTAACAAACAAAAAGTATTATTATGTATCATTATTTATCTGGTTTCTATATTACAAGCTCTGCTTAGTTTGGGATCCTTGATTCCCGTATGAGGAATTTCCCAGGATATTTCTTAATTTATTCCTAACCTCCGAAGACCAGCGGGCGGGGAGCTTTTTCCGCCAACGCGTCAGCTTGGCTATCCAAAGAGGAAACGCTGCCAGCCTTCTGGGAACCCTGCCGTTAATCGGAAGCAACGGCAGGCTTGAGGAAATTTTCTATATATAGATTGTATTTTGTACATATATGTTGTAAATAAAAAATAAGTTAAAATTTATTCTGTAAGGAGGAAGTACTTACGTGTCCAATTGAGCTGCTCTTTGAGGGGAAAAACAACTATGCTCTACCTCTCTCAAAATCTAGTTACTAGGGTCAATGAACACGGTGGTGTTAAAGGAATGTTTAAATCATTCGGGTTCCACCGTCAGCTCGATGATCAAATGATCAATGAAGGTGTAAGATGCAATGAGTGTCATATTTGATAATGCATGAAACTAATTATGGACAGCGCAATCGAGATAGAAATATAATATGGAATAGGCTTTTGAGAATGAGGCTTTTTCAGCAGTATTTTCTCTGGTCAAGAGTATAATGACGAATGAATGACGATAGAGATTAACTGTTTGAAGATGTTGTTACTACGTAATGTAGGCCTTCAGAAATCATCACGCGCAAAAATTATACAGAAAGATAAAAGTATAAAAATAGCAGATAGATAACCTCAGATACCGTGATATTGTCAACATGAGACTTTGTCTAAGTATGCTTCATATTTTAAACTGCCATCCGCGGATTTGTTTCTGGTAATGATAGCTTAGGCATACCGGACTGGTACAGTAGTACCCAACTGATATGGCTTACCGATTTACTTGCGCAGAATATGCATTTTCAAAGCGCGGGAAACGCTATTGGTCGGCAGCTACCGCCATGATAGCGCGCGCCGTGCGAAGGGGCGTGACTTACGAGTGAGACGGAACTAACAGCTGCAGTGTATTATGAACCTTATAGTAGTGATCTAAGGTTGATTGTAAGTTTTAGTCATTATTTCGTTAATCTTCGGGCCATAGTTTCTTTTCTGTGCGAACGAAGATTCACGACGCGCCATATCAGTTGGGTACTACTGTACGGCCGAACCACCGACCAGAGAGAGACAGCGTCATATGATAGAAGCAACCGAAAAAAGAATTCTGTAACTACTGCCAAATCACGGAAACGGCTGATCTGATTAAGATGGGACTTCCATTAAATTGTGCCTAAGAAATAATAATAAAAAATACAACGTATTTTGACAATGCTATTGAACGATTTTTCCTCGTCCGGTATAGATTACTATTTATGACTTCTCTGCATACATGTGTCTATACATACAATTTTGAACCGTAAACCAAGAGAATAATAGTGATATCAGTTTATAACATGAATTTATTGCAGGTTTTAATAATGTTAGTGCTCTGAAATATAATTTTGTTGATAAGAATATAAGTTACCTACTAACTTTATTGGCGGTTTTTAGATGCATAATTTAGGCTTACTTGTGTACACTACTAGAGATTTTTTGTTATCAAATGGGCTTGCGTTTGGCCACCGATCTGTTCATAATGAACGAAGCCTTAGATGGAGCACGCTTACCCTGAAGAAAGCTATTCACTCTGGCCGTTAAAGTCCCTAGATTTGTTCCATACAAACGTAATCCTCAGTTTCCTCTCTGGATAATGACACTAGAGCTATGATTATTTTACCATGCAATCTGTAGGTACCACTGTATGTCTCTCGGTTGTGTTTTTCTCCATTAATTAATTATTATAAAAATTAGGAGCCTTCTAAAATGTCAAAAACTGACCATTTTTACTGCCCTTATCAGACGTCCAGCAAACAAATTTGACGAATATAAAAAATAAGAGGAAAACCGACAGACATAGCCAAAGCCCTTCTTATTATATTCTTAAAAAATAAAAAAAAACTATCCAGTATTGGAGGAGGAAACTGGGGATTACAAAATAGCGATTTCGTCTATTTTAAATAGGTATAATCGATCCAAGCTGCAGTTGTCTCTATCGTCCCTCATACATTTATATCCCAGCAACAGCGCGACAGCAATAGATTGGTTAAATACCCATTTTTCAAATTTCATGCAGCCATCCTTTCCTCTTAAGAACATTATTTTTGAAATACTAAGTTACCTTTTGTTCACTCTGCATTAATTGAAAGTTGCATCCAAATCAAATGAGTGATTCAAATATATACCTTATTAAAAAAGCAATAGGATTGCAATAGCACAACCGGTTCGTATATTTATCAGACGAATATTCAGTAGGTTTTGGCAATAACCTTGAACAGACGTCGATCTAGTCTCACTAACATAACATCGACTGTGGTATTTCATAACATGGCACCGGAATAAAAACACGTGTAAGCTTATAATTTAAGCTATATATAATGATAAAAATATTGTGTAATGCTGGTTTAATGTGCGAACTAAAAATGATTTAATTGTGACTTTATTCAGTGAATAAAAATGGGTTCTACAAAATGGATCACGCCTTTTAAAAAACAAGTAAGTTTTTTTCTTTTTTATACTGTACGGATTTAATTAATTGTTATTTGTGGACATTCTGGTTCAAGGTTGATGTTTAATTTTAATTGAGAATTTAATTTGTTTCGTCAGAATGCGTCATTTGCAGCACTTTGTAGCTACAAATATATTTAAACAATGCTTTTAGGTAAATGATTACTCGTTCGTTTTTATTACAATTTTAAAGCTATGGAACCTCCTATGGATAGTCAAGTATGTATAGTTCATCAATGCTAATATTCTGGGTGACGCTTTGCAAATTTTGTAGGTTTTTAGTTACCTACTTACCTAGTTTAATATGCTACAAATCGGTGGAATATAATACCTATCTCGTCTAATATTAAAGTGACCAAGACTGTCATGCATAATTTTGTTCGTATTGTGACGTAGAAGAAGAATATTGTTTTTTTTTTAATTCCGTACTGTTCTCCGATAATACAATTTTTTTTAAATAAATTTTAATGCCACTTTTATTTTCTTCATAATTCATCTCATAGTTTCTCTTGGCGTTTTTCTCTCAGACCTTGTAGTTCAGAATATGTCCATTCATACTGGCTAGAAAATAATATTCTATAACAATAGGTATAGGGTTAATGCTCGGTTTCTAAAACTATTTCAAATTCTCATTGTTAGTTCCTAAGTTTGTTTGAAATGTCTTTTGACTCATGACTCTACCACAAAATCATTAAACATTCCTGTCTGGCATGTCTGGTTTAGGTATTCACGTTTTATATTTGAACTAGCGGACATAAGCTCGAACAATAGGTACCTAGTCACTCAATACGTGTAGTACCAATTTTTTTATAACGAATTCAATAATAATTTCTGGATGACTAAATAGAGTTGCGCCGAATATGTTCTTCCTCTTACTAATATTCAGCCGTATTATAGAAAATTTATTGTTTTGCAAGTCTTCAGGCGGAATCAAAATATCTCTTTTACCATGTCTTCCAGTGCTTCGTGACAGCAGGAGTTGCAATCAACGTGGCGCAGTTCGGCATCGTGATGGCGTTCACCGCGGTGCTCCTGCCTCAGCTCCGAACTCCTGGCTCCAGCGTGACTATTGATGACTCTTCCGGCTCTTGGATAGGTGGGTTTGTTATCCAAATGTCCTATTCTCTCTAATATTCGAATTTCTAACGTTAAACTACAAATTCAAAAAAAAAGTACTTCTATTCTAAAAAATCCTATCAAATAATTAAAAGACTAATCTTACTGCTTGATTTGAAATTCAGCTACATTTAAAGCTAGCCAGGGTCATTGTACTGGCTGGCTTATCACTAAGCAGCTCTGTGAATTAGGAAACAGATATGCAGAGTGAAGACTAGAATTGTAAACATTTATCTAGCTAGGTACTTTTCCTGCTAGACCAATATATTAAAGCATTTTTATAAAACTAATACCTATTTCTTGTTTATATTCCAGCTGCAATCCCTGGCTTCGCTCTGGTCATTGGAAACTTCACAATCCCATCAATAATGGCCAAATATGGAAGAAAGATCGCCAACCTCATCAGCATCATACCCTTATTCATCGGCTGGTTAACGATTGTCTTCGCTAATAGCATACCATGGCTACTCTTCGCCCGATTACTCCAAGGTCTATCCATGGGCATGAGCACTTCGTTAGGACCAATTTTAATAGGAGAATATGCTAGTCCTAAAAATAGAGGAGCCTTTTTAACCACCATGTCTCTCTCGATGTCAATAGGCACTTTAATAGTTCATACCCTCGGGTCATATTTGACATGGCAAATAACAGCCTTAATCTGTGCTGTTATAACTTTCATGGATTTCGTCATTGTTATTTACTCTCCTGAATCACCGAGCTGGTTGGCTGATCAAGGAAGATTTGATGATTGCAGAAAAGTCTTCCATTGGCTAAGAGGAGACACTGAAGAAGAGGAATTGAACAAAATGATTGAAGCCAGTGAAGTGTCGCGAGATTCCAAAGCAGAAGTTAACACATCTGAGACTTTTATGCAGAATTTTAGACGAGATTTTGCTTACTTCATTATGACTGTACGAAAGAAAGAATTCTATAAGCCAATCTTTATAACTGTTCATATGTATATTCTAGCTCATTGGGGAGGTATCAATCTTCTGTCTGCATATACCTTGGATACATTCCATCACGTTATTGGGGATGGGATTAACAATGCACTTGTTATCATCACTTTAGACTTGCAAAGACTAATCTCGAGTATTTTAGCTGTGTTTGTAATTAGGAAATTTCGAAGAAGAACCATGCTATTTGTAACTTTGTCAATAACCATAGCTTCATTCTTCGTAACAGCTGGTTACACTTATGCTAAAGCTACAGAAGTATTACCATTCGATCATCCAGCTATTGGAATTACTTTAATTCACATTCACACTTTCTCAGTGGTAACTGGCTCTTTGCCATTACCAATGGTGATTGCTGGTGAGATATTCCCATTAAAATATAGGAGTATAGCTGGTGGAATCAGTGCTGTATTCTATTCTTTAAATTTCTTTATCACAGTAAAGACTGTACCAATTTTGTTGAAAACTATACACGTTTATGGAACGTATTGTTTGTATGGTAGCGTGGTGTGCTATTGCTTAGTTATAGCCTGGTTCTTCTTGCCTGAAACTAAAGATAGGACTTTACAAGAGATCGAGGAGGCGTTTAAAGGAAAGCCCAAAGATCCTGAAGACTTGACGTCAGCTGAACCGCTTAAAACTTGGAAGTCTAATGGCGTAGATTAACTGACAATTTCACAATTTGCGATTGCAGAATGATATTTGACACAATTTATAAGAAAAATGACAAATATTAATCTCCAATCGCAAAATCAAGGATAGATCGAATATAGAAACCAGCAGTAAGGAAGTTAAAGAAGTTATGTCACGATGACATAGGATTATATCTTTATTGAATTCCGTTTGTGCCAATTCCATTTTATCAGAAAGGGATTTAGTTATTTATGTAAGACAAGACAAATGTTTATTACGTTCAAGATAAGAAAGCAGTTGAATGCCGAAAATAAAGGACATTGAAATTTTTAAAAGATTTGTTGTTTGCTTTTTTATAAACTACCTACCTAGTTACTTATGTAATACCATAAATGCTCAGGGTCCAATTAGACCCAATTATACCGTGATTGGGCAGCGTTCTGGAAACAAAGGTTTTCAATCAGTGCGTGTTACCAGTGATGAGAGACGAAACAGAGACGTGGTCTTTTACTGCTGGCCGAATAAATATGCTCAGAGTAACTCAGCGCCCTATGGAACGACCTATGCTTGGAATCTCTCTACGTTACAGGGTCCGAAACGAGGACATTCGTAGGAGAACGAAAACTACCGATATAACTCGTAGAGTTAGTAAGCTGAAGTGGCAATGGGCAGGCCACATCGCTCAAAGAACCAATAGCCGATGGGGAAGTAAGGTTCTCGAGTGGCGACCACGTACTGGAATGCGCCGTGCGGGACGACCTCCCACCAGGTGTACCGACGATCTGGTCAAAATCGCTAGCGGCCCAAAACCGTTCGAAGTGAAAGTTAATGGGGGAGGCCTATGTTCAGCAGTGGACATCCTTAGGCTGATATGATATTACCGTGATTTTACCCAGAACCACACCACATTATATCAAGAAAATATTATGTTGTGATTGCTATTAGTCCGACTAAGGTACTAAATGCTATGTGATGTTACGTAATATTTTATTCAAAGCTTTGAGTATCTCTGTATTTATTTAGGATTACCTAAAATTAAAATTAATTAATAATAGCCCAATTATTGTAAAATAGTTGCACCATGCAGTGTCACCCGCGTACGCGAGGGATAAATTGCATTCCCGGGATAAAAAGTATCTATAAGCATGCTAAATTTCATCCAAATTTATTCAGTTGTTGGAGCGTGATTGAGTAACACCACCCATCCAAACATTCGAATTTATAACATTTTATTTATTAGTGAGATATGGAGATTTATTTGATAGGCCATTTTTGGTTAACTGTCTCCATGTACTCGTAGTTAGGAACTTACCTAGATGCCACATCATGAAATCAATCTGGGTCAATTCTATCATCTAATCCATCTGTGTCAATTCTATCTTTAAATCCATCTGGGTCAATCCTATCATCAAATCCATTTGGGTCAATTCTATCATCAAAATAATATAAGCAAATGCAACCTTCCGAACCGGTATTAGAGTTGAGACTATTCGTGTCTGCGAAAGTCTATTTGAATTAATAATTTTGATGATCCAAGACAAGTGAAAGGAATTTAATGAGGCAAAACATGTATTTACTGATACATAATTATAATACCTACAGAATTAGATATTTATTTATTCAGTTTGACATTTAGAACAGAATGTTTTATTCATTAATTGTTTATTTATAAGAAGGGTTGAATTATTGAAAATGTTATTATTGATGTCGATTCAATAATGAAGTTTTTTCTACTATGCCTGTATTTGACAACAATCTCGTGAGCACACAAAGCCTAGAAGGAAAATCCCTTTAGTACCAGTCTAGTAATACCAAGCAATCCAATTACGCAACTAGTCATTGATTTTGCACTGATTTTGAACAGTAAGGACCAATCACTGCATCTTCTCTCCAGTCCTTGACTTAGCCAGTCACAGTTTTTTTTTATTAGCGTGGGGAAATCCTCATAGGATACCCGACTGAGGAGTGGCCAGGTTATGCCGGACTTTTACCGGCTACAATACCCCGGGTTTGTCGCCTTCTGCGCTATAGAGAGGGGGTCGGGCTCTCGTGTTGAACGCGTACCTGCTCAATTCTCCAAGCGCGGCGCTTAGATAGCTCTTCTCGGGGGAAGTGTGAGCACCCTCGCTGTGCTATCGCACGTTTTTTTTTTTTTTTTTACTATTTATAGGCCTGTGTTTGACCGCAATCTCACCATGGTAAGTGATGATGAGGCCGAAGGTGGTAAGCACACAAAGCCTAGAAGGAACTGGCTCTCAAGTGCAGCTGTCGGAACACACCGATAGGTGCTTGGCGATAGATTTTCAACTTGAGGGTGGTAGCCAGCCAGGCGGGTACTACAAAGTACCCTACCACCGTGCTATGGTTTCCTCACGATGTTTTCCTTCACCGAAAGCTCAAGCTCATTGTAGGATTCGAACCCGGGACCTTCATCTCGGTATCCGACGTCACTACCACTGAGCTATCATCGCCTTAAGATGTAGGTAAATATTGTTTCGTATAATTTATAACATAAGTATAATATCTACTACAGCAGTTACTTTCTTCTATTTAAGTTTCTATGTGTTCTGGTTAGATCGTGGAATTTCAAATAAGGATATCTGTACATAAAATGTGTGAGTCATATTGAGTGAAAATATTTGGGAGCTCGAAATGTGTTCAATAACAAAAACGATTATATCACCACTTATGAAACAGGTATGTAATCAAAATTAACAAATTATTTCGTTTAAAATTGCGTCTTCAAGATTTTAAGAGTGGAAGAGCATAGAGCAGCTCGGCTGGGGAAATACCTTACAGAATACCGCAGCCAAATAACTTTGTGTTACGTTCCTGCGCGTAAGTATGGTCGCCACAGAAAGAAAAGAAAGAAAGACAAAAAATCTCATTCCTTCATTCTCACCTCATTGTGGAGGGAGGGAAGGGTCGGTTACGTGTGGATGCCCTGTGTGTTGACAGCGTGCAGCGTCCACATGGCTACGGTAACCGCTTACCATCAGGCGGGCCATTCGTGTCCGACTTCGCTGTATAAAAAAAAACATTGGTGTGGGAACAATAAAAGTTCTATATAAGTCTATATAAGGCGTCGTGTGACGGGTCGCTCACTTCCCTCCAATATGGCGAGGAGGGCGATGGCTGCCACACGCGTCACATGCGTGAACAGGTGCTGCTTGTGGGGGCTGGTCTGCTTAAGTTTGCCATTTATTTATTTACTTATTAAATATAGATTCAGTTTATTTCCGGCTCTTCTCAGCAAATGCAACCTTCCGAACCGGTATTAGAGTATTAGAGTCAGACTTTTCATAAGTGCCTGCGAAGGTCTATTTGAATAAATGATTTTGAATTTTGAATTTCTTAAAAATATAAAGGTAGTTTCGAAATGAGCCATCTGAAATCTTTGTCGATGTATAGTTCTTTTAAATATAAAATACCAGAGATATCACTCGCGCCTTAAATTGCCGACACTCTTCAATCTCTTCTTGAAAAGAGACACACTGCCAGCAGAGCGCCTCTTCATGGGGGTACATGGCACATTCTCACCGCAGGAATACAACATTATTGGCTGATGCGATCTTCTGTACGGTGGAGGTACTACCCCAGTCGGGTGGCTCCGTATTTTAAGAGTGCGTACCAAGCCAGAAAAATATGGCAATGTCAGATGAAACAAACTTATGTCTAATCTTCGCGTGGAGATGAGATGGAGATAGCATGTTTCACGGAACAAAAATGAACTAAGCGCTTTTTATCTAAATAACTCGTAAAGTATAGAATATTTTATTTATTATAGCCCTAGGTCATATGTTAGTGATATTATTTATCGAATTTTTGTCTTAATTAGATACACCATGAACGAATAAAACCGAAAATTCATTATTATTAGAGGTAGCTTTGTGATTTTTTTCTATCGAGGAAATTTCATTCCATTATGTTTTTGCTCAGACAGAACCCTCGCGTATATAATGAACATACATACCCATATAAAAATATTTTTTCATTTAAATACTATTCATTTGGGTAAATTTCAATTCTAAGATTGTTATTTTGCTTTATACGCACTCTTAAGCGGGAGAAACCGTTATGCCCGACCTCTCTTAAAATATAAGTAATCAAGGATGGGCAATAAATAATAGCATCTTCTTTTCAGTGCTTCGTAACAACAGGGATATGTTTAAACATGATGACACAGGGCTTTGTGCTCGGCATCAATTCCGTGATACTCTCCCAACTCAAGAAAACACAGGATATACCCATTGATGACGAGATGGGGTCTTGGATTGGTGAGAACTTATTTTTTGCTAGAATTGCTAGATTGGTTAGAATTCAATAGTTTAAAATAAAAAACGAATTGGAGGTTCCTAGGAAGACGTAGAGTTCTGGACCAAACACGAAGATTTTAAAGAAGGATTTCGCTCATACTACATACCCCACCATGAGTTTGCTACGGTATCGTAATCAATAGGTACAGTAAACTCAACGAATTATGAGCAGAGATAGGCTGTAGTGGTGGCAAGTTCGCGCATGTACACTTTTGGCCAAATCACAGTAGCCAAAAACACGCGAGAATCCAATAGACGACGAGGATAGACTGACTAACCAATCGTGTGCAGTTCGACGCTCCCCCCTTCTTCATTCCGCCAAACAGACCGAAAAATTAACTACTGCGCAGCTGTCAATCTGTGCTCACGACTCGTGGAGTTTACTATAACCGTTAGCATTTGAAAATTTTGAGTGAAGATTCAGCACATTTGGGGTTTTTTTTTATTTCACTGTGTACTTATAGGCCTTTGATTGACCACCATATCACCATGATGAGTGATGATGTGGCCGAATTTGGTAAGCACACGAAGCCGAGAAAGAAAACTCTCAAGTGCAGCTGTTGGAACACAACGATTACGAACTTGGCGACAAATTTTCAACTTGTGGATGGTAGCTAGCCAAGTGGGTACTAAAAATGTACCCTACCACCGTGCTTTGGTTTCTTTACGAAGGCTCACGCTCATTTTAGGGTTCTGAGCTATCCTATCATGCCTTAATTTTTTTCAAATTATTTCAAACTTAATATTTCACCGTAGTCTCTAGTGAGTAGGATCAATTAAGTACGTTACCGTAGCAAATTCATGGTAAGAGGAATCATAGTGTTATCGTATTTACATGGTCGAATTTTGCTATAAACGATTTTTCCCAAATCGAACGAATAGAAAAATGACATTTGCATGTCTGCTTGTCACTTTTCTCAACCTACCTTTTTCCTTCATTTAATATACAAAGTAAACCTGACAAATTCTTCTCTAGCCTAATCAGTTATATAAAAATTAAAATTTTCGCTTCCCGTTTTATTTCTCAGCCAAAACTCTCTGTCAGACTCAAAGATGTCAAACTATGATTATAAACGACCCTGCCTCGGAGGTGGGTCAAAATTTGCAGTTCACGATGTCGTTTTCAACTGTTTCCAACATTACAATTCAATAGTTTCCAAGTACAGCGAACGGTGAACCAAAACAGTTCAAAACGTCAATTTCGCCCACAACTTTCGAAATCGAACGCCTGATGTGATCGTTTTTGGCGTTTTTAACTGTTATTTTTGCTACCATACCCCTAAACGCACATATAGTCATTAGAAAACTGCATGCAGTCCATTTAACATATGCCTATAAAATAATCTGACGTCAAATTTTATCTCTCTGACAATAATAATGCACGATTGTATCATACATTTTTTCAATTTATCTTGTTTAATTTTTACCGTCACTAAATAACAAATATTTTATAGCTTTCCTCTTTTTTATTTTAAATATTGATACAAAGAATAACGTTGAATTTTAATGTAATTAAGTATAAAGACAAAATGGCTCTCAAGTACTTTCTCTAACGATGCAAATGTAGATAACTGACGACAGCCTTTCAATACCTTTTCTATTTTTATTTCAGCTGCAACAATGGCTTTTGCAGTCATCCCTGGTATCTTAATTCTACCACTAATAATTGACAACTACGGTCGAAGAACTGCCATGATCATCAAAGCTACCTTCACAATCACAGGATTTATTACAATGTCTCTTTGCACTAATATTTCAATCTTATTAATATCTAGGTTCATTCAAGGTCTAGCTTTAGGATTTGGGGCTTTAATAGGACCAATCCTAATTGGAGAATCATCTAGTCCTAAATATAGAGGATCGTTTTTAGCAACAATGTCTTTTACAATGTTGTTAGGAGTTATAGTTGCTCATGGACTTGGATTTTTCTTATCTTGGAGGATTGTATCTTGGGTCTGTACTATAATAACTCTGGTTGCTTTAATTATCATTATTAATTCTCCAGAATCTCCAAGCTTTTTATCAGCTAAGGGTAGATATACTGAATGTAGGAAAGCGTTCCATTGGTTGAGGGGATTTGACGAAGAAGAGGAATTAGAAAAAATGATTAAAGCTGATATAATGAGAAAAGAAGGCAAAACTATTAATGACCAGTCCCATAGTCTTTTGGTAAGACTTCAAAACAAAATAATTATTTTAATAAGCACTGTAAGAAAACGGGAGTTTTACAAACCAATAATAATAATGGTGCATTTACATGTTATCAATCTTTGGTCTGGTTCACTTATCTTTGACACGAACAATGGAGATATTTGCGACGCCATTTTTGGGAAAGGCTTTGATGCATCTATGGTCATACTATCAATAGATTTACAGAGAATATTATCATCAGCGTTATCAATTATCATGATTAGACAAATAAGAAGAAAATTAATGCTTCTTACAGTAATTAGCATAAATATAACTTCTTACTTATTAATTGCTGGATATGTATATTTTAAAGAATGTAAAATACTGACTCCTAATCCATTAATAGGAATATTTCTTCTCCATGTGCAAATATTTACAGTTACTGTAGGAAATCTACCAATTCCTAATGTTATATCTGGTGAGATCTTCCCCTTAGAGTACATGGGATTAGGAAACTCAATAGCTTTGCTGTTTTTCACATTGAATATGGTGGTTAAGATCAAAACATTTCCATTTTTAATTACCAATATAGGGTTATACGGTGCTTATTGTATGTACGCAGGAATTGTTACGTATGGCTTGATTGTGTCTATGTTAATTTTACCTGAAACTAAGGATAAGACACTTCTGGAGATTGGGAATTATTTTATAAGAACTTCAGCGGTCCGTATTGATAAAGAGTCTGATTTAGCTATTAAGTTAACACATGATGATGGTAGAGATTAAATTGAAACTACTTTAATAATAATAATATAATTGATTTTCTTCACAGAAACATTACACATTTTAGGTACAATAAACACAAGATACAAAAACTGAATTGTGAAGGACTGGTATCTGAGCTAGGAAAATCCTGTTTTACAGACCACCAGGCCCCCCAAACGTTGCGCTAATGCAAAATTTTACGTTTAAATTTACATGATAATGTAATGCAAGTTACAAAGCCTAAAATCTATTCTTATTGTTAAATTTCTAAGATTAGTTTGTGTGTGGAGTGTTAAGTGTTGTGGCAGTGTAAGTTTTGTGGGAGTGTAAGTTTTGTGGGAGTGTAAGTGTTGTGGGAGTGTAAGTGTTGTATGCGAAAGGTGTATATGGTGATTGGGGATGTGTGGGCACTTTAAAGAAATAAAGTGATTTCAAAATTAAGATGTACTCTCTTATTAATAAAAGTATAGTAATCAATTTAAATTGGCTACCTGTTAAAGCAACCGATATTGCAAACTTGATTGTAATGGTCGCAAACTTAATCATATTGATTTTAATAACAATATTTTTAATTACCTAATAATTTGTTTACAACTTTTATTATTAACTAAGTAAGGATACAATCATGATTGCTAGATTAAGAAGCATTTGCTGCCGAACTAAGAATAAAATTCCTGTATTTCGACAAATCCCAGAACAAATCTGAGTCCCACCCAATACAATCAGAACTCGTATGGAAAATCCTCATTAATTTACTCAAATTTTACCTAATGAATAGGTACTAAATATCACTATTTGAGAAGGTACCACGAAAAACTATCAAACATTAACTTTTTAACAAAAAAAAATACCGCCTCTAAAGTACACTAATATGAAATCCCACCAAAAACATTTTTATGTAAAATGTTGCCGCCAAGACATATAGCTTGCACTATCAAAAAGTTATCAGATTTCAGTAGAGCCAAGCATATAACTCTACTTGCCCTTACTCTACAAGCCCTAACTTCACAAACTCTACACCATAGTCAAAATATGTGGCGTGGCCGTTTCGCTATCCCCCTGACCCTCATTCATCACACATTCATCCCTCAAAATATACGCGAAGACTTTAGAAGGACCATATACATATTATAACTATGTTATATACTTACATAATTTTATTAGATATTGTAGCGTATCATAAATTCAAGAGACCATAGTGTGATGATGAACCGTCTCCCGCGCTCCTTGCTCGTTCCATTTTACGTATACCGCGCGGGAGAGGCAGTATGAGAGAGAGTCTGTGGTCAGTCGCCGCTATGAACTCGACACGGATAATGTACCTACCTCTTTAGACAAATAATTGTTTTCCTTGTAATATGAATGTGTGATTGCGAAATATATTGATAAAGTGTTTAAACTGTGTTTAAGTTCTATTATACTATTTATTTATTCAGTTTGCCTTGTTTTAGTTTTATGTATTTTGCTTACCTATTATTTATAAGGAGGGTTGTATTATTTGAAAAAATATTATTATTGATTACGCTTCAATAATACTAGTTTTTTTTTCTACTATGAATACTATCACAATCTCATCATGGTCAGTGATGACGTGGCCGAAGGTGGTGAGAACACGAAATCAAAACCATAAAGTCTTTTAATCAGTTTAGGCGTTAAGTTGGTATAAACAGTTGAATTTACCACCTGTTCGAAATACACAATAACTGAGAAGAATCCAATTCTGCAACTGGTCTGTGATTTTGAACAGTAAGGACTAATCACTGCAACTCCATTTAGTGTGAGTGTGTGAGTGACTTAGCCAATCTGAGTGCATTTTTGGTGGTGGGGAATTGGGAGAATACATTTCAAGAGTAATTTACGCCGTTAACGCTATTTTAGGTTGTTTGATGTCCTAGAATAACAAGAAGGTAGAGAAGACAAATAACTTTTATGTTGTTAAAGTTGTGTTCCTGCGCGTGAGTAAGGTCGCCAGAGCTCATAGGGGAGGGGGGAAAGGTCGGTAGCGCGTGAGCGATGCTACTTGTGTTGCAAGCGTCCATATGGCTACGGGAAACGGCCATCATCAGGCGTGACGTATGCGTGTTTACCAACTTAATAGTATAAAAAAAGACAACCTGCAAGGCCATTGAATTATTACACATAGAAACAAAGTACACGCGCGAAACATAATCCATTCAATTGGAGCCATAATGGCTCCAAATGACCGCCGCGCTGTCAGTGTACTGACTGGCGTTTTAGTGAGTGGAGCTCTCAGAAAAATAATAAATATGACGGTTTGTGCAGTAAAATTGTGTCATAATTCATCAGGGAAGAAATATTAGAATTCTGTAGTAATATTCCACAGATAAGCCACTAATTTTATTGCGTAATTCATCTAAAATAACAAAATTCAAAAATAAAAATACTTCACTCAGATTTCGAGCAAAGTGTTGCCAGCTGTTTGTGTGCGAATTTGTGTTGTTTTACGTAATTGATACCGATTTTGTTAAAATAGGAATTGAGTCCTATAAGTTGTTTCTTTTACTTATAGCTATTATAACTGACTAGCAGTCGCCCGCGGTTTCACCCGCGTTCTTGGGATAAGTAGCCTATAATACTCGGGATAATGTAGCTTCATATTAGTGAAATAATTTCGAATCAGACTGGTAGTTTTACACAATAGTAGTTTTACAGGTAGTTTGTTTTTTACAGAGGTTGACCCGTTTAAACAAACAAACAAAAAACTCTTCCGGTTTATTGTATTATAAATATTAATATTATATTAGTATAGATTCAGTTAGATATTATAAGAATGTATAGCTATTCGTCTTTTATACGATAATGATAATTAAATACCTACATAATTAATCTTCTTTTTCTATACAACCTATCATATATGAAACCTATCATTACCAACAATACCTACTACAAATTGTACGAACGTTCATAGCTTTGCACATTGTCTTGGTTTACTATGTTAAAATACCCGACATAAGTTCTATGAAACATAACCATTAAACTAGTAATAAATAAATAACAGGCATTTGTCTATGATAAATTATCTAAGACGCAGAATACTTACTTCCAATTTAATTAACTAGTATCGGAAGGTTAATTTTACCGAAAAAAATCGTTTAGCTTGCAACATTACTCGTGCGCTTGTGTGCGTGTCAGCGAGTGTAATTATATGGTACTCACGCACACATTGGTTGTCAAGTGGCCTACGAGTCGCGAGGATTTTTGTTCGATACTTCGCTTCTAAGCGTAATAATTCAATGTGCAAGGCATTTAATAAATAATTAATAATAAAAATAATAATTGCGCCAGCCCTACGGTGAACAGCTGTGACAAGTATCGTTTATATGACCTTTCGGGATGGTATAAGTACCTATTCATTCAAAGTTGTTATAAATACCTATTGTTTGGTATTTAATAATTTATAACATACCTAATCATCTTTACTACTGACAGTCCCTTTTTCTGTTAAGATTTAAATTTATTCTAGCTTCAAACAAGGATAGGTAGACAAAAGATCCTGTGTGGTGAGAGTGAAAAATGCATGGTGTTGCTATGCATGCAGGTATAATACCAATTGGAAGTTCAAAATGTGTTCGATAACAAAATCTACTATTATATCGCCATTAATAAAACAGGTGTGTATGAAAAATAAAAAATATTTGTATCATCTCTCAAATTAGAATTGCGCAATCAAAAAAATTTTTCAAAATTATTGTGTATCGTAATTTTATGACCGAAGGTAAGATAAAGATAAAGATCATTTATTGCGTGAAATATGGTATGTACATTAAGATGTCAAGTATCAATAAAATAGACCTACACGTTTCACCTTAAGAGTGCGTACCAAGCCAGAAAAATATGGCAATGTCAGATGAAACAAACTTATGTCTAATCTTCGCGTGCAGATGAGATGGAGATAGCGTGTTCCGCGGAACAAAAATGAACTAAGCGCTTTTTATCTAAATAACTCGTAAAGTATAGAATATTTTAAAAAATCGTTAGTAGCAGCCCTAGGTCATATATTAATGATATTATTTATCGAATTTTTGTCTTAATTAGATACACCATGAACGAATAAAACCGAAAATTCATTATTATTAGAGGTAGCTTTGTGATTTTTTTCTATCGAGGAAATTTCATTCCATTATGTTTTTGCTCAGGCAGAACCCTCGCGTATATAATGAAAATACCCATATAAAAATATTTTTTCATTTAAATACTATTTACTTGGTTAAATTTCAATTCTAAGATTGTTATTTTGCTTTATACGCAGTCTTAACACACACAATGTAGGCATGCAAATATACAAATGAAATTTAATAATAACAAGTTGTAATTTTAACAAAAATAATAAAATATAAATAAATTAAACCTTAGGATGTCAAAACAATATAGAGTATAAATTAATTAATTCATATTGACAAATTAAATATTAGATATATACATTCAGGATATAGGTAATAACACTTCTCGCTCAACCACTTGTAGGTATAATTTTGATTTAAAACTCATTAGGTATAATTAATTCACTTGTCTTTTGGAATATTATTAAATATTTTTATTTTATTTTATTTTTATTTTATTTATTAAAGAAACAAACAGCTATTTTTACACAATTAAACTTAAAAAAAAACGTAACACAGTTGCCAAAACAGTTTCTACTGCTAGATATTAACATTGTTTTTTTATCTTATGAATAGACAGGTGCAAACTTAATTAATTGAAAACAAACAAAATAGGTAACTCTCAAACAAATTATACAAATCCTTATGATCGCGGTATGTAAAAAAAAAAAACAATCAATCTGACTTTAAACGACTGCGAAAGGCGCCCATCCTCTCGTGAAATATATCGATGTGACTATAAGAATGGTTGTAACTATTACAGGCTCTCACTATAAATCGGTTTTTAGTATAGTTAGAACAACAAATAGGTGTAAAGAAAATATGCCTTTTGCGTGTACGAAGCTTGGAACACTTAAAATCTATTTTATTTAAAAGATATGGGGAATCAATAATGTTATTTATTATTTTGTATAGAAAAATTTGGTCCCTATGTTCACGTCGCTTTTCCAATGATAAAATCTTATTCATGCTGATATTATCAAATCTGTACTCTAAACGCTTAACAAATTTATTTTGAATTCCTTCTAATTGTTTTATATATTTATCATACACAGGATTCCAGACTATGGATGCGTATTCCAATTGAGTCCTAACAAAAGCATTGTAAAGCAATATTAACGTGTTCATGTCTTTAAAATCAGCACTTTGACGGAATATAAAGCCAAGCAACTTATAGGCCTTAGCCGTAATCTTATAGATATGTTTGTCAAAGTGTAATCCACTATCCAAGTGAACCCCAAGGTCTCTCACCTCATCAACCCTCATAAGTCCCTTATTATGAAGTTTATAATTAAACTCTATTAGTTTCTTTTTTCTTGTAAAAGTAATTGTATAGCATTTTTCTACATTTAAGTGCAATTTATTAATTGAACAATACTCACTTAACCTATCTAAGTCAATTTGCAAAGCTTCACAATCACTTCTAGACCTAATAACAGAAAATATTTTGGTGTCATCCGCATATAGTAATGATTTTGAGTGTTCAAAACAATCTACAACATTGTTAATAAAAATATTAAAAAGCAACGGCCCGAGGTGAGAGCCCTGCGGCACCCCGGATGTGATTGGAATAAAACTAGAGGTAAAACCCTTAACTGTAACTGCCTGTGTCCTGTTTCTTAAATATGAAACCAGCCATCTAAACAGATCACCGTGAATACCGATGGCTCCAAGCTTCAAAATTAACCGTGAATGGGAAATTTTATCGAAAGCTTTGGAGTAATCGGTATACACGGCGTCCACTTGGAATCCTTCACCCATTGCTTCAAGTACGACATCTAAGAATTCACATAAATTTGTTTCTGTTGAGCGCTTAGCAAAAAATCCGTGTTGTTGGATAGTAAGCAGAGGACTTATAGCTGGACAAATCGAGTCATACACAATTTTTTCAAAAACTTTAGGAAGTATTGACAATTTAGATATACCTCTATAATTACGGACGTTATGTTTGTCGCCACTTTTATGAATAGGAACAACAAAAGACCTTTTCCAAACATTAGGCATTATACCGCTAGATAAAGATAGTCTAAAAATAAAAGCTACCGGTGCAGCTAACTCTTTACAACAACGCTTTAAAAATATTGGATGTAAGCCATGGGGGCCACTACTCTTTGAAGTATTAATTCTTGAGAGGTACTTTTCTACAATGTCCTGTGTCATATCGACATTACTAATGATAGAGGAGTCAGGTTCACTTGAGCTAGAATTGTCAATATTATCACCTGAATCATTTTCGAATACTGACTGAAAAAATGTATTAAACATATCAGCAATGATTCGTCCATCAGTGCTTACGTTATTGTCAAGTTGAACTGTGTCCGGAATGCTATTAACATTTTTTTTTGACTTTATAAATGACCAAAAATGTTTAGAACAGCGCCTTATATTAGTCTCGGATCTAGAAATAAATAATGAATAGCATGATGACTCCATTCTTTTGACCGACCGCCTCAGATTTGAGTAATTATCGTAATCAGATATTCTTCCGTAAGTTTTCCACTTTTTATGTAATTTTGTTTTTTTATTAATCATCTTTATCAAAGCTAAAGAAAACCAAACCGGATACGCATTATTAAGATTCTGCAGCTTTGAAGGAACATGCTTTTCAATTACATCGTTTAAAATAGAATAAAATATATCTACCGTAGTCTCAACATTAAGTTCTGATAGACGTGATTCCCAATCTATTGAATTGAGTTCAGATTTGATTATTTCGTAATCTGCTGCATGGAAGCGTCGAACAACACGAGGTGGTTGCCGAAGAGAAGCATTACTAGTTCCTACATTAATCGCTATTGACAAAGACGGATGATGGCTATCTTCTGGTTCAGATAAAGGCTCAGTACGAGTTACGTTACAAGTTAAACTGGAAAAAATTAAGTCAAGGGATCGGTTGTTATGATTAAGAATTCCATTATATTGAAACCAGCCCGTAAAGCACATAAAAGTATATACATGAGAGGTTATTATATCAACTGATGGATTAGAAATCTTATATGTATTCATCACCGAATGATTTGCCGTCCATAGTGCATTTCTAATATTAAAATCACCCACTATCAAGAATTCATCGTCAGGGCAATCAACACTAAATTCGGATATCGATTCAAAAAACAATAGCTCCGAGGAAACCTGATCTTTAGTTTCTGGGAAATAGCAGCAATACAAGTGCAGGCGTTTAGTTGTTGGCCCACGGGTAAGTAAGATATCTAAGCAGCTTATATCTGCATCAGGAAATGCTGGAAGTATACTGGAGCAGTAAGAGTTCACCACCAGTTCACGGCGAACAGCGATCAAAGTGCCACCACCCTTTGTCATTCCGCGTCTTTCATAGTCACGGTCATTACGATAAACATTATAACGTGAATCGAATAACTCAGCATCAAAAATACCGGGCAATAACCAAGTTTCGCTAAGACAAATTATATCATAATTACAGGTAATAAGGTTCTTGTAAAATAATTTAGTTTTAGTCCGGAGACCACGGACGTTTTGATAAAAACAATTTAAAAACATAAAAAGGACGTTTTAAAATTTATATAGTATTTATGTGCCATTATATTAAGTACGTACGCAAATAACCCGGTAACAAATCCAATAATTAAGGAGCAGAGATTATATATTACAGAAAATATTTGAGTTAATCGATTCACATCACCACTATACCTAACATTAATGTGAACTATAAACATTACTAAATATAAAACTCTCATAATAACAAATATCATAACCACAAGGTAATCTGTATATATAAAAGGAAACCGTGACTGACTGATCTATCAACGCATAGCTCAAACCACTGAACGGATTGGGCTGAAATTTGGCATACAGATAGTTATAATGACGTAGGCATCCGCTAAGAAAGGATTTTTGGAAATTCCACCCCTAAGGTGGTAAAATAGAGGATGAAAGTTTGTATGAAAGTCCGTCAGTTTTGAAGTTAGGATCTTCAAATTTTGTGTTTAGGCTGACGTATATACAGGCTGTTGTTTTGGTCGGCGACAAGCGACCCAGGAGCGATAGTACAAAATATATATTCCCCAAAAATGGACTTAATTCCATTAAATACTGTAAATATGTTGAGAAATACCTTATTCAATTTGAAATAAAATTACCGCAAAGTATGGTAACTAGGCACGTGCACAGTCTATAGCTAGGCGCAAGCCGCCATCGCACCACCCCTTTACTCCCTCGTACTCCCGTTGAGTATTATGTCTACACTTTAGCTTATTACATGATTTTCAAAAAAAATATTTTTTATTTTTATTATTAAAAAAAAAAAAAGTATTTTTTTTATATTTTTTTTAGCACCAGTATCATTTGTACTATCGACCCTGAGTCGCTCGTCGCTGACCATAACAACGACCTGTATAAAAGGAAACCGTGACTGACTGATCTATCAACGCATAGCTCAAACCACTGAACGGATTGGGCTGAAATTTGGCATACAGATAGTTATAATGACGTAGGCATCCGCTAAGAAAGGATTTTTGGAAATTCCACCCCTAAGGTGGTAAAATAGAGGATGAAAGTTTGTATGAAAGTCCGTCAGTTTTGAAGTTAGGATCTTCAAATTTTGTGTTTAGGCTGACGATTGAAAATTAATTTATAGGTGTCTCAGCATTTTTGATAATTCCGACCCCGAAGGGGTGAAACGGGGGATGAAGTTATGTATGAAAAGTCCTTAAATGTCAGAGTAATCATCACTAAATTTAAAATTATATAGTGAGGGCATCCACTTTAGAAGGATTTTTGTAAATTTCACCCCTAAGGGGGTAAAATAGGGGATGAAAGTTTGTATGAAAGTCCGTCAGTTTTGAAGTTAGGATCTTCAAATTTTGTGTTTAGGCTGACGATTGAAAATTAATTTACAGGTATCTCAGCATTTTTGATAATTCCGACCCCGAAGGGGTGAAAAGGGGGATGAAGTTGTGTATGAAAAGTCCTAAAATGTCAGAGTAAACATCACTATAAAAGGGGTTTGAATTTAGTTTGATCACGTGTGTAAGTTGTTGGTTTGTTATTGCGTATTTATACTTTATTGTGTAAATAAAAACAAAATGTGGTAAAAAAAAATGGCAATCATATAGCCCAACTTTTTTTTTTAAATATTACTTATAAATTGAAGGCCGACTTACGAACTGGTAGTAGCTTGAGTAGCTTTGACCTTCATAAGTGCGCCCTACAAAGGCCTTAATTGAACAAATGGCTTTGACTTTGACTTTGATTCTAGGTGTCGATTAACTCGAAAATTGGTTGTGTACCAATTTTCACTCTTCAATCTTCTTAAACTCTTCAATTAAAATTATGAGACACGACACGTGTATCAGTTTTTCCAAAATCATCCCCAAAATTCAAAGTCCTAACTCATTAACTGGCTGATATATAGACATATGCACAGACTAAACTGGTGGTCCTAGAGACATTAAATTTAGGGCGTGTATTCTTTGTGAAGTGTAAGTATCCACTAAGAAAGGATTTTTCGAAATTTTTCCCCCAAAAGTGTGAAACGGGGGTTGAAATTTCTTCGAAACTTATCGATTTGTATTCTTTTTTTTAGTTTTATTGTTTGTATCCTTTGGATCGATTGCAAAATCGTAGTAGTATCTAATCGTAGGCGCAAAATTTAATAGTACCAAAATTTACCTTAATTTTCAACTTTTTTATTTTTTGGAATTTTCCCTTTACTTGTGCTAAGACCTTGCTTTTTGCCAAATTTCTTGATTCTAGGTCAACGGGAACAGCCATATAGGTTTTCGACCCAAAACCTATAGGGTACCTATTTCCGGTTGACCTGGAATTGTCAATTTTGGTTAAAAGCAAGGTTTTACAGCACAATTAAAAGGAACATTCCGAAAAGTAAAAAAAGTTGAAAATTAAGGTAAACATGGGTACTTACAAGTTTTCGCGAAAATCTAAATTTGCCCATATCTTTTTATCGTGTTGAAGCAGGACCTTGATTTTTGTACACCTAATAGGGACTAAAGACTTCAGTATCTGGTATAAATTTGAACTTGCTCGGTCCACCCGTTCCTGAGAAAATCGGTGGTGACACACGGACAGACAGACAGATGGGCAGAAGAATGATCTTATAAGGGTTCCTTTTTTACCTTTTGAGGTACGGAACCCCAAAAAGTATATTACAATATAAGTGTAACTTTAGTAGTCTCTTTCACGCCGTGCAAACTGTGTGCACTTAAGTCAAGAGTATCATTTTTAAAGCTTTTATATAATTTGAACTGTTAACCGTTACGGTGTGTGTACAAAAAAATTAAAGCGACTTCAAAGTACATTAAGAAGTAATCAAATCCTGATCTGAGAATGAGACGAAACGGGAAGTGTACCCATCCAAATGAAAAAAGAATTTTCCAAATCGGTTAATAAATGACGGAGTTATGAGATAACAAACATAAAAAAAAACGAATTGAGAACCTCCTCCTTTTTTGAACTCGCTTAAAATACGTAATTGGTACTGTAAAAGTATTAAAATGAGTCCAGACTTCATCATTCTATGTTTAGTCACTGAGAGTCACTGAGAAGATACTTTGTCTACCTTCCGTCTCCATCATCAGTTCAGCTCGATGTCACCATAATATTGTATTGTCATCGGAATTTGACAGGCGTTTCGTTGTAATCAATATAAATTATTTATTATCCACTTCTGGCTGTCTCCTATTTAGGTCTTTTCACACACGCTTCGAGTACTCTCATCCCAGAGATTAGTTTAGTTTTACGGAGAACTTCGTCATTATTGCTTTCTATGGAATAATGATAATAATAATAATAATCAATAATAATAATAATGATAATAATAATCAATATTCAATTGAGAGGGAGTGAGAGCGCTTATAATGTTTGTTTAAGAAGAAAAATATGTCATTTGTTTCCTGTAGGCCACGCGGGCGAAGCCGCGGGCAGAAGCTAGTACATAATAAAATAGCAACTCGGAACCAAACCCATCAAGTACTCATTCAAACGTTTTATACTTACCTCCGACTTTTTAATAAACACAACACATATCTTATTCCAATAAGTTAACAGATCTGCAAGACTATAGTTTAAAACCATGAACACGTCAAGTCTCAAATACATTGCTTTCTGATAATAACGGTCCGTTGGACTAAGGCGGTCAGACAAAGTAATGGTTATTTTGCGTAACGATACGCTCCGCATTCCAAAGCTGTTAATGTGTGAGTATACAAACGTGAGCAGTGTGAACATCGCTATCAAAAGAGACCGAGTTCTCAAACTTTTACATAATGCTACAATAATAATATGATAATTAAATTCACATCGACATAAACAATTACACCTATTATCGTATTTCAAATTAAGTAAATACAGATTTTTGCTATTACTTATACGATCTTTTTTAGCGAATCCTCCGAAGTGATATGCAAGACTGGCGACTTTTCAGACTGACGAACCATGACAGTACAATTACGAACCCAGCAGTATGTATAGTTTTTCTCTTTTGCCTTCAGTTTTGCCTGTTGTAGGAGATATTTATTATATGAAGAGAGGTGATCATTACAATAAATTCGGCCATTTATCCCAGGGAAGCCTATGTCACTCGCTTTTATATCTTTTAATTTCCGAACCACTGCTAGAAAGTCATCTTTTTTCTTTATCTTGATAGTCATAAAATGTCGGATAGCCGACGCAATCTCTTCAGAGCAAAGACAAAGCGGTTCAATTTTGCAAAGGTAATCGATATGTGATTTCCAATTACAATTTTCGTCCAGCATAAGTCCTAAAAATGTTATGTATTTTACTATACTAATTATTTCATTATGATATGTCAAGTGGCATTTAAATTTATTTTTATTATTATAATTATGAAAGTGAATTTTAATCTTATATAGATTATTGCTTTCTAACCATTTGAGGATTGATTCTACTTGTTGGTTAAGGACTTGTTTATAAGTTTCCTGGCTCCTTTTTGAGCTACGACTACCGAAACGTCATCTGCAAACAGGACGCATTCTTTTGTTACATTCGGTAAATCATTGAAATAGAGCAGGAACAATAAGGGTCCTAAGATAATACCTTGAGGAACTCCATATTTGTTTTCCATAAATTCTGATTGGTATGTCGAAACTTCAGATTCAGTGACGGGTCTTAAAAAGATACTACTAAAACATGAGTCCTGTACTCCGTCAGTGCTATTTTCCTCGTTACCAACTATGCTATTTTTATTAATAGGACCAATAAATTAATTGTTAAACGCAGTTGCAGTTAAAGGGTCTGTTATATTGTGACCATCTACAGTTATTTCCTTTATACCTTCAATTACTTGTACCCTATCCGTAGCCTACAGACTCTTTTAACACCAGGCCACAGAATAACTAATATTACTAATATACTAATGTAGATTACCTAAGCCTGGACTTAGGTAATCTACACCGCTGGTTCCAGCACACAGTGCCAGCAGCGCTTCCTCATGGAGCTTTTCACCTTTTCAGTGCTTCATAACAACAGGGATATGTTTACACATGATGACGCGCGGCTTTGTGCTCGGCATCAATTCCGTGATACTCTCCCAACTCAAGAAAACACAGGATATACCCATTGACGACGAAATGGGGTCTTGGATTGGTAAGAACGTATTTTTAGTTAGTAAAATCAATAGTTTGAAATAAGAAACGACTTGGAGAACCCTCATAGACTCACCTCATCTCAAGAGATCATGACAAAAATGGTAACGATATGGTAAATGGCCGAATTCAGATTCGCATAGAGGTATCATAAAAAATCTCTTCATTCATGTTAAGAGGAATCATATGGTATCCAAATATTAGCCGCCTTTCTTAGATGATGTTAGAAACAGACGTCGTGGTGGAATTCCTATTCGGATTAATTAATTTATCATTGTACTAGAATTGCATAATATCAAGTCGACCTTAGTAACAGAAGGTTGCTCTTTTGAGACCTAGTCAATAGATAACTGAATTCAGTCATTCAGTCCATAAAAATATGCTACAAAATAATCCAGACTTTCTCTCTCTGAAAATGAATGCGCGATTGTGTCATCCATATAATATTAGTTTGTTATTAGTTATCTATTCATCTTACTTATATTTAATTTTAATTTTTACCGTCTCGAATGTAATAAATAACAAATATTTTATAGCTTTTATATTTTCTTTTTGTTTTGATTTTAAAACAAAGAATACAATTGATGATTGGGATCGTGTTGCATTTGAGGTACCTATATGTATACTCAAAATGGCTCTCAAGTACCTACCTACTCCTAACAAAGCAAATGTAGATACTCGACGACATACTTTCAGATACCTTTTCTATTTTTATTTCAGCTGCAACAGCGGCTTTTGCAGTCATCCCTGGTATCTTAATAGTACCACTAATCATTGACAAATACGGTCGAAGAACTGCCATGATCATCAAATCTACCTTCATAATCACAGGATTTATTACAATGTCCCTTTGCACTAATATTTCAACCCTATTAATATCTAGGTTCATTCAAGGTCTAGCTATAGGATTTGGGGCTATAATAGGACCAATCCTAATTGGAGAATCATCTAGTCCTAAATATAGAGGATCTTTTTTAGCAACAATGTCTTTTACAATGTTGTCAGGAGTTATAGTTGCTCATGGACTAGGATTTTTCTTAACTTGGAGGAACGTATCTTGGATCTGTACTATAATAATTGTGGTTGCTTTAATTATCATTATTAATTCGCCAGAATCTCCAAGTTTTTTATCAGCTAAAGGCAGATATACTGAATGTAGGAAAGCGTTCCATTGGTTGAGGGGATTCGACGAAGAAGATGAATTGGAAAAAATGATTAAAGCTGATATAATGAGAAAAGAAGGTAAAGTTTTTAATGACCAGTCGCAGAGAATTTTGGTAAGACTCCAAAACAAAATCAATTTTGTAATAAGCACAATAAGAAAACGGGAGTTTTACAAACCAATAATAATAATGGTGCATTTACATGTTATTAATCTGTGGTCTGGTTCACTTATCTTTGACACGAACAATGGAGCTATTTGCGATGCCATTTTTGGGAAAGGCTTTGATGCATCTATGGTCATACTATCAATAGATTTACAGAGAATATTATCATCAGCGTTATCAATTATCATGATTAGACAAATAAGAAGAAAATTAATGCTTCTTACAGTAATTAGCATGAATATAATGTCTTACTTATTAATTGCTGGATATGTATATTTTAAAGAATGTAAAATGCTGACTCCTAATCCATCAATAGGAATATTACTTCTCCATATGCAAATATTTACAGTTACTGTAGGAAATCTACCAATTCCTAGTGTTATATCTGGTGAGATCTTTCCCTTAGAGTACAGGGGATTAGGAAACACAATCGCTTCGCTGTCTTTCACATTGAATATGGTGGTTAAAATGAAAACATTTCCATTTTTAATTACCAATATAGGGTTATACGGTGCTTATTGTATGTACGCAGGAATTGTTGCGTATGGCTTGATTGTGTCTATGTTAATTTTACCTGAAACTAAGGATAAGACACTTCTGGAGATTGAGAATTATTTTAAAGGAACTTCGGCGGTCCTTATTGATGAAGGGTCTGATTTAGCTATTAAGTTAACAAATGTCGATGGTCAAAATTAAATCGATGGTTTTATCAACTTTTAAAGAAATAAAGTGTTTTGAAAATTAAGATGTTCTCTTTTATTAATAAAAGTACCTAAGTGGTAAGCAATTCAACTTAGCTATTAAAAGAACCGATATCGCAAACTTGATTGAGCTAGTTGCAATATTTATTATTTTACATTCAGATTACAGAACAAAAGGCAGATGGAGCGCACGGAAGAGGGGCGTGAGGTCAAAAAAGCAAATACAAATTGACAAACCCATACCTGGTATTCGCTTTTCAATTTGTATTTGCTTTGTTTAATAAACTTTATTTAACGAAAAACACTTTCTTTTTAATAAACTTTGTTTAAACAATGTCCCTATCATGCCCCTCCCGATTACAATATTTTCTATATTTAAGCAAGAAGGCGGATATATCAGAAAGGGATTTAGTTAAGGTTTGTTACATTTAAGATAAGAATGCAGTTGAATGCCGAAAATAAAAAACATTGATTTGTTTTAAAGATGTGTAGTTTGTTTTTTAAAAACAACCTTTAGTTGCTTTATGTAAGACCATAAAAGCTTCGCGACGTTCCAATCAGAGGCTATCAGTAGCTAGTATTGGTGGCACCCGATGCGAAATTGTCGTGTCAACCCAAAAATGAAAAATGTTTAAAATAACAAAAAATTATAAATGCAAAGTATTATGTGATTTTGATTTATGGCACCATACGACGAAGTGCCTCTATTTTTACCCGACTGACCCGGAAGGAGGGTTATGTTTTTCGAGTGTATGTATGTATGTATGTATGTATGTATGTCTATTTCTTTGTGCCGCTCTGCAGCCTAAACGGCTTGATGGATTTAAGCATATGAGGTGTCGTTAGATTCGTCTTGACTGGGGGAGTGTCATAGGGTATATTATTTTTATATAGCGCCTAAGAATAAAAAAATAGGAGGGTATTAAAAATAAAAGTTTCGGTATTATAACATATGGGTATCAAATGAAAGCTTGTAAATAGACCATTCCATATATGTATATATTGTAATACTTTTATGCTACTATTTTGACGTAAACTGCAAAAAACCACGTTTAATGCAAGGACAGTAGGTACTGAGCCGTTACCATACGTAAATCACAGAGTTGCGATGGTTGTTAGCGTTCCTTTACTGTACAGCTCTATTACTTACTAATACATACTACTCTTTCTGTATAAAACTAAAAAGTCTGAAATAAATTAAATTATTAAAAGAAACAAAAAACCCGACTGCGTAAAACATAAATTAACTATAAAAAGAGAAAAATAAGTTCTTAAATCTATAGAATTTTGAATATAACTTGAATTTTATAAGGTATTGCAGTCGGGGATAAACAAATATTACAAAAAAATACATACTTAGGTTATTGGTTGTCCCCGATTGCAATACCTTATAAAATTCAAGTTATATTCAAAATTCTATAGATTTAAGAACTTATTTTTCTCTTTTTATAGTTAATTTATGTTTTACGCAGTCGGGTTTTTTGTTTCTTTTAATAATTTAATTTATATGACTAATTGATGGCAAAAAACGTGTGACGGTTTGTTCACAAAGTTTTTGTTTGTATGTAACGTTCATAAGTGCCTTACTAGGGCCTAAACTGAATAAATGACTTTTTGATTTTTTCACAGTCGGGTGTCACCCCCAATGCTCCCAAACGGGTGACACCGGTGCGGACCGCCCAGTGAAAAAGATGGGCCTGCTCTTTTTAACTAAATGCAACCTTCCGCAACGGTATTAGAGTCGAGACTATTCGTGCCTGCTAAGGTCTATTAGAATTAATATTTTTGATTATTCGAGCGAGACATGTGAAGGGAATTTTAATGCGGCAAAAATTAACAATGCACCTAGTGTTATATACTTACATAATTTTATTCGATATTTATTTATTCAGTTTGCCTTTAGAAATGCGTATTTTGTTTATTAATTATGTAAAAGGAGGGCTGTATGTTAAAAAAATATTTTGTCGATTCAATAATACTAAAGTTTTTTATACTATGAATAGGACCGTTTTCGGCCACAATCTCATCATGGTCAGTAATGACATGGCCGAAGATGGTGAGCAGACGAAACTTGGAAGGAAAATCCCATTAGAGTAGTAAGTAATACCGACTAATCCAATTCCGCAACTGGTCACTGATTTTGAACAGTAAAGGACCAATCACTGCAACTCCAATTAGTGTGAGTGTGTCCTTGACTTAGCCAAACTGAGTGCATTTTCGGTGGTGGGGAACTAGCGGAATTGATTTCAAGCAAGATGAACGTGGTTGCGCTTCTTTAGATTGTTTGATGTCCTAGGATACCAAGAAGGTAGAGAAAACAAATAACTTTATTGTTTCTGCTTGTGAGTAAGGTCACCAGAGCTCATAGGGGAGGGGGGAAAGGTCGGTAACGCGTGAGCGATGCTACTTGTGTTGCAAGCGTCCATATGGCTACGGGAAACGCATAGGTACACACGGCTACAGATCAAGCTATACATTTCCAATATAAGCTGACCTCTCATTGTACGGAAATCCTATACAATGCGAGATCAGCTTATACTGGAACTGTATAGCTTGATGTGTTGCCGTATGTACCATCATCAGGCGTGACGTATGCTTGTTTACCGACTTAGTAGTATATAAAAAGACATGTATGAAAGACAACCTGGGAGGCATTTCATAAATAATTGCGACAACCCTACCTTTACAGCTGTGACATGTATGTCGTTCATATGACCTATATGGATGATATTACTAATTGAAAGTTGTTATAAATATTGTTTGGTATTTAATAATTTATAACAAACCTAAGCATCTTTACTACTGACAGTACCTTTTTCTGTTAAGATTTAAATTTATTCTAGCTTCAAACAAGGATAGGTAGACAAAAGATCCTGTGTGGTGAGAGTGAAAAATGCATGGTGTTGCTATGCATGCAGGTATAATACCAATTGGAAGTTCAAAATGTGTTCAATAAGAAAATCCACTATTATATCACCGTTAATAAAACAGGTATGTATGAAAAATAACAAATATATTTATTACATCTTACAAATAAGTTTTACCGCAATCTCAACATGTTACTTAAGTGATGATGTGTCCGAAGGTACACAAAGTCTAGAAGAAACTGACTCTCAATTTCAGCTATCAGACAGAACACACTGATAGGTGCTTGGCGATAGATTATCAACTTGAGGGTGGTAGCCAGCCAGGTGGGTACTAAAAAACTTATAAGATAGCAAATATATGCACGGCTTGCTTGATGGTAAGCGGTTACCGTAGACTACAGACGCTTTTAACATCAGGCCACAGAATAACTAATAGTCCAGGCTTAGGTAAACTCATCATTGCCAGCACACAATGCCAGCACAGCGCCTCCTCATGGAGTTTTTCACCTTTTCAGTGCTTCGTAACAACAGGCATATGTTTAAACATGATGACGCACGGCTTTGTGCTCGGCATCAATTCCGTGATACTCTCCCAACTCAAGAAAACACAGGATATACCCATTGATGACGAGATGGGGTCTTGGATTGGTGAGAACTTATTTTTTGCTAGTAAAATCAATAGGTACCTTTTATCTTTTCTTTTTAAATATTAATACAAAGAATACAATTTATGATTTGGAACGTGATGCATTTGAAAATTTGCTAGGTACCTATATGTATAGTCAAAAACACTCAAGTACCTACCTACACCTAACGAAGCAAATGTCGATACGACACCTACCTACTTGACGACAGACTTTCGATACCATAAAAGGCTTATTACACTATTCGATATCAAGACAGTCTTAAGGCCTTATTACACTATTCGATATCAAGCCAGTCTTAGTAAGACTGTCTTAAAGTCTAATTAGACAAGCTCGCTATTACACCTTGCTGAATATCGCATGCTAACTCATTTGCAAGGCGTACGCAGCCGGTGACGGTTGTCGCAGTGTCATGGGATGACTTTCGAAGCACCAGAAAATCGCCATTGCGCTTGCCGCGACTATTGGTTTGAATACAAAAGAAAAAAGTAAAATATGGGTGAAGAAGTATTTTTGTGACTTTTATGCTATAAATGTAGGATTTAGAATAAGCGGTTAAAATAATTAAGTATTGGAACGTATGATGGAGTGAGTGAAAGGGAACGGTGTGCGAGAGAGATAGAAGACGAATGGACGGATTAGCATTAACACGAGTGAGACGTTGTGGATTAAAAGATTATTGTAATAAATAGTAAAATAAATCAGTTGTGCAAAATATCCCGAATTTTAATAAATCCCACAAATTGGGGGCCCCTCCGGGATAAAAGAAGCGTAAAATATTCAATATTTACGAAGATTCATCGAGATTTAGTTTGCCGACGACGAGGGCAGGCGCGGTCAGCAAAGTCGTGGAAGTTATAAGACGAAGACGTACAAATAAGACGATACGACTAGATGACGACATCAAAGATGGGGAAAGAAGGACGACGAAACAGCCGCCAAGCCGATTTCGAAGATGTTGGAGCAAGTGGTTCGGGAGCACAGAGGTCAAACATGATTTATTATACGGAGAAGATGGTGCCTCAATTCAACGGGCAGGACAAGACACAGACGGCAGCACGATGGGTGCAAGATGTGGAAGACAATGCAGAGATTTTTGGGTTGACACCTCTTCAGCAGCTCATTGTCGGACGTAGGGCACTCATTGGAACGGCAGCCCTGTGGCTTCGGTCTGAAAAACCATTCAAGACATGGGACGAGCTTAAAGCGGGAGTATTGAAAGAGTTCCCTGATACAGTGGATATTAAATCCATACATGAGGCGATGACGAAAAGGAAGAAGAAGCCTGGAGAAAGCTGTATTGATTATTTACTGGTCATGAAGGAGTTGGGTAAGCGAGGAAAGATGCCCGATTATGTCGCCATCAAATATATTATTGACGGCATAGTAGACATAGAAACAAATAAAATAATGTTATACGGTGCGACTACGTATAGCGAGCTGAAAGAAAAATTAAAAATATACGATGCTGTGAAAGAAAAAATGACTGTTGAGAAACGAAAATCAACAAATTCCAATACAGGTACGCCTAATAGTAATAGCTATGGAAAAAACACAGATTTGACGTTGAGAAGGTGTTACAGCTGTGGAGAAAATCAACATGTATCATCCCAGTGTCCACATAAAGAAAAAGGATTGAAATGTTTCCGTTGTAATCAATTTGGTCACATAGCAGCAGAATGCATAAACAACAATCGTCAACGAGGCTCGAGCGGCGAGCAAGTCGATCCGAGAAATGATGTGATTGGTGGACCTGGAACGCGTCACAATTCGCAGCAACGTCATGTTGGAACGAAACGGACGATGTTCACGACGTCAGATTGTACGGTTGGCAGTACGAGCAGGTTGGACAACATGGCGGATGCAATCACTGAGAATACAAAGATGGCAGCGAGCGAACTGACACATGACATTGACAGTGACATGAGCGGCAGAAACGTCATGCAAATAGACCTAAATAAACAAACGTTGAAGAAACCGATCAAAACAATCGAAATTTTGGATAAGACGACAACTGCATTAATTGACACAGGCAGTGAAGTGAATCTAATTACGGACGAACAGTACGCGTGCATCGGTTCTCCGAAATACGACGATGGCAGAAGTGTACAACTAACTGGACTTGGACAATCGGAAGTAATTCCTCTAGGAAGAGTGTTGCTTAGCGTTAAGATAGACAGTGATTACTACAACAATGTATTGTTTTATGTTGTGAACAAGTGTTGTTTACCTTATAATGTGATTATTGGTCAGGACTTTCTTAAAAGAGTGCTTTTGGTTATGAAAGACGGGTGTGTACGGTTACATGCTAGGGATGACGAGTGGCTGAGACAGGTGGAATGTTTATCATGTGATGTTACAGGTTATGTTGGTGACAAACGGTACAAGTCTCAGATAATGAAGTTAGTGGAGAGCTACAAGCCTGAGCAGATGAAGGAAGCCCCTATTCAATTGAAAATTGTTTTAAAAGATGATATACCAGTGGCTCAACGTCCACGTCGATTATCATTGGTTGAACAAAAGGTAGTAGAACAACAAGTGACAGAGTGGTTACAAAACAACATTATTCAAGTAAGTTATTCAGAGTATGCTAGCCCTTTGGTTTTAGTAAAGAAAAAAGATGGAAACATAAGGGTATGTGTAGACTATAGATTAATTAATAAAAAGATGGTTAAAGATGAATATCCCTTGCCTATTATAGAAGATTTAATTGATAAATTACAGAGTGCTAATGTTTACAGTGTCCTTGATTTAAAAAACGGATTTTTCCATTTGAGAGTTTGTAAGGAGTCTGTTAAGTACACAGCCTTCGTTACACATCATGGACAATATGAATTTCTACGTGCCCCATTCGGATTGATGAATTGTCCTAAGTATTTTATGAGATTTGTGTCTATAATCTTCAGAGAATTGATATCTAAAGGTGTAGTCATAATCTTTATCGATGACATTTTAATTCCAGCACAAAATGAGATCCAGGCACTACAGAGGCTTAAAGAAGTGCTAGATGTGGCTTCAGAGTATGGATTGCAGTTTAACTGGAGCAAGGCTCGTCTGATGTGCTCCGAAGTGGAATATTTGGGTCATTTGATCAAGAATGGAGAGGTAAGACCATCTCCGGATAAAGTAGATGCTGTCATTAAATATCCAGAACCTAAGTGTTTCAAGCAACTGCACAGTTTCATAGGATTGACGTCATACTTTAGGAAATATATAGAGAATTATGCTATTATAGCAAAGCCGTTGACAGATAAGTTGAAGAAAGATGTTAATTTTATTTTTGATAAAGAAGAAAAAGTTGCTTTTCATAATTTAAAGCAGAAGTTAGTTTGTGGTCCTGTTTTGAAAATTTATAACCCTAAATTATCCACAGAGCTACACACAGATGCTTCAAGTGTAGCTTTGGCAGCGATATTGATGCAGCAACATGATGATGGACTCCATCCTATTCATTACATGAGTAAGCGAACAACAGAAGCTGAAAGTAAATACAGTAGCTATGAATTGGAAGCCCTTGCAATTGTGGAAGGTGTTAGGAAGTTCAGACAATATTTGTATGGTGTTAAATTCAAAATTATAACTGATTGTCAAGCATTTCAGCTAACTTTAAGGAAAAAGGACTTATCAACAAGAGTTGCAAGATGGGTACTCTTATTGGATGAATATGATTATGATGTTGAACACAGATCTGGCCATAAGATGAAGCATGTTGATGCGCTGAGCAGAATTCCCTATACTGTGGCTTTGGTAAGTGATTTTCATGATCAATTAAGACGTTCTCAGATGAATGATGATGGTTTAAAGGCGATTATGGAGATACTGAAAGAAAGCTCGTATGAAGACTACATTTTAGATAATGGTTTGCTTTATAAAGGTTTACAGAAACGTTTGGTTATACCAAAAAACATGGAAAACGAGGTTCTGCAAATTGTGCATAGCAGAGGCCATTTTGCAAAAAAGAAAATGACAGAATTATTATGTCAAGATTACTACATAAAAAATTTAGATAAAAAGATAGAAGAATTTATTTTAAGTTGTATTCCATGTTTGTTAGCAACTAGAAAAGCAGGAAAGCAGGAAGGATGGTTGAATTCAATCGAAAAAGAAGGTATTCCAATGCATACACTACACTGTGATCACGTAGGACCGTTATCACAAACTAAGAAGCAATATAACTACATACTTACCGTTGTAGATGCATTTACTAAGTTTGCATGGTTGTTTCCTACTAAGAGTACTACCAGTAAGGAGACCATAGATAAACTTTTGATATTACAGCAGACGTTTGGAAATCCAACAGTATATGTCACTGATAGAGGTACGGCATTCACAAGTGGAGAGTTCAAAGGTTACTGTGAGGATGAGAACATACGACACATTACCATCACGACAGGAGTTCCACGTAGCAATGGACAAGTTGAGAGGATTCATAGAATTTTGATATCTGTACTTACAAAACTTTCCATTTCAGAACCAGGAGCATGGTACAAGCATGTAAGCAAAGTGCAGAGAGCACTGAATAGTACCTACCAGCGTGCTATTAATACTACACCATTTGAATTATTACTAGGAACAAAAATGAAAAGTAAAGATGATTTACAACTTTACAATATTATTTCAGAGGAAATGCAAAATTGTTTTACAGAAAGTAGAGATGACTTGAGAAGATCAGCTAAGGAATGTATACTCAAAATTCAAGAAGAGAACCAGAAAGGATACAATAGAGGGAGAAAGGAAAGCACAAAATATAAAGAAGGCGACTTAGTAGCTATTAAACGTACCCAATTTGGTCCTTGTCTAAAATTGAAACCAAAGTTTTTAGGTCCCTATGAAATTAAAAAGGTGAAAAGGAATGATCGCTATGACATGGTTAAAATTGATCCAGGAACTGAGGGTCCAGGCAGAACATCCAGTTCAGCTGATAATATGAAGAGGTGGCCTAATAATGATTAAAATAAAACACAGGTAATAAATTAATTGCTTTATTGTTTAAAATTTTCTTATTTAGTGTGTTATGTTATGATGTGTAAGGATTTAAGATGATGTTTGGTTGTGTTAATTAAGTTACCTATGTAATATTATTAAGAGTGTAAAAGCAAGTTGTTAAGATAAAATAAATTATAAGTTATGTTTAGATTCTATTGAGTTTGTTATAAAAGTTAAAAAGAAGTTAGATTGATTTATTGTTAATTATTTTGTATAAGAAAAAAAAATAGATTGTTTTTGTATACAGACAGGCTGAGGGCAGCCTGTTACCAGGATGGCCGAATGTAGGATTTAGAATAAGCGGTTAAAATAATTAAGTATTGGAACGTATGATGGAGTGAGTGAAAGGGAACGGTGTGCGAGAGAGATAGAAGACGAATGGACGGATTAGCATTAACACGAGTGAGACGTTGTGGATTAAAAGATTATTGTAATAAATAGTAAAATAAATCAGTTGTGCAAAATATCCCGAATTTTAATAAATCCCACATAAATATGGCATGTCACGGTATACACATCAATAACATTAAAAATCACTTCCTTTTCTTTTAAACAAGCCATTGTGCACGCCACAACAAACAAACATGGACTTTACCCGTGGACTTCACTCTGCCGCCGCCGCGCGCCGACTGAACGGTCTAAGCGTGCTAAGTCTTATTACACTACGCGATATTCAGCAAGCAAGCAAGCAAGCACGGCCGAACCCATTCGGTCGGTCTAATTAGACAGACTACCTTGCTTACTCTTATTACACTTTGCTGAATCTTAGTAAGACTGTCTTGATATCGAATAGTGTAATAAGCCTTTTACTAAGATTTAGCAAAGTGTAATAAAAGTAAGCAAGGTAGTCTGTCTAATTAGACCGACCGAATGGGTTCGGCCGTGCTTGCTTGCTGAATATCGCGTAGTGTAATAAGACTTTAATTTAAAAAAAATATTTGAAAAATTTAATTTATTTTCTATATTTAATATTTAAGTATTTGTAGTCGCAATGACTTGCATTATATATTCTATTCAATATTTAATTATATCATTATGTTTATGTAAATGTTCAGTATAAAGTTATAATTTATTTATTTATTGTTTTATTTTAATTATGTATGTACTTATTTTACATCTCACATTTATTTATTTATGTCAGGAGCACCCCGCGAGCGCATCTCGACTTTTTTAAGGGGCTCCACTGAAAATAGGTAGGTACTGGTGGTAGGTGGGTACTTGCCACAGCATATGCTGAGTGGAGTCCTTTTTGGCATCACACCACAAATATTAATTTTACATACCTTTATATATTTTTTATATTAGTGGCATTTAATTTATTTTTGTTCTCGTTTATATAAGCTTCTGTTTTTGTTGTTTTTATTCTACGTTCTGTTTCAATGTTTGTGATGTGTGTGTGCCAAATAAAGTTTTGTCTATTGTCTACTTAGCACGCTTAGAAGTCGGCGCGCGGCGGCGGCACAGTGAAGTCCACGGGTAAAGTCCGTGTTTGTTTGTTGTGGCGTGCATAATGGCTTGTTTAAAAGAAAAGGAAGTGATTTTTAATCTTATTGATGTGTATACCGTGACATGCCATATTTATAGCAGAAAAGTCACAAAAATACTTCTTAACCTTCTTCACCCATATTTTACTTTTTTTCTTTTGTATTCAAACCAATAGTCGCGGCAAGAGCTATGGCGATTTTCTGGTACTTCGAAAGTCTTCCCATGACACCGCGACAACCGTCACCGGCTGCGTACGTCTTGCAAATGAGTTAGCATGCGATATTCAGCAAGGTGTAATAGCGAGCTTGTCTAATTAGACTTTAAGACAGTCTTACTTAAGACTGGCTTGATATCGAATAGTGTAATAAGGCCTTTACTATTTTTATTTCAGCTGCAACAGCGGCTTTTGCTGTCATCCCTGGTATCTTAATTCTACCACCAATCATCGACAACTACGGTCGAAGAACTGCCATGATCATCAAATCTACCTTCACAATCACAGGATTTATTACAATGTCTCTTTGCACTAATATTTCAACCCTATTAATATCTAGGTTCATTCAAGGTCTAGCTATAGGATTTGGGGCTATAATAGGACCAATCCTAATTGGAGAATCATCTAGTCCTAAATATAGAGGATCTTTTTTAGCAACAATGTCTTTTACACTGTTGTCAGGAGTTATAGTTGCTCATGGACTAGGATTTTTCTTATCTTGGAGGAACGTATCTTGGATCTGTACTATAATAATTGTGGTTGCTTTAATTATCATTATTAATTCACCAGAATCTCCAAGTTTTTTATCAGCTAAAGGCAGATATACTGAATGTAGGAAAGCGTTCCATTGGTTGAGGGGATTCGACGAAGAAGATGAATTAGAAAAAATGATTAAAGCTGATATAATGAGAAAAGAAGGCAAAACTATTAATGACCAGTCCCATAGTCTTTTGGTAAGACTTCAAAACAAAATAATTGTTTTAATAAGCACTGTAAGAAAACGGGAGTTTTACAAACCAATAATAATAATGGTGCATTTACATGTTATCAATCTGTGGTCTGGTTCACTTATCTTTGACACGAACAATGGAGATATATGCGACGCCATTTTTGGGAAAGGCTTTGATGCGTCTATGGTCATACTATCAATAGATTTACAGAGAATATTATCTTCAGCGTTATCAATTATCTTGATTAGACAAGTAAGAAGAAAATTAATGCTTCTTACAGTAATTAGCATGAATATAACGTCTTATTTATTAATTGCTGGATATGTATATTTTAAAGAATGTAAAATGCTGACTCCTAATCCATCAATAGGAATATTTCTTCTCCATGTGCAAATATTTACAGTTAATGTAGGAAATGTACCAATTCCTAGTGTTATATCTGGTGAGATCTTCCCCTTAGAGTACAGGGGATTAGGAAACACAATCGCTTCGCTGTTTTTCACATTGAATATGGTGGTTAAAATGAAAACATTTCCATTTTTAATCACCAATATAGGTTTATACGGTGCTTATTGTATGTACGCTGGATTTGTTGCGTATGGCTTGATTGTGTCTATGTTAATTTTACCTGAAACTAAGGATAAGACACTTCTGGAGATTGAGAATTATTTTAAAGGATCTTCGGCGGTCAATATTGATAAAGAGTCTGATTTAGCTATTAAGTTGACACATGATGATGGTAAAAATTAAATCGAATAAAGTGATTTGAGAATTAAGATTAAGGTTTATTAATAAAAGTACCTAAGCGATAATATAGGTATTGGTTTTAATCACGCCGGGCATAGGAATCACCCTGTGGCCGTTGACTGCGCTGATCTCGCGGGAATGGAAGGAAATATTGAGGACTATAGTTCTACCACTTACCCATGATGCAGAGATGTTTGCACTGCACTTACACCGTTGGTAATGATGTGAAATTGAGTTATTGTATGTTTATCTGTGTGTAGGTGGTGTTTGACGATGTATTTGTCATGAATTTAAAGAAAATTATATTCAAAGACGCGGGACAATTATACGGGTCAGGCTCAAGCACAAGCGATAGAGATAAATAAAAACAAAAGAAAATCATAAAGAAAAAAAATTTAATTATGAAATCGTTCCAATTAAAAAAATAAAATTATACAGCCAGTGCCATCTACTAAAAACTTCTTGAATGGCGGGACTAGGCTTTGTGCTGCACTGAAACTATCGTTTAAAATGACAAGTATTTTAAAATGTATTTATATACTGGAATGCCTCACTTTTGCGAAAAAGCATTCCAACCGATTTAAAATATTTTCATTAAATAGAAATCTTCGTGGGGCTAAAAATAAACTTGTGCTACCAGGACCGACTTGCACTCTTGTAAGGAACAGTTCGTACTACATGATAGGACATATTTTTAATAAACTTCCGGAACATATTAGAAGCCTATGCTATGATCAATTCAAGCACAAAATAGGAAATATTTTACATGAGAGAAATTATTATGACATTCGAGAATATTTTAATGATAAATTTAATTGATTGACAAATTTGTTTATCTACTGGGAATCGTACCTTATTGTAATTTAATTAATTTTTATGATAATTTTATTAATTTTTGAATTTGTTTATCTGCTGGAAATCGTGCCTTATTGTAATTAATGTATGTTATAGGTATTATTGTGATCTTCATGAAAATTTGTACGCTTGATAAAGGCATAAAATAGTGGGACATAAACATTGTAACATCCTCATTGACCTATTTTAACAAATATATAATTTTGAATTTGAATTTGAATGCAAATATTGCGTACTTGCACACAAGTACCCACAGCTTTGAAATAAATCATTATAGCATAGCTCTGTACGCCATATGCCTATAAACGTTTTTCCTCCTTCCTTCCTTTGTCTGTTTAATGATCCGCGCGGACGAGGAAAACAATAGTACCTAATCGTTGACGGGCCAGTTGGCGCAGTCGGTTAAGATTCACCTTACGCGCCACAGGTCGTGGGTTCGAATCCCATACAGGACAGGCATTTGTATATTGTTGTTATTATTGTTGTAATTATGTATATTAAGTATGTATTTACAAACAAAAAGTAGTATATGTATTATATCAGTTATCTGGTCTCCATAGTACAAGCTCTGCTTAGTTTGGGATCAGATTACCTTGTGTTGTGAGGAATGTCCCAGGTTTTTTTTTTTTATTTATAATCAATTGTTATTTTTTAACCGCAAGTCAAGGGATTGCTAAAGCAGTCGCAGTGGCATTACAAATTGCCTTATCTACAAAGGCGTCTCATTCTACCGCATAGCTCTATCTCTTTCGGTCGTGGGTCTCCCAGATCGGTAGCTGACGGCTTTCACACCGCCACGAGGCGTATCCGAATTCTCTCCCTGAAATGTGTACTTTTATGTTCATTAAATAAAATTCTATATTCTATTGTTATATAAGCTAGCTAGAAGACTAAAAAAAATATCTATTCCGTCTTTTACATTACAGTAGTACCCAACTGATATGGCTTACCGATGTACCAGCGCAGAAGATACATTTTCAAAGCGCGGGAAACGCTATTGGCCGACAGCTGCCGCCATGTTAGCGCGCGCCGTGCGGGGGCGTGATTTGCGAGTGAGACGGAACTAACAGCGGCAGTGTATTATGAACCTTATAGTAGTGATCTAAGGTTGATTGTAAGTTTTAAGCATTCTTTCGTTAGTCTTCGGTGCTATACTTTATTTTCTGTGCAAACGAAGATTCACGACGCGCCATATCAGTTGGGTACTACTGTATAAAAAAATATTACACGTATTTTATCTTTTGTCAATTAAATACGAAGACATCGTGAGTTCCGCACGACGTTAGAGTGCACACACACACACATGACACTTTCTACTCGTAAAGTGACGTCACGAGTCCCTACTCCCGATTTGTGACTCGTTTTAACTTTGCCAATTTTTAATGATTTGGTAATGCAAAAAATACGTGTCCAATAATTTTTGATAATCTTGACGGACTAATTAGAACTATTATTTTGTTACCTAGGAATCTACCCTATTGGTTCGAATTATCAACAGTTTGAAGAAAACTCCTTATTAGGTTGGTACTATATAATAACTAGCTGTCTTCCGCGGTATCACCCGCGTCCCCGGGATAAAAAGTAGCCTATGTTCTCCATACCATAGGCTATCTGCATGCCAAATTTCATGATGATCGGTTGAGTAGTTGAGGCGTGAAGGCGTAACAAACTCACTTTCGCATTTATATTAGTAAGGAAGTTAGAATGTGTTGTATAAATAAAACAAAACATAGTGTGTACGTCTAGAAAACTCTTTTTTCTGTCACAACAATTTACATTTACTTTTATCCATAATTTACAATATATTCCTTTAACTTTACATTACACTTTCATACTATGCACACATGTTTTACAACATATAACTATCATTTTATATATAAACTGTGTTATTAATTGGAAAAATATCTCGCATTATATGTTATAAAACATAATGGTATACATACTTACATAGCTTAGATAATTTAAGGGCGGCTGTTCACAAGCCGTCCCAATTGGAAGAGACCTGACAGAGTATGTCCTCTTACGTTAAATCTATAAGAATGTCATATATCCAGATATATTTAGCATGGCAACACTGGAAGTAAAATTATTGCCATGTTTTTAAATTATGTTTAAAAAATGCATTTTATCAATTCTCTGCCAGACCCCTCCCGATTACAATATTTTCTATACTTAAGCAAGAAGGCGCTTTCAGGGTTAATTCTACAATAGTGCTCTTACAAGAAAAATACAATAAGTTAAAAATTGTTTACAATGTAAACGAAATATTTGAACAGTTTTCGTTCAAGTTTTAATACGGGATCCTAATAAAAACTTTTTTTTTTTTTTCATTTTAAACTAGCTTATGATCACGCTTCGTCCGCGTAAATAGCAATAAACTCGTGGCCTGGGCTTATACAGGGTGTTTTTCGCATGGTAACGCAAACTTCGCGAAATGGCTACACCTAATGCCACTAATCAAATTGTGAAAGTCATTCACCTCGCTAATGATCGGTTATAGAAATGAAGAATGTTCACTAATTTAGAATTTTAGCTCTCCGCATTAACCGTAGAAAATAAAAAATACGTGTGAAAGAATTATTTTGATAAGTCAATTAGTTTCAGAGATATGGAATTTTAAAATGAGCGCGCGACGCGGTATTCCACCGGCCCGGTACTCGATGCGATGACGTCATGTTACATCGCTCGCTCAGTCAATCGCGCTCACAGAACAAATACCCTGACGGGTCGCGCTCTTCCGTACGTTTCCCTAGAAGATTATGACTTTTTGGTTTTTAAATATCCAATACAAATACTAGAAAATCATGTGTTATACCAAAATGTTAAAATACAACCACCAGTCCACCGGAAAAGTAGATTTTACTCGTTCCAATGGATGTCCAAATGCGAGAGAAATGGATAAAACTGTGAAGGGGTTGGATCTATTTAGAAATAAAAGCAAAGTTTAATGCTGTGAAGATCGTTTTGACGTAAGAATAGTGACAGTCTACTATGAACCTAAATATTATACACTTGTAGTGTGCAGTTATTTGATACCCCAGCGCAGCCGCCGTTTTACCCGCGCGTAGCGTTTTAATTATTTTGCAAGGAACTCCTTATATATTATCTGAAATAAAAGTAGCTTAAGTTATTCCTTATAACATCCGCTATCTATCAGTGAAAGTCTCGTCTACATCGGTCCAGTCGTCCAGTTTTTTGCGGGGAAAAATATTTATTCTAAAATAAATGTAACGTATGTTACTTCTTATAGGCTTCTGATATGATGAAGCTAACTAAGAGTAAAAATCCAGTCAAAATCGTTCCAGCCTTTCGGAGATTAGCCGGAAAATTAATAAAAAAAAAATTTGCGTGGGAAAATCCTCGTAGGATACCCGTCCATCTTGGGGGGAGCGACCAGATTATGCCGAACTTTTAGCGGCTAAAACACTATCGAGTGTCGCCAACCGTATATAGGTACTTTCATGTGCGTTTAATAAAAAGCTGTTATTTTGATATTACATAACAGACACTTCAATATTATTTATTTGGATAAATAAAGTAGATTGTGTTCCTGCGCGTGTTAGTAAGGTAGACAGAGCTCATTGAGGAGGGGGGAAAGGTCGGTAACGCGTGAGCGATGCTTCATGTGTTGCAAGCGTCTATATGGCTACGGTAACCGCTTACCATCAGGTGGGCCGTATGCTTGTTTACCGACTTAGTTGTATAAAAAAAAGATAAGACATAAAAAAGGTTAAATACATCTATTCAACTCGCTGCATTTGCAATATAATCAATGTATTTTATTGAAGAGTATAAATAGGTATAGACAAACATTACTAATTTATTGTCTATAACATGAAACTTAAAAGGTTCAATAAGTACCTACTTGCGTTGCAGCTATAAAATCATTATTTTAGGTATATTAGACAGGCAGGAGAGTAAGCATTTGCATTCTTTCTTCTCGCTTTTCGGCGGCAACAGAATTATATCTATTTGTCGATAAATAATAAAATTTGTAAAATAATTATATGATTTCGACATCATATTTAATTATATTGCTTTATTATATTACATTAATTATTAGATTCAATTAAAATTTATAATTTTGCATGCTATTCTGTAGCAAAATGTGTAGACCTTATTTAAAGATTCCACCTAAATTGTACGACATTTCTGGCGAAATAAACAATTTCATTTCATTTCAACCTATTGTATGTAGATTTTACGGTTGCCCTTTTTCAAATCCATAAATCGAATCCAAAATACTTTCCACTAATAGCGTAAGATACTTACGTACACCGCTAGCTACTAATATGAGTGAACGGAGCGTTGAAACATGACGTCGCCCGCGGTCACGTGACCGTTAGCGGGCCTCGATATTTAGGGGAATTTTAAATGTCTGTAAAATCATAACTACTTGGTTTTTTTTAACGAAACAAAAACTAATCTATTTGTATACATAATTGCTCTACTGTTACAAACTTTCAAGCCATTTTGCATACCTATTAACATTCCTCATTGTCATTTTCGAGTGCGCAATGTATTGTGAACACCGCGATTTAAACGCGCGATAACGTTGTGCCTACGTAGTATGTCGCTGACGGCAGGCGAATATCGCCATAAGACACCGTTTCTAGTTTTATTTACATTGCTTCTTTTAGTGAAATAATGAATTAATAACTTATTTATTTTAAATCTCTTTGGGTTAGGTAAGAATAACGATTATGAACAGTCTAAAGTAAAAAAAAACTCAATTTTTTTTTTTTAAATTTGGGAAAAAGATCATGATCCAGATCATGTCCTGGACCCATGGTATCCGTTTGTGCGGCGATGTCCCTTACACGCTGTATATAGTATATATTATATATAATATAGTATTATAGTCCGTCATTCAGATTATCAAAATACAATAGACACGTATTTATTTCTTTTATCAATCAAACAAAAATTCAAGATATGGTGTGTTGAAGTTCCGCGTGACGTCACGCGATGGTACGCTTTTCACATACAAGTGACGTCACGAGCCTCTCTCCCGAACTTTGACGCGCTTTATCTTTGTCAATTATTAATTACATATTTATGGATTTGATAAAGCTAAAAATACGTTTCCAGTATTTTTTGATAAACTAACTGACTTATTTTCGTTCTGAAAATCTTTACAACGTATATACTGTTTATATGAATTAGGATCCCATACATAAACTAATAACACATTGCAAGCCGAAATATTATAAATACCATGATTTCTGTCGTTTTCAACACAAATGAAACGAAATTTTCAACCATAAATTATGTTCTATAGACAATTATAGAAGACATACTTTTTTTAAACGTCAATGTTAACAAGAATCAAAAAAGCATTTCCCAAGTTTAAAAAAGCTAATTTAATACACATCAACTATATTTACAAAAAAAAACAATGGAAAAATAAAAACACATATTCACGCATTACCTAATCATACCTATGATATTATTAATTAATTAATATTTTGTGATTTTCACACTGAAAACACCCTGTATGTGAGATGAGAACAAGCTTACATATTTTTTTAATTAAGACGTATAAGGGAACCGTTTAAATTAATATTATAAGTTACTGACTTAATTTTGTAAGAACATAACTAAAAAATAAAAAAAGCAACGTTTTTCCCTTTTTTTTTTCTTATGAGTCTCTTATGCTTTATTACGTTTTTTTTTAATTAGACGTATCGAGCCACTTCTAGTTTTGCGCTTTCCAAGGAACATCCTTTAATTTTTATTTATATAAATTCCTCACGTTCTTTTGTCGATGAAGACCAGTAAGACAGCACTATACTAGGAAAAGAGATGCAATTATCTTACCTTCAGTTTATTCTTTTTAGTAGTATAACGCTGTCAGTGTCTACAGTGTAACGGCGTTTAATCCATTGGTGATATTTACTCATTTATCTATTAGGGTAGGTTCCCTTACTACGTATAAATATTGCATCGTATTTCCGAGCGACACATAACAAAAATAATAACATTTTGAAATCACAAACTTACCTATTATTATAACTAAAATAAAACATAACAAAACTCAAAATACAAGTTAAAGCGGTGTGTTATTTTTATTTATTTTTCAATTTTCTTTTTATTTTATTTATAAGACATTTGGTGGGATCAAGATATTAAATTGTGTGAAAATAATGTCTTTTAACATTTTGACAAAATAGATTTTATTTTTAATGTAGACGAAGAAATTTTATAGTAATTTTTTTTATTTAATTTTAATTTGACGGACGGAAATTTATCAAAGAATAATGTGTTAATTCCCCAACTGTCAAATTAAAATAACAATTTAATAATCCTAGTTTCTAACTATTAAATCAATTTAACACGAAAAAGTCAAACAAACTCAGATCTGCCATCCAAACAATAGCTGGGCGGTCTAGGAAAGAACTTATCTAGTTTTAAATTAATTTAGCTGATTTCTCATACACAAATATTATTTTATCTATGACCAAAAATAAATAACAATTAAACACCTTTTAAATATTATGCAAAAATATATTCCGAAAATTTATCTAAAACGAAAGTATTTTTTCGTAGACCGCGAGCGAAGCTTTCAATTTTAACTATTTTACAAGATTTTGCTATGTATGTACGTTCGAGTCAAATCTTGCATGTCGAATTTCACCCACTTCCAGTGGCGGAATGACTTGATATTTGGTATACATTAGTCTATTGGATGACAATGCAAGTACAGTCAACAAAAAAAGCTTGTATTAAAACTGAAATTTTTAACAAACATATTATGAAGTAAAAAGATAAAAAAAGGTTTATACTATAGTATAGAATCACAAGTAAACGCATTGTCAATGTGTGGATAATTTTTACGTAACGTAAAAACCACGTTTATGAGAAAAAATATGTTTTTTTTAAATGTCAATGAGGGCCAGGTTTTGTTTGGTTACCACATTCGGCCACATCATCACTTACCATGGTGAGATTGTGGTCAAACATAGGCCAATTTTAAATAAGAAAAAATGAAGCTATAAAAGAACTTAATGGCATGACATAGTTGAAAAAAAAACACTGGGATAACCTGTTATGTATATCATGGAAAATCATATGTAGCAAAAATATATGTTAAAGTACTTTAATGAAATTAAATGCGCCCGCGCGTTAAAAGACTATAAAAAATGGGGCGTTTTTATGGAACCTGACAATAGTACATTATGATACATGTGTGCAAAGTTGGTCATACGAGGCGGTATTAATAAGGATGCCGATAGTGTAATGATCAATGCACACGCGTGTCATACCACGTTTTCCAACACACTTGCGAGGAAATAAACAGACTTGTATCTTTTGAAGTAGATTTTTTGATAATCATAATCCACACAATGAGAACGTTAACGTCTTTTTTTTGACAGCGATGCGCTGACTGTCAAACTGTTTCGTCTACACACATATCACTTGCAGTGAGGTACAAACTTAACATAATCGGTATTATACCTATCATAAAACTGTGCGGTAATGTAAAGTAAAAAGCACTAGCGCGTAATAAGCTGCATTATGAAACTAAAATCGGTGCAATAAAAGTCACTTTACGAGCAAGTGTGTTGAAAAGATATTTCTCTTATAAATATTAGAATTAAGGTTTATGTCCAATCCAAATTATACAAAAAAAAAACTCCGACATAGCAAGTCCACAACACATATTGGTCCGTGCACTACACAATACATATATATAAAATATATACATCTACATACATCCGTCCGTCTTTCACACATGTATAAGCTATGAGATATAATAATATACTATGTTATAATCTATGTTTTTTAATATATCATCTTATGTATTTTGAGGATTTTACCGAGGCGTTGCTTCGCGGTTTTCATACCCTTTTTCAGTCTTGAATCTGGCAACAACAAATGTTAATAACATAAATAAACTATGTTTTCCGTGTATTGGAAAGTTAAACCTCGTCACATAACTGAAGCTATATAGCTAAGAAATGTTCTTGATATTTCATAAGCGTTTGACACTGTATCAGTCTCCACCTTACGGAGCAAGATGGATAGAATTGGTATTTGCGTCCTACCACTCGATATATTTAAAGACTACCTTACAGAAAGAACGAAATGTGCGAAGAATTACTCTTTCATTAGTGACGAACATAAAATAAATTTCGGTGTTTCTCAGGGCTCAATTCTGGGGCCTGCACTTTTTCTCGTTTACATCAATGGCTTTTGTAAACTTCCCTTTTACAGTACTAAATACAATACTGTGTGGATAAGTTATAATATAAATGGATGTTATACATACCCTTATTCTTGTTATTTGGCGTATTATGTACGGGCGGGGGCGGTCGCCTGCTCTTTGTCGCTAGCACTGCTCTCTTCGCACTTAACTGTAGAACAACAAATTTATATCGTACAGGTAAATTGCTTATCAATATTTTGACCATCAGATTATGCTATCCATCAGTTAGCTCTTTGGAAAAGAGATATCCGGTCGTTAAAAAAATCGGCTCATGCCATAGTACAGTGCTATTTCAATAAAAAATAAAGCGAGAATGTCTGTTTTACAGTTTGACAAAAGATTTAATTGAGCTATGTGTATTTAGAGATCTCGAAAACGACTAACGATTTCGATGAAATATGCTATATGGGAGGTTTTGGGGGTGTAAAAAAGATAGATAGATAGCTAGATATCATCAGTGGTAAAACCTGTTTTTGAGTTTTCGACCAGAGCTCTGTGCCCAAGTACTAAAATATTATGAGGAGGATGCTATATTAAAAAACCTTCTTTTTACTAGAGGTGGTTTCGTTAGAGCTAAATTGTATGGCTGGTTTTAAACTGTACAATTAACTTCATATGGATGTAACGGTTTTAAACTATACAATTAACTTCTATATGATAGCGAATCAAAGTTTAGTTTTACGTGTCTGGTGTTTGTAATCGAATCTTGCAAGTTAAAGAACCACTTCTCAGTGTCTGATTGAGCTGAAATTTGGTATATAATAGTATATTGGATGACAATGAAAGTACAGATAACAAAAAGTACAATCACCATAAAAAGCTAAAACAAATTTGTTTTCTGTTACAAATGAACGTTCAAAGAGTGAGTGTAATCTGACTTTTTGGCGGAACTAGCAAAGTGATGTTAAGTTTTCGTTTTTATTTTCATAAATTCGTGTATTTTGAGTTTTATTGCATAATTATCGGTGGTATTTTATCCAATAAAGATCAATCCATGTGCACCGATGAAGTGAAGTGAAATGAATCATGTGTATCGTGCCTTTTCAAGTTGTCTCAAGAAGTCTGTGAAAAGTTTTAGTACATCCACCATTGTATAGTAGTACCCAACTGATATGGCGCGTCGTGAATCTTCGTTCACACAGAAAAGAAAGTATGGCCCCGAAGATTAACGAAAGAATGCTTAAAACTTACAATCAACCTTAGATCACTACTATAAGTTTCATAATAGACTGCAGCTGTTGGTTCC